>CM065591.1:457808063-458391295 GCA_033119425.1 Bufotes viridis | reverse complement strand
CTCTGCAACTGCTGCACTCTCTGCACTTTGACAGGGCCAGACAGAGTAAATGTGATAACGCCTAACTTAAGTCTATAAAAATGCACAGGGCACAGCAGTTGCAGAGAAAGCAGAACCTCTAGGTGTTATGGCCATATCCATTTGCTTCTAAAGGCTCATTTGCATATATTAAACTTTTTTACTCAGCATTGTGGGCACATATGAACATGAGACCAACATAGATGTCTTCAGCTGCCAAGTGCACATGCAACAGGTCAGCCAGTGTCATAGGTACAAATCTGCTGACAGATACCCCTTGAAAAATCGTCAAAAACTCAACAGTTGTGCTGTAACTGGGTGTATAATATGAATGCTGCAATTGTACTATACATGTAGAACTTTGTAATATATTGATCTTACCAATTATCACCTGTCCTGAGCCACCAGTCTCTTTGGTTCCTGCCTCTTTTTTTGTGTACAAACCAGTCTGATGACATAACATAACTGCAGTGGCCCATTATACTTTCCTTGTTGTAGTGTCATTACTAAGTGTGCTATTTTTCAATTAGAAGACATTAGAATCCCAAATATTAAACCAGTGACCATTAATAATCACAAAAACCATATTCATGAAACCCTATATGTTATATTGCATACTTCAGTAAAATGGTCTAATGCTGAGGACGAGGATTGCCTGAGGTGGTAACATTTCACTTACATGCGCATTACCATGCACAGCACAGTGCTGATGATTTGTACAGCCAATCACCGCTGATGACCACTGCAGCCAAACACTGTCTTCAGCATTAGACTGCTGAGGACAGTAATTGGCTGCAACAGTTGCATGTCATATACTGGCACATCACCACTACGGTTTGTATACAAGCGGTGACAGGAGAACCGAATCAGCGCCTGAGAGAGCGGGTTTAGAGATAGGGGTGAGTATATGGCGATTTAATTATCTTACACAACCGCTTTAATAAGTTATAATTAGAATATAGAGGAGGAAAAAAGTTTCGATGTCTCGTGCTCTTGTACAGCTTATTTTTTTTTTTCACAAAATCCACAAGTATCAGGTCAGCATACTGCACCCCCGTAAGACATTTCAAGGGACATTTCCCCTTTGTCAAGCATACAGTGTAATGTCATCATGGTACCACACTTTAAAATGATATATCACATGATTGTATACAAATCGGCTTTTTCACCATATGACGCTGATTGGTTCTTCCCCTTTAATAATAATATTACCTTCTATATTCCTTATAATATAGTGAGTTAGGTAACATATACAAAGATATTATTCTGTCTCAGATAACCCAAGACCACATTCTAGAGTAGTTAACTCATGAGATATGCATACACTGGACATCTATAGGAGGAGAGGCTGACAGATATAAACCTTTGTGCACAAAGACAAAGAAATTAACTCCGTAAGTCATTATCTCTGTCTGGTATTACCATGAGGCATCAGCCATGTTCTACAAGGGTAGCCTGGCAAGGAAGCTCCCCCATTGTGTTGCAAGGGCAGGTGATTGTTTATTATTTAACTTTACTATGCTGTGTGTGATTTGTCTGTCTTACATATTTAATCACACTGACATATTTTATCACATATCCTGTGTAAGCCTATTCATTCTCATACCTTTGAATTCATGTTAAAACAATGACACAGAACATGAATAATATAATTAAAACCATCAAAACATGATTACAACTCAAAATAACAGATACCATATAGATGACTTTGATAAATTCTGCAGGCAGATTAGATAAAAAATGTCCTGTTATGATGAAAATCTAGAAAACTAAATTTTTAGGTGGTTCCAGGACAATTGAAGAACAAAATGTAATCCTGAGATGAAGAATCAGTCATTAGATTTAATTATTCATATTATAGTTAGTAAGGCTACTTTCACACTGGCGTTTTGGATTCCGTTTGTGGGATCCGTTTTAGTGATCTCGCAAACGGTCCAAAAACGGATCAGTTCAGCCCCAATGCATTCTGAATGGTTAAGGATCCGTTCAGAATGCATCAGTTCGGCTCCGTTCAGTCTCCATTCCGTTCTGGAGGCGGACACCAAAACGCAGCTTGCAGCGTTTTGGTGTCCGTCTGACGATGCGGAGCTGAACGGATCCGTTTTGACTTACAATGTAAGTCAATGGGGACGGATCCGTTTTCAATGACACAATATGGTGCGTTTGAAAACGGATCCGTTCCCCATTGACTTTCAATGTAATTCAAAACTGATCCGTTTTGACTGACAATTTTTTTTAAAGCTAATGCAAACGGATCCGTTCTGAACGGATACAAACGTTTGCATTATAGGTGCGGATCCGTCTGTGCAAATACCAGACGGATCCGCACCAAACGCCAGTGTGAAAGTAGCCTAAGAAGTGAAAGAAATGTGGCATAATAATACTGTTCGGAAAAAGAGTAGTTTGAACTATGAGGAGAGGAAAGCAGTAAAATCCTTGGCAAGTGACCTTTTCCTTGTTATTAAAATGCGTACAAGGGAGGGGCCATTGTTTTAATGGATCATGAGTCAGCTGAGGAAATTACCTGGTCATCCAACTCATATGAGTAACCCTTTGGATACCGGAGGTTTTTTCGTTTTTCCGTTTTTATTTTTCTTCCCTATCTTCTTGGAGCCATAACTTTTTTATTTTTCCGTACACATATCCATATAATGGCTTGTTTTTTGCAGGAGAAGATGCACTTTCTATGTAGTGGGAGGCGGGGAAAAATTCCAAATGGGGTGGAATTGGGAAAAAAAATGCAATTCCTCCACCGTTTTACGGGTTTTGTACCTACAGCATTCCCTTTGCCGCAAAACTGACCTGTGACCTTCATTCTCTGGGTCAGTACGATTACAAAGATAACCCATATGTATAGGCTTTCTTATGTCAAAATTCTGTAAAAAAAAATAAAAATAAAACTTGGAAAAATGTACCGTATTTATTTTTTTACATCCCCATATTCTGACCTCCATAACTTTTTTTATAGTTATGTCTACTGAGCTGCATGGGGGCTAATTTTTTTGCAGGACGATCTTTAGTTTTTATTAATACCATTTTGGAGTGTGTGTTACTTTTTGATCACATTTTATTCAATTTTTTGGGGTAAGACAAGCAATAAAAAGATGGCAAATTGCCCATTTTGATACTTTTTTCCGTTACACCATTCACCGTATTGGAAAAATATTTTTATATTTTAATAGTACGGGCATTTTAAGACACTGTGAAGCCCATAATGTTTAACATTTTTTTGTTATTTATGTATTTATTTTTTTATTCTAAGGAATACTTCTTTTTGTTTTTGTAGCCAGTGTAGGAGCCTACAACATTCACAAATATTTTTTTCTACACTCCATACAGGAGCATGGTAATATGTGAATCGCTCATTTCTTATGTTGACCTGCTGGCCAAGATAAGAATTGCAGCTCTAATATGCTGGGTGTCTTCCGAGAAATCCAGTGTATTAAAGTCAATTGCTAGCATCCCCATTGCCACAGGGGAATGCCGGTAATAACCCGGAAGCGGCATCTAAAGGCTTTAATGAACGCGATCGGCATAATTGCCGGTTGCGGTCATTAGTCGCGGGTCTCTGCTGTTTGAAACAGCAGAGACCCGCTGGCCATGGAGTGCTGCGCGTGTGAGCGGGCGCCATGTTTACCCAGAGCTCCAGCGCCGCACATGCATGGTGCTGGTAGTGAAAGGGTTAACAAAAGAAAAAGATGATTTTCTAAAAGAAGTGGTTGATATTGGTAAAATTAATCATAATGTGATGAGGGCATTAAGTTGTTAAACACCTATGATACCATTGCTGTATCTATTGCCAAAAATGCATAATAGGTATAATATGAAGCAGTAATTGGGTATTTTACTAATTCTATAAAGGGGATATAGTTCATCATCCTTTTAGTGGTAAAAGATTCATAATTTCTGTACTTGTGACCTTGTGGTATGGGATATGTGGGACAGACATCTGGAGCCATGAAATTACATCTGAATGAATATAAATCGAACATTAGGCTATATAAGGAGACACAAAAGAAAGAAAGAAAATTTAATTTAAGGTGAAGAAAATCACCAAGAAAAAAAATAAAATATATATATATATATATATATATATATATATATCAATACTAATAAAAGCCCTGTGTGCGTGCTCAGGGCTGGTGGCCGTGCGTGTGTGCCGAAAATTGAACTGAGCATGCACGGTGCGCCATCCAATCACAGCCGCACCACAAGCAACCGCTCCGCCCACACCTCCTCTCGACTTTGCCCCAAGTCACCCCCTTGCTCTCAGCCGCCACAGATTTGCCCCGCTCAGTGTAGTAATACTATGTATAACTGTAGGCATTGTTTAATAATAATAATACTAATCTTCAATCCTTAACTTACTAAAGTGAGGCAGGAGGTTGGGTGGGCGGGCACACACTGGGAGCGTAACTCACTATGTAGCGCCCCTGCCCTGCCCACTTAATGAATGAAGCAGTCGGCGCGGACACATGACGTAGTGAGTTGCTCTGCCAGTGCCCGCCCGGCCTCCTGCCTGATACTTTAGTAAGTTAAGTATTGAAGATTAGTATTATTATTAAACAATGCCTACAGTTATACATAGAATTACTACACTGCCATTACAAAACTACAGTAGATGCCGGCCCCCTGTGTTGGGGGTCATTCACACTAAACAACAACACTGTTATGGGAGAGATCTGTGGATGACACATAGCATAAGATGCTATGTGTCATCCACAGATCCCCCCTATAGCAGTCATGCCATCCACAGATGCCCACATAAGTGTCATCCACAGACCCCCATAACAGGGTTAGCCACAGACCCCCATAACAGCATCACCCACAGATCCCCTCCATAACGGCGTCACCCACAGAACCCCTCCATAACAGCGTCACCCACAGATCCCCTCCATAACAGCGTCACCCACAGAACCCCTCCATAACAGCGTCACCTACAGATCCCCCATAACAGTGCCATCCACAGCCCCCTATTACGCTGACTACATCTGTAAGGGTACTTTCACACTTGTGGCATGGCTATCCGGCAGGCTGTTCCGGTGGCTGAACAGCCCGTCGGATCCGCCATGCCACAAGTACCCGTGTGCTGCTGCTCCGTCCCCATTGACTCACATCGGACATGCAGTACTTTAAGTCCGGCGATCACAGCCATGCCGCAAGTGTGAAAGTACCCTAACAGTGTTAGCCACAGATGTCCTCCATAACAGTGTTAGCCACAGATCCCCTCCATAACAGTGTTAGCCACAGATGTCCTCCATAACAGTGTCACCGACAGATCCCCCATAAGAGTGCCATCCACAGACCCCCATAACAGTGTCAGCGACAGACCCCCATAACAGTGCCATCCACAGACCCCTACCTCCCCCTATTACGCTGACTACATCTGTACACTCCGGCCATAACATTAGAGAGAACTAGGGAGGGGGCTACAGGGTATATGTTATAGAGATGGAGGGGGATACAGGAGGAAATACATTGTATACATATTACACTTCAACCCCCCTCATTGTACATATATTACACTCCGACTCCCATCATTACACTACAGCCCTCATTGGAGTGTAATATGTGTATAATGATGGGGGTTGGAGTGTAATGTGTGTGTAATGATGGGGGTATAATGATGCTGATAGGTCCCTGCGTTGCACATGCCCAGTATAACAAACAGCAACCGGACGCAGGGCACTCACACAGGGATTTTATGTGATGGGGGCTGGAGTGTAATCCTACATAATAAAATCCCTGTGTGAGTGCCCTGTGTCCGTGTGTATGTGCCATTTGTTATACTGGGCATGCGTGGCGCCGGGACCTATCAGCACACGGCGGTCCACATGCCGGCCAGCTGCTGTGTCCAGCTCCACCATGCCTCCTCCTCCCCCTTCAGCTTCCTCTGCAGCTGCCTCACACCCTGGGTTCCCCATGTGTATTCACATATTACACTCAAACCCCCATCATTATACACATATTACACTCCAATCCCCATCATTACACTCCAATGAGGGCTGTAGTGTAATGATGGGGGGTGGAGGGGAATACATGTGTAATGCTCCCTGCCTGTGATAGCTTCCCTCACTTGCTACTGTGCTGCCATTTCCTGACTTTGGTGGGCGGGGTTAGGGTGAAATAGGAGCGATGAGGATGCGGCCGCTGCGGGGACTAACATGTGCCCCCTGTGCTGACAGATACCCCGGGTCCAGAATCAAAGGTCCCCAGTGCTCCTAGCTTTGTCCTCCCAGGCTCTTTGGGAGTTCTATGAACTCCAGGATGTGATGCTGCAGCAGGTACAGGCCCACTTTCTGCCCATGCGCAGATGTATCCAGTGAAGTATACGCTGTGGCCGACAGCGGTTGCAGGGCCCGAATCCCGGGGTGTCAGCAGGCTGTAGAGGAAGCCGGAGGGGGAGGAGGAGGCACGTGGAGCTGGGCACAGCAGCGGGCCAATGCGCAGGAGTGGGCGGTGCGTGCGGAGCACCGAGTGTTGATTGGTCACCGTGCATGCGTACTCAACTAATCGGAACACACGCATGGTCACACACCATTTCATTATAGAGGATATATACAGTATCTACTATAATTAAAGCTCTGTGTGCGTGCTCAGGGCTGCGTGTGTGTGTGGCGAGAACTGAGCTGCACATGCGCGGCGCACGGTGCTCCACACGACTCCCGCGGCGGCCAATCAATGCCGACGCTTGCAGGTTATGGTGTGCTCTCCATGTCAGAGCACCGCCATTACTGTTCATGCATCACATATCTGCACAGTCCCAGCACTCTGTCACTGCCAGCCGTCTCAGCCATCAGTCAGTGCCACCAGCCACAGGCACCAGTCACAGTGCTACCAGCCACAGGCACCAGTCACAGTGCCACCAGCCAAAGGCACCAGTCACAGTGCCACCAGCCACAGGCACCAGTCACAGTGCCACCAGCCACAGCACCCACCGCACCCACCAGCCACATCACCCGTCACAGTACCAGCTGTCTCAGCCATCAGCTGAGCGCAAATTTTGGAGCTGGTGTATATTGCTGACTCAGAAGGTTAAAATTAGGAGTTTGTTGCAAGGGGAGGTCTTTTTGATTCAGCGACGAATGTCCTCAATGGGATGTGTAACTTTAATGTTTCGTATACGATCATGTCATATACGATTTAAATGCGTGGTAATGTGATGGCAGCATACGCCTGACAAACGGAGAATGTTCCTCGAAGCATCGCATGGCGGATGCAGCATGCTGACACTGGCGAATTTTGCTCTTGAGAAAGACACCAGCCGAGTGCACAAGACATAGAAACTTATTTAATACATAATAACATAGGCGTCTTTAAATATGAACATGGACATGACAATATCGATGTCTGGTTTTTATAACTTTTTTCAATTTTGAATGCTGTTTTGCCCAAGATAACCTCATTAATAAAAATACATTGCTATATGATGGACTGAATAATGATTTGAGGTGGTGCACTTTCATTAGTGGAAATTAGTAATTGACATAACCTTCCCCGATGTTGCCTCAAAACCATATGCAGAACACATGGAACAGTTTATTAAAAACTGTATTCTGGACATGGAACAGTAAAACAGGAGTGGGCCATGTCTGAAATTTGAATTTAAGCTGGGACTCAGTGCACCAAGTCCACTGAATAGACATGGACACAATAAAATGTATATAGTTATGGCTTCCTGCAGCTGCTACCAATGGGTAGTTACAAGCACACTACATATAGCATACTGATCAGCCATTAACTTAAAAGCACTGATTGCTGAAGTGAATAGAATTGATTAGGGCCCTTTCACACTTGAGTTTTTGTTTTACGGCATAGAGTTCCGTTGTCTGGGCTCTATGCCGGAAAAATACTGATCGGGATTATCCCTATGCATTCTCAATAGAGAGAAATCCATTCAGTATGCATCAGGGTGTCTTCAGTTCAGTCACTGAACGTTTTTTGGACTGAGAAAATACCGCAGCATGCTGCGGTATTATTTCCGTCCTGGGATGCGGAGCAAAAAGTCGAGGCTCTATGCCGGAAATAAACACTTCAGTTACAGATAATACAACCACATGCATCCGTTTGAACGGATCTGCTTGTAGTAACTTTAACTATTTTTTAACATTGCCAAAACGTCATGACCCCCAATGCAAGTCAATGGGGACGGATCCGTTTTCTCTGGCAAAATCTGCCACAATAGAAAACAGATCCGTCCTCCATTGACTTTCAATGAAGTTCAAAACGGATCCATTTTGGCAATGTTAAATACAAGCGGATCCGTTCAAGCGGATGCACGTGGTTGTGATATTTGTAACTGAAGCGTTTATTTCCACCATAGAGCCCTGACGATGGAACTCTATGCCGAAAAACAAAAACACAAGTGTGAAAGTACCCTTACCTGGTGACAATGGCACCTGGCAAGTGGTGGGATGCATTAGGCAGCAAAAGAACTTGGCAAGGTAAGTATGGAAACAACTTTGACAAGGGCCAAATTGTGATGACAAGCCAATGGGTCAGGGCATCTCCAAAATGACAAGTCTTGTGGGTGTTCCTAGTATGTTCGGGTAAGTACTAGGGTTGCATCGGATATCAAATTATCGATACCCAATCAATACTCTTCAATTATCCGATACTAGGCTGCGCAGTAGTATCTGTTAAAGAACATGGCACGTGCCGCTCTCAGTGCTCGCCATGTTCTCCTCAGCAGCACAGTGGAGAAGGAGGGAGTCCCTCCCTCCGCACTGTGTCACTACTGCCGCTACCACCAATGAGAAGAGAGGGGCTGTGGCTGCGTAGTATGCGGGTTCCGGCTAAAATACATACCTGGCACCCGCCCTCTATGACAGGGCGCTGCGATCCGTCGAACCGTGGCAATTAACCCCTCAGGTGCTGCACCTGAGGGGTTCATTGATGGGGATTGCAGCACATTGTCATAGAGGGCTTGTGCAGTATGCCAACCCCTCAGTATTATAGTCATTGGTGCCAGTGGCCACAGGGTCCCCTCCTAATTGGTGCAGTGGCAACTACCCATTGGAGCCCCAGCAGTGAAATTGCGTGGCTCCGATCGGTTATCATGGCAGCCAGGAAGCCTTGGCTGCCATGGTAAGCTCCCTGCTGCTGTGTGCACAGGGCAGCAGGGAGACTGTAAGATCCTATTCCCCCTAATAGATCTCTAGGACTGTTCTATTATGGGACAGACGTTCCATAAAATGAGGAATGCACACGGCTTTTTTGGTGTTTTATTTTATTTGCATGATATCGAATCATATTGAGTATCGCAATACTTTTACATGGTATCGAAATCGAATCAAAATTCTGGTATCATAACAACCCGAGTAAGTACCTATCAAAAGAGGTCAAGAAAGGACACCTAGTGACAAGGGTCATAGGCCCTATCTTGTCTGATCCCTCAGAAGGGCTGCTGTAGCACAAATTACTGAATAGGTTAATGCTGACTGTGATACAGACACCCCCTCCAATCAGTTGTTTGAAGCCAGCGCAGTGTAATTGCAACTACTTGTTCCTTTCACTTGCATGGGATGAGCAGTTGTAATTACACTGTGCCGCTACAAAGTAGACGATGCCCTGGTAGTTTTTAAGAGGAAGTAGAGCTTGCACGTGCACCACTACCCCTTCAAAATGCTGATCCGTGGGGCTGCAGAGAGTCGGACCCCTGCTGATCTGATGTGTATAATGTGTAATGAGGATAGGTCTTCAGTATTAACCCACTGCACAACCCCTGTAAGCCAGCTACATTGCATTCATTATGTGAGGTTAGGTCTGGGTTCCAGCAGTAATCACTTATATTTTGGAGGCGTTCTCATCTTTTAATACTCTGTTTTGTCACAAATCTAGTTAGCTACAGATGAGAACTTATTGTACTGACCGTAATACACATTGTAATAAATGCAGTTTTGGCGGCTGTTATCACAATTGAGCCAAGTTAATTTAGCCATTGATATTGTGGTCCTGCTGCTGAGATTCAGACTGTTTCATATATTGCGATTACTAAGTAAATGAAGAATGCATGATGTTGAATCCATAATGACAGATAGGGATAGTTGTGGAAAACAGAACATGAGCCTTGGTTGCCTACGGTATCAAGACATTAAAGGCCTGTAAGTTATTTTAGAGAAAGATACACACTTGTGTATAATCCCTTCTGTTAGCCATATGAGTGGCTTTCTTTCTTCATGACAGCTAATGTTTTTGCATTACTCTTCATGATCATCTAGTTGTCGGGAACCTATCTAACAGAAAGGCGTTTGGAAAATACCCATAATGGTTGTAGAGTTTGCAGTTGTACCCAGGTACTGGGCTTAAGGAGATCCTAAAAGTCCTTAAGGAGACCAATATTATAAATGGCACATGGTAGTTTGGGAATGGGGTATATTACACATTTTGCATTGGTGCTTCAAGTTATGTCTTGGAAAGGGGCTGTCCAAACTAGGCTATGCACAAGATCTGCTTTGCTTACATCAGTATTGGCACTTTTATAGAAACTAGCGTAAAAGAGAAAAGGAGGCCTTGCTTTAGTTGCTCAAGTCACAAGTCAACTGTGATACAATAGTGACTCATGGAATTGGTGGTTCTGAGCACTATTTATACTGCACATAGGGCAAAACTGTTGATGCAAATGTGACGGCCTAAACTTTCTGCAACCATGTCCATGTGAATAGTCATTTGGAGCAATAGGCCATACCACTCACTTGCCGACAGCCAATATTAACCAGGATCATCTGGAATTTGGCTTGTCCCAAACTTAAAATGGGTGGGACTTGTAAACGTCACCCAGAAGTTGTCATTACATGGTAGTTTAGTCATGCCTGGGGCAGGGTGTAAATGTTGATATCTACTGTATGTACATATACACCCAGTTGCCTGCATGAGCAGTCTGTAAGGAAAGCAAAGTAAACTATATATGACTTGCTTAAAGTACGGTAATATAACAATGACAGATTGGGATATGCAAATTATCTAACTTTTATCTGTTTGCATTTACATTTTTAGGCACGGCCTGCCGACTATTCTAAAGATTACCTTTCCCACCAAGTCCCCGTATCATTCCACAAGCACTGGAACATTGACCCCATAAAAGTCTACAACTCCTGGCTGGCACAAGATAAAAGTCAAAAACCTCAAAAAAGAAAATATACAAAGGAAGATCTATGAGATCACAACAACCCAACACTGCGCAAAAAAGTACAAATGGTTTTTAGGTTCACAAGATTTTACCAGGCAGCCATTTTGTGGGATAGAGCAGTATTTATGACAATGACCCCCTTTTGTTCCTGTGGAACTAGTGATGGCAGTCTGTGCTTCATACTTGAGTGGTGGATCATAATAGCCATCTATGAAATGTTTGTTTTGGGCATGAAACGGTCACCCTGTATAACTGCCAGGTACAACATTTCAAGATGGCTGATGCTAACATTTGTGTAGATTTCATAAAGTGGTTTATCTGGTATTAGGTAAAAAAAATATAATAATTCTATGTTTGTCCCTGAAACAGCGCTACTCTTGTCCATAGGCTGTATCTGGTATTGCATATCTTCCCCATTCAAGTGAAGAGATCCAACCTACCAGAAAACCCATGGACCAGATCTTTATTTTGATCCTGAACAACCTCTCCAGGGGAGCTCAGGTCTCACCGTTTTAAGAGCTCTGTCTTTCAACCACAGTGGTCAACTGTGGCAAAGAACATGGTCATGATGTCTGAGATGCACCTCCAAACAATTGGCCATCAGATACCTGAACACTGCATTGCAGGACAGATGTTACCAGGAGTGGATCTGAAGTGCGGCAACTCTATTTTTTTTATGTCTAGATATAAAGTGTAATGTCAAATTTTGGCCAAAGATAATGAATGAAAATCTGAATAAAGTTTGTGCTTTAGGCTGGGGATGTTTTTTAAATGCTTTCAATTCACTGCTTTAGTTATACAAGATAATGTGAAAGGAACTGAGTCGTCTGCAGTATTTGAATGCAGCACATAGTGAGCCATGTAACACACAGGTTCGTAGGTCATACTAATACATTATACTTCTTAATAGGGAAAGATGTTCTGTTTATACAATGGAAATCTGTAAATTATAAGTTTCTCTTAATTGTTTCAATTAAATCAGTAGTGTCTACCGAGGTGGTAAAGGCCTGGCTTAAGAGCAAATAAATTAAATCTGTGTATTTGCATAAACAGACATTTTCTTAATAGTCTAGTGACTAATTAACCATTTCTTTCTGTTACAGTCTAGGTACTACACCCTCATTCAGTAAGGTCATTATTTCTACTTAAAGGGATATTCCCATCTGGATATTTAGGGCATATCCACAGTGCCAATCTGTTACCTCTAGATCGGTGATCTTTAACCCGCATCTCCCAGTAATAGCCAAAGTGCCACAAGTTAGAGGTCAGTGCCTTAGAACCTATGTTCTCAGCCTAGGGTAGGTGGTTCTCATAGGATATGTATAGTGTTGAGCGAACTTGTTTTCTAAGTTCTGCGTCCAAAGTTCAGGTTCGGGTTATCGAAGAATCTTGTTATGGATCCAAAATTCTGTTATGGTCCGTGGTAGCGGAATCCATAACTGAATTCTTCGATAACCCGAACTTTGGACGCAGAACTTAAAACACAAGTTCGCTAAACACTAGATATGTGCCTTGTCTCTAGAGCTACTTTTCCACTGTATGGTACTGGCTTCACCCTACTCTACTCTGTTTTGGTGCAAGGTAGTTTGTTTTTCTCTGTGAAAATAGTACCCCCTGTTTTGCTGATAAGAGCAAGACTTCAGGTATGGAGACTCTTAACTGCAACTTCACATGAAGGTGACAACTAAACAACTACACTTCAAATGAATGTTGATAATATGATTTTATTAAATATTACAATAAGTAAATAAATATATGATGTCCCTCTTTTCGCAAGTTAAGTATATACAAAGAATAGAAAACTTACTTCACCAATTGAGTTAACATTATCTGAGAGCGACACATCATCTGGGACGTCTGTTTCAATGAAAGTAGTCAGAGTCTCGATCGGGAAAACATTTCAACATAAAGGGTAGGTGAACTTCAGCTGCTCAACCGAAAATTTCCAGCTTTAATACTGTTTTAACAAAAGAACCTCACCCCCGAGTACAATGTAGCCAGCTTATCAAATCTATATGGGTCACTGTGCATATCTTGTTTATCTGTTATTATTTCGGACCTTGGAGTGGCCAATTCTCAGATCCACAATAAATCAGAAACCCAAGATAACCTTGGCAGACAAAGCTAACTCTCTTGCACACACATTTCCAAACCCTGTCCTTGTTCATTTATTGGTCATCAAATAAGTGGAATAATACCTTTTACACATTTTTCAGACATATCGTCTTTGTCTATCAGATAACATGGGCAAAGTCTTCCAGAAACATATCAGGCAAGTTTCTTTTGTTCGTTCCATACAAAAATCGATAAGGTCTCACACAAACATGTCGAACACGTCTTCAATTTATACATACTGTATGACAGGATAATTTTATCAGACACAATAAAGTCCACATGATCAGAGACTCCATCTTCTCACTTTACCCCCTCAGTGTAGCTGATAGAGTAGTAAAGTTTTCTTCAGTCGGTCATTAGACAGCAGTGTGGTCACGTGACTTCATGGTACCAACTTTGGTTGTATGGTACCCCCTTAGATCAAGTACCAAAAAAGTACCATGGTGGACATTTTTAAATTATTTATTAAGACCTGTGATTTAGACACCGGTCTTAGTTCTTTTGCGCTTCCAGTGTATGAGCCAAAATTATATCGAGATGCAGGCGCCATCATAACTTTGGTGCTTCCTACAGCAGGCTGTGCAACATATTAAAATCTACGCCAGCTCCCTTAGCCAGCCCGCCCTCTCCCCCACCCACACCACGCCCCTTTTCTCAGCACTCGGGAAAAGTGTTGTGAGTGGCAAAAAGTTACAGATTTTAGCCATTGCGACAAAATCTGCAACATTAATACTAGTGTGAACGAAGCGAGCTTCGGATGCTTTATCTCAAGTAGCCGAATTCAAAACTTCGGAATAATACTGTACGGAGATCCGTTCTGTACAGTATTAGAATGTATGGGCTCCGGTGAGCTGAAGTAAGTTATTTGTGAAGTCGTGCATGACTTCATTAAATAACTTCTGTAAAAGATTTTTAAAGTGGAAAGCCACCAATGAACCTCCATACAGTATTATTCTGAAGTTTTGAATGAAGCAACTTTGGATGAAGAATCCGAAGCTCGCTTTGCTCAACACCAATTGATACTCCAAAAAGTGGTGTATCATTCTTAATAAATGCCCCCGGTGTCTAATTTAAACTTTGGCCTAGTGAGGAAAAAACGGTATTACAGGGTAAAGTCAAGCGATTCCATGCAATGGAAAAGAGGCTCAGGTGAAGGTGGGCAACCTTGGTGAGATAGGGATATAATGTCTATACCGTGGTCTACAGAAGAAAAGTGACCATGGTTAGTTCACAGGCTGCATGTATACAAGGTGCTGACTGCTTTAAGTGTTTTGGCTTTTACAAAAATGTTTTCATATGATTTTTATTTATCATTTGCACTCATATATTCCAAAAAGAAGCAAAGATAAATCTACAGCATACTAAATGGGTCATCCAGAGGGATAACATTTTTTTCAGTAAGGGGCAGAATAATAAAAAATAAATAAATAAAAAAAAGCATAGCTGACAGCATTGATTCCACACTGCACCGATCCCCCATTACTGCCGTTCTGATGTTTACCAGTTGCTGGTCTCCACTTCCTGGTTCAGTCTAAACAAGCATGAAATTGCAAGGAATGCCTAATCAGACAATAGCTCACTGAAGGGGGTCACCACAGTTTTTTCCTGTGTGTTCAGGCAAGGAAGCAGGGGCAATGAAGAGGAGATAAGCAGGGAACCTGGTAAGTGTCAGACTGGCTGTGGAAGGGGATCGGTAAGTCAAGCTTTTTTATTTTAACCAATTTTGCCCCTATTTAAAAAATGTTATCCCGCCAGACACCCCGTTATCACAAGAGTGGTGGAGGTGTTAGTCCTTTTAATAACAAAAAGAGAGACCCCAAGTGAATCCTCGTAGTTGAGTTAAAGCTGGTCATACGCAAGTGTTAAGTGACACACAAGGCCGACCATAAAACAACTCTGTAAGCTGATCTTACGTATTGTCATTGTCAGTTGCACTCTTTGGTAGTTCTTTAAAAAAAATTGTGCCAAACAACAGATTTGCACCTTTTTGATAACCTAGATCACAGATCAGGACAGAGGCCTAGATCTTCAGTCCAACAATGAAAGACAAGTTGTTTGGAAATCTTAAAAGTCAAATCTATAGTGTATGGTTGCATAAGCTTGATGTACAGATGTGTCTACCCTTACCTTAGGTCAAATTTGGTCAAGGTCTCCAATTTCTAATGGAAAAAATTCTATCCAATATTGAATCATGCCAGCAAACCCTTGGCAGGCTATAATGCACCATACAATCACTGAGTGGCAACATTTAGAACCATATAGGACAGTGATGGCTAACCTCCAGCACTCCAGCTGTGGTAAAACTACAACTACCAGCATGCTCCATTCATTTCTATGGAGTTTTGAGAACAGCTGAGCAAGTGGGCATCTTGGGAGTTGTAGCTTTGAGCAAGGGCTACTTGGCTTAGCAATGTTGAGAAACCCTGATCTAGAGACATGGCTGAACCTACAAAAGATGTATTTTTTTTTACAGCTAAATGCCTGGAAGCAACATGGGTAAAGGATCCCTTTATGAATAAGGAATTATGTTATATTACTGACTTCTTGGTAAAGTAAAAAAAAGTAAATAGACGTGTATTCGATCACCCTTTTACAGCAGTACCGCACCTCTTGGATCTCCACAGTGCTCTAGAGGAACCCAGGCTTGGCTGTGTCAGTTAAGTCCACCCTTTATGTTGTGAATACTGGACAAATATTCTGTCACTTGTGGTTAAAAACTCCAAATCTTTATTTCAAACGCATAAAAACATCTTCATGCAATGCAAAAAAATATAAAAAAGACATTACTAACTTCTTACCTGACATGCTTGGAGATTGTTCTGGCATGCAATGTGGAGATTATCCTCTTGAATTTATTAATTGACACACATTTTTTAAGACACCGATTGTTTGCTTTACTGAAAGCCATTTGTAATTTGCATACTGAGTCATGGCATAACATAATGTATTCATAAAAGAAGTGGCCGACATAGACCGAATGTTCTAGTAGGTTAAAACAGCAGATCACCCTCTAAGATGAGGTTTAAGGGGCGATCTTCTAGTGTTTAAACATAGAGAGAGAAAAACATTCACTAGCAGAAAACATTCAGAGAGCAGATGATTATTTTGTGCTCTTTGTTCTCCGACAGTTATGTTTAGTCATTTTTCATGAATGCACAGTAAGAACAGTATTATTGTTGCTGCTGTTCCATAGACAGTATGTCTGTTACCAGTCTAGACGACATACACTAAAAATGATAAAAGTCAGTTCTGGAGAGCTTTAAAGGGCTTGTATGACAAAAAAAAAGGATCCTCTTGTTCCAGAAACAACAACACTCTTGTCCAGTGGCTGTGGCTAATCTGCAATACCAGACACAGCCACTGGACAAGTGGGGTGCCATTTATAACTTTCTGTATTCCTAATGCCAGGCAACCCCTTTGGTGGTGAAGATGGTAAACTGAGCTTTGATTCTGATGTTGTGCCCTGGCTTTAAAAGGGTTGTCCAGAAGTAGAAGAAAAAATTGTGGCAGCGTTCATACTAAAACAGAACCACGCCTGTTTTTCTATCACCTTGTTTTAGGATTTTATTTGGGAGTGGGATTTACTGGTGTTTTTTTTTTTTTAATCCAGTTCCGTCTGGATGGATGTTCAGTTTGGCTAATATCTATCGTCATGTTTTTTTATGGGTTGGCCATTGACATACCTGGTAGATACCTATATGTGGAGATGGAGAGATTATTCTTCTTTTTTATTGTAATGCACACAATTCACTGAAAAAAATATTTAGGTATAAAGTTCCAGACCAACCTATGTATAAAATAGCTATGGTCACTAGCTGTCACTGCTGTTCCTTGGGCCTTTTACATATGTTCCTGTCTAATAAAGGAGAACTCTACACCAGTGAAAGAAATTATTTGTAAATTTTAACATCTATTCTTAATGGTTAGATATTTCTTAATCCTCGGTTCTGAATGTATCAGTTCCCAGCATTTCAGATGAGACATCTTAATTTGCTTGGTCAGTTGGGCACTTGTTTCTGCCAGATCTATTACTTTGATTACTGCTTGCATAATGTCTCTGTGTGAAAGTGAACGCTGGTACCGGTTATGATAGAACTGTATGGCCTGTATCCACAAGGCAGAAATCTACTAAGACACATTTTGCACATATATACTGAAAGCTTATTGATAACATATGATGTTTGGTGGAAGGTTTCCATTAAGAAATACACTGCAGGAATCAGCAACCTCCAGCACTCCAGCTGTTGCGCAACTAAAATGTACATTACTTAACAAAAGGTATATTTCATAGTGTATATTCCAATGCCTAAAAAAAGGGCTTTAACCTATCTTGACCCAGGTCCAAGACGAATATTTTTTAAAACGTCATTTTTAATTGTAAACAAACGAAAAATGTGAGCCTAACAGACGCTTAAAATTAAAATTGGCTCTCTGAGAGCTATGGTATATTTTTGGTAAGATTTTTTAGGAACCAGAGATGTATTTGGGCTGCCCAAATACCCCTGAAGAAGCCAGGTCACTGGCGAAACATGTCAGGGAGCAGTTGTAGATTTTATTAACAGCTGATCACTCTGTTGTAGCTTAGGCCCCTTTCACATCAGCGTTTTTGCTTTCTGTTCTAGAGTTCCGTCCTCGGGGCTCTAGGACGGAAAGACACTGATCAGGATTATCCCAATGCATTCAGAATGGGGAGAAATCCGTTCAGGATGCATCAGGATGTCTTCTGCATGCTGCGGATTAGTCTCTGTCCAAAAATCCGGAAGATATGCCGCAAGGACGGATCTGGAATTAATGCCTATTGAAAAGCATTAATCCGGATCCGACTTTAAGCTAAACGTCGTTTCGGTGCATCGCCAGATCCGACGTTTAGCTTTAAATAATGGTAACTATGGCAGCCAGGACGCCCCGTTTTCTCTTTATACTTGGTCCACACGCCAGCGCACACAGGTTATTTGATGGTATGAGGTTCATTTGTAGGGTGTTCCTTTAAATGCTTGCCATGTTGGTTTGAATACACATAATATATACCTTTTGTGCATGCTGTGTGCCAGTGAGCTGGCTGTTATGTACCTTTTAGCCTCTATTTAGGGCTTGGTGTGGACCTAGTATGTGTGTCGGTTTTATCATATCCCGACACAATGGGTGTATTGTATACAATTTTTAAAGTGTATTTGTGTATTTGTCCTGGTTTTGTACAATAAAATTATTGCGTTTTACATATTATTTGGTGGATGTGCATTTTTATAGTGGTCACTATGTCCCCTCTGGGACAATTTTTTGATATACTTCAGTTCTTTTGACCACTTTTGCACTCCTGTTGGATACTCTAGTGTGCCCCCTCATTGCATGTTTTAGAGTCTGCCATAGTTACCATTCTTTAAAGCTAAACGTCGTTTTATGACAAAAAATTTAGAAACCAAACCTGCAAAGAAAAAGGAAATGAAACGATTAGAGGGTAAAAACCTAGTTTTTGAAGGAAAAGACCTGAGCCATTTAGTTACTAATAAAACAAAGACGTTCTTTGAATTGTTTGGAATCCACGACGGGACAGAATACTGCAGTGATTCTCTAAGAAGCCATGTGAATGCTCTTAACCCCTTAAGGACCCTGAGATTTAGGCCCCTTTCACACGGGCGAGTTTTCCGCGCGGGTGCAATGCGTGAGGAGGACACATTGCACCCGCACTGAATCCTGACCCATTCAGTTCTATGGGGCTGTGCACATGAGCGGTGATTTTCACGCATCACTTTTGCGTTGCGTGAAAATCGCAGCATGTTCTATATTCTGCGATTTTCACGCAACGCAGGCCCCATAGAAGTGAATGGGGATGCGGGAAAATCGCAAGCATCCGCAATCATGTGCGGATGCGTTGCGATTTTCCCGCATGGTTGCTAGGATACGATCGGGATGGAGACCCGATCGTTATTATTTTCCTTTATAACATAGTTATAAGAGAAAATAATCGCATTCTAATTACAGAATGCAATGTTCCCCGGGCTTTAAAGGGTTAAAAATAATAAAGAGTTAACTTACCTTCTCCCATTGTACGCGCAGAGCCCCAGAACGTCTACTCTCTTGATAGTTTTGATGCTTGAGGACCTGTGGTGACGTCACAGGGTCACATGGTCCAATCATAGAAGCATTTGAGTGGACCATGTGATCCTGTGGCATCACGGCAGGTCCTTCATCGGATGAAGGACCTGCCGTGATGTCACAGGATCACATGGGTCGAATGGCTGATTTCAAACATACCTTTCTTACCTTAATCTGAGCTTTATATTTCCTAAAAATCATACTTTTAAAACATGCTAATTCTCTTCGCTACCAGCAAGTTGGGCAGGTACTTGCTGGTAGCCGCCGCATCCTCGGGCTGTAGGACCGCCCCCTCTGCTGTTGATAGACAGAGCCAGCGCGCTCTCCTCCTCCTGCTGGCCCTGTCTTCTCCTAAATTCCCGCGCCTGCGCCGTACCATTCCGCAATCGGCGCAGACGTACTGAGTGGAGGACGGGCGCTTTCCAGCTCCGTCCTCAGTGGCAAGTGCCCGTCCTCCACTCAGTACGCCTGCGCCGATTGTGGAATGGTACGGCGCAGGCGCGGGAATTCAGGAGAAGACAGTGCCAGCGGGAGGAGGAGAGCGCGCTGGCCCTGTCTATCAACAGCAGAGGGGGCAGTCCTACAGCCCGAGGATGCGGCGGCTACCAGCAAGTACCTGCCCAACTTGCTGGTAGCGAAGAGAATTAGCATTTTTTAAAAGTATGATTTTTAGGAAATATAAAGCTCAGATTAAGGTAAGAAAGGTATGTTTGAAATCAGCTGACATTAGCAAAGCCGGGGAACACTGTTACCGGACCCGAAGCGCGCGACTTCTGGTTCCGGTCTGCGCAGATGCCGTGGTCACATTTGACCACAGCATCTGAAAGGTAAGATGTATGCGATCATCCTAGTGGATGCTCGCATACATGTGCAGCGGGTCTCTGCTATTTAAAATAGCAGAAATCCCGCATTTAAGGCGCCCGCTGCACGTGCAAGCGGGCACCATGTTTAGGGACCGTACCTGTGACGTACATGGAGGTCACGGATCCTTAAAGGGTTAAGGTGGTCAGTGATACCGCAGAAAGAGGAATTGCTCTGATAAAAAAGTTTAACAAATCGGTCAGGGACAAACAACAAAAACAATTTTTTGTTAAGGGTAGTCGAGCATCACAGAAAAGTCATCACCAAGCTAACAAAAGATGGGATTTCATCGTTCAAAGTTTATTAGTATAACACGTTTTGCCTATCATACTACCTATTAATCTTAGTGTCTAATAATTTTAATATTATTTTATGTTTGTCATTTCTAATTTTCCCAATAAAAGTAATTAACATTGAAAGATCGTATTTTTTGCATATTTTTACAAAACTGATCAAAGTGTGCAACCTTTAAATATTATCCAATCTTCCTGGAATTTGGCATACATATCATTTACATCACTGAGACTCGGGGCGTAAGCAAAGTCTGCAAAAGGTTTACATTTAATTTTTTTCCATTACTAAATGAAACCCCCCTACTGTGCAGTCAGATTCTACAATCATTATCCCTTAATTCCTTCTAACATACATTTTGTAGGTTATCAAGAATTAGGGAACCAATAGAAGGACAATGTTACCATGTCTGCAGAGATGATGTAGCACAAACAATAGATTTTTAATTAAGACCATTTACAAGGGTTGTCCAGAAGTGAAAGAAAAAAATGTGACAGCGTATATACTAAAACAGCACCATGCCTGTTTTTCTATCACTTTGTTTTAGAATTGTATTTCGGTGGGGGATTTTTTTTTTTAATTTCTTTTCTGTGGTTTTAGAATTGTATCTCGGAGTGGGATTTTTTTTTTTTAATTTCTTTTCTATAAGATCCAGTTCCGTCTGGATGGACGTTCAGTTTGGCTAATATCTATCGTCCTGTTTCTTTTATGGGTTGGCCATTTACAAACCTGGTAGATGCCTATATGTGGAGATGGAGAGAGTATTCTTCTTTTTTATTGTAATGTACATAATTCACTGAAAAAAATATTGAGGTATAAAGTTCTAGACCAACCTATGTATAAAATAGCTATGGTTACTAACTGTCACTGCTGTTCCTTGTGCCTTTTACATATGTTGCTGTCTAATAAAGGAGAACTCTATACCATCTATTCTTTTTTTTTTAATCAGATATTTTTATTGGTTTTACAAGTAAGGCAATATATACCATCTATTCTTAATGGTTAGAAATTTCTTAATCCTCGGTTCTGAATGTATCAGTTCCCAGCATTTCAGATGAGACATCTTAATTGGCTTGGTCAGTTGGGCACTTGTTTCTGCCAGATCTATTACTTTGATTACTGCTGGCATAATGTCTCTGCGTGAAAGTGAACGCTGGTACCGGTTATGATAGGACTATATAGCCTGTATCCACCAGGCAGAAATCTAACACACATTTTGCACATATATACTGAAATTCTTAACTTTAGCTGCTTTATTTTGTATTGTGAGTGTGTATGTAGCCTAAGTGTTTAAAATATCTGAACAGGTGCCTGCACTTTGCAGTATCCACATTCCATAAGCTGAATTGACCATAAACCATAAATCCACACACATACTATATAGTTTGTGTATACTGAGTACTGCAACAAAGACTAACCATAGAACTAAGACGTAGAGTTGTTAGAGGCCTCCACGATTAAAGGGGTTCTGTAGTTTGTTACAACTGATGATCTATCCTCAGGATAGATCATCAGCATCTGATCGGCCGGGGTCTGACACCCGGGACCCCCGCCAATCAGCTGTTTGAGAAGGCCGCGGCGCTGCTGCATGACGTCACGACTTGTATCCAAGTGGCGTGGGCGAGGCTAAGCTCTGTTCACTGAATGGAGCTTAGCCCCTGGGCGGGGCGCTAGCAGCGGTAAACAGTGAGAAGGCCGCGGCGCTCCTGCAGCGCCGCGGCCTTCTCAAACAGCTGATCGGCGGGGGTCCCGGGTGTCGGACCCCGGCCGATCAGATGCTGATGAACTATCCTGAGGATAGATCATCAGTTGTAACAAACTACAGAACCCCTTTAATGTACAGGATTTTATGTCATGTGTTTTAAAATTAATCGGATCCCAAAAACGGGCAGTTGCCATAAGTTTCCCTAGCCTGTGTTAGATGACATGAGACACATCAATTAGAAGTCACAGAAAAGCCACCTCTCTTGGAACAGCTAGGACCAAACCTGGCCTGTGTGGGGCTCCAGCAGATGGATCACGTCACTTTACATAACAAAACATAGATTAATGAAATGATAACTATTAAAGATAATTAGCAGGATATACCTTAAAGGGGTTGTCTCATCATAGACAATGGGGGCATATCGTTAGGATATGCCCCCATTGTCTTAAAGGTGTGGGTCCCACCACTGGGACCCGCACCTATATAGAGAACGGAGCTACGAAAGTGAAGAAGGGTGCACTGCGCATCCATTCATTTTCTATGGGGCCGGCGAAAATAGCCAAGTGCTGGCTCGGCTATTTCCGTCGATCTCATAGAAGTGAATGGGAGCGATGGCCGGTCATGCGTGTTGCACTCCCATTCACTTCTACGGGGAGCTGGCTTGGTGGTGGCTCGACCGGAGTCTTCCTGCCACCCCCTGTGAGTCTCCGCTCCCGATATAGATGCGCGTTCCAGCGGTGGGAACCACACCTATAAGACAATGGAGGCATATCCTAGCGATATGCCCCCATTGTCTATGGTGAGACAACCCCTTTAAGGTGATAATTGTGTAATTACTGGATGTAATGTATAGTAGCTTATACCATTCCCTGTAATGAGCCCTCCTGGCCAGTTAGCAGCAAAAACTGGTCAGACTCCATAAAAGTGTCACTGCTGCCATTTATATTACTGGTGTCTTACAGGGAAGAGGCGTTTATGGGCTTTCTCAGCCTGTGTGTCACTGCTATCTCTGCATCCCATATAGCGACACCGCTTCAGTGGCTCATTGCATACAGTGGAACTTCTTGACATGGCACTTTTTATATTTAAACTAAAACCAAAAATTCTGCAGTTTTTGCACTGGCCACTATGTCTATTAATTGGGGCCACTTCTTGGTCCATACAGATCACTTTACTGCAGTTAACTTATTTTAACCCTGCCTGTAATGATACCACCTCTGTGTATAGATAAGACAGGATCCACCATTTCCAATAAGCGATTGTCAGAGCTTATTTACCGTATTCTTTCCTTGTATAATGACCTCTGCACAGGTCACAGAGCATTCCTAGAAAACTCTCCCATAGAAGTCAATAGGGTCCCATCCGTTCCACTGTGTCAATGGCTCCTGGGGCTGCCATAAAGCAATTTTTTAATGCTTTATAAATGCTGTTACGAACAGCTCAGGCAAGATGGCAGCCCCATAATCTGGTTCAAGAAATAGATAAAAATCTACAATAAAAAAAAAAAACATCAGGAAAAAAAGGAGATCTGCTTCTATCTGATTTCAACTGGCAGGTAAAATTTTTGGTGACACGTTTCTTTTAAAGGGAAAAGGGGAGAAAGCCGCAGACATATACCTCTGGCAGCAGCTTATTTTCCAGGTAACAAAAGATCGGGGCATTGAAATCTGACTGCCTGATCCTTTCTTTAACATCTACAGCTAGGAGAATCAGGAGGCCCCCGTTCACATTAGACGATCAACCAATCTTGACGAAAAGTTCATCCTAGATGTTTTTTTGAGTATGACCAGCCTTACATCTAATAAGTGGCAAAGCCTACACTAAAAACCTGAAAAACCAGGTGCACCTGCTTTTTAATGTGCTGTCTTGAATCAGAATTAATAGTACCATAACCGGTATTGCAGTTTAGCCCCATTCACTTGAACATTGGAAGGGTTTTCTTGACTGTATCCCTGGTTGACTCTTCAGGGTTATGACTTTTAGATGAGGTTTCTACTGGGATATGTTTAGATATGTTATATACTTATTACTATTCATTTACATATATTTTTCCTTTTTGTATGTTTCTATAGAAAATGTTACTTGATTTAGAATCCTTTTAAACACAGTTATTTGTATAATGGCTGTGTGTTTTAATATACGGCATTACCTTATTCATATTTTATTGAAAACAATATGTTTACAGGCACCCTTTGTTACAGACCACACTCAGGGACGATGGTGTAAAGAACACAATGGTTTATCCGTTTTCATGATCACGTGAATGGAAAACATTTCTTGCTGTCATTTACTTACCACTACTGTCCGACAACTCATGACTTGCAGTGACAATTTACAAAAGCATTTTACTCATTCAAGAACAGAGTGCCTTAAACAGTAGGCATATCTACTGATTTTCGGTGGGCAGTGTGTACTATGTTACTGCGTTGTTGTTCTCATGTGTTCTGTGTTACGCTATTTGCTGTCATGTAATTCTGTGAACAATAAAGACGTCCTAGAACCGTTCAGAAATACTTATCTTTATTCTCCTTAACTATTATTCGGCACCGTGTACAGGTAACACATCGCATCTAACAATCCAGGTATATGCCATTCCCGAGGAAGAACAGCAAAGTTATAACTGGAATATTTTTTGTTCGGTTTTCCATATTTTATTTCTTCTACTTGATCTGGAAAAATATTTGTTTGAAGTATGTTTAACAAAGTCATATTTGTGTATTTTCGATAAAGTAAAAAAAGCCAAGTGAAGAACCTCTTAATGGGGTAATTCCACAAAAATACTGTGCAATGAATGGAGCATTTTAAATGAAGTAGTTATTAACCCCTTCCCTGCCCACTTTGTATATACGTCCTATCTGCACATGCTCTGTGCAGATAGCATGTATATACACATTCAGGCAGCACTGATCAGCCGGCCGAGCTGCTTCCTCTGTTAGTCCCCGCAGTCACGTGACCACCAGGGGCAGGATCAGAGCTGCAGGGTCTGATCAAGAGCAGAGCTGCTAAGGAGACCCTGATCAGCTCTGCCTGTGTGTAATGCCCTCACATGGGCTGTTTTCCTCTGTAACAAAAAGTCAGTTTCCTCCAGAGGTCTTTTAATGACCTCCTGGGGGACATATTATGTGCCAAAAATAAATTAAAATATTAAGTAAAAAAAATACAGTGATCCCTCGAGATACAATGGCCTCAGGATACAATATTTTCAACATACAATGGTCTTTTCTAACCCATTGTAAGTTGAAACTAGACTCAACATACAATGCCCCACACTCAGATCCAACGATTCTAGGCCACTTCTCTGGTAAAATAGCAGTATTAGTTGCTAGTTAGCAGCCATTTCTGACTGTGAAATGTAAGAACTTGTTTTATCTGTCCAGTTATATGCTTATTTTTCATAAATATTCCTTTTTTCTTATCTTGGATGATGTTTTGGGGCTTTGGAACCGATTACTCAAGTAACAATGGTTTCAACATACAATAGTCGTCCTGGAACCAATTAATATTGTAACTTGAGGGACCACTGTAGCAAAAAATAAAAATAAAAAAATGTTAAAAAAAAATTGAAATGCGATTGCCAACAGAAACCATCACCATAGTCGCCCCGTTCAATCAAACCTATACATGTTATATATATATCAAAATGATTGTCACAAAATAGGGAATCCTTTGCAATAATTAACTTTTGTGTCAGTTTCAAGATTTAAGAAATAAATAGCTATAATTAAAAATAATTACTTTTTTTAAGAAGAATTAGCGGTTATCCTCCAAATTAAACCTAAAAAAAATCTCAAAAAAAAAAACATTCTAATAAAAAGTCCTAAGTGTCAAGTAAATAAAATTGCAAAATTTATTTTGGTAGTCAACCAAATAAAAAAGTTAGGACCACTAAACCACCACGTGCACAAAATCACAAAAAGTTGCCTGGATATTTTTAGGCAGTCATGAAAGGGTTAAAATGGGGGCCTCAGGGGGCTGTATACTATTTATTACGCTATTTATTCATTGTACTGATAAGCAGTTATAGATCAATGCATAGCATGTGGATGTGTGAAATAGCAGTAGCCTGCACAAGGGTTAATAAATTCCTACCAGTTCTCAGTTGGAGTTCCTGAGAGCTGTTCACATGGTACTGTGGTGGTGGGCTGGTGGGACCCAGTGTCTGGGTGGCATGGTAAGGCAGTAGGGGTGCTATTTGGATGCTGGGTCCTGCCCCCTGCTGGTGCAGTGCTGTGGCGTTGGTTGTCGTCACGTGGTGCCATGTCAAATTAGAGGAGATTCCCACTCAAGTAGGCAACCTTGTTGTGGTGAGTGGGCTTATGCTTTTTTTTATGAAGATGTATCCTAATGCCTCATGTAAAGCATGCAACATAGGGGTCTGTATACTATTTATTACGCTGAGAAACAGTCCTAGGACAAAGCATAGCATGTGGATGTGTGATCCAGGTTTGTTTGTTTTTTGTACATTTAATTATTAAAATGTACATGCAGTAAAGATCATATGTGTCTTTTGATGTTAATTTTTTATATGCATTATAGTTTCTGCTTTTGTAGCGCCCCCTGCGACTGAAATTCTGGTCCACTTTCTACTGCATTTAAGTGGTGGACCAACATGCTCAGTAACTTCCTTCCCCTATTCCTCCTGGCAGTGCTAGTGATCACACAGTGAGGTGCCCCAGACATCTTCCATTCATTGGCCCTTACCTCTAAATAGAAATATATAACGGTAACTCTGTCTCTTTTTAGACAGTGGAGAAGGAAATTGCATTGCACATCATAGTGCTAAATATTAGTCACATCACTGGTGCTGTGTGTAAAGGACCATTTTCTGTGCAGCGGAGGAAAGGGCTAACAAGAAATGACTGCAATACCTCCCTCCCTCATGCACACGAACGTATTTTCTTTCCGTGTCCGTTCCGTTTTTTTTCGGACCATATGCGGAACCATTCATTTCAATGGGTCCGCAAAAAAAACGGAAGGTACTGCGTGTGCATTCCGTTTCCGTATGTCAGTTTTTCCGTTCCGCAAAAAAATAGAGCATGTCCTATTTATTTCTAGTTTGCGGACAAGGATAGGCATTATTACATTGGATCCGCAAAAAAAAACGGATCCGCAAAAACGGATGCCATACGGAACATCATCCGTTTTTTTTGCGGATCCGCAATTTGCGGACCTCAAAACACATACGGTCATGTGCATGAGGCCTAAGGCCTCTTGCACACGACCATATGGCTTTTTCTGTGTTTTGCGGTCCGTTTTTTTCGGATCAGTTTTTCCATTTTTTGCTTCCGCTGTGTTTCCGTTTCGGTTCCATTTTTCCGTATGGCATATACAGTATACAGTAATAACATAGAAAAAATTTGGCTGGTCTTAAAATTTTCAATAGATGGTTCCGCGGAAAACATACGGATGCACTTCCGTATGTTTTCCGTTTTTTTTGCGGACCCATTGACTTGAATGGAGCCACTGAACGTGATTTGCAGACAAGAATAGGACATGTTCTATATTTAAACGGAACGGAAAAACAGAAACGGAAGGCATACGGAGACACTTCAGTATTTTTTGCGGTCCCATTGAAGTGAATGGTTCAGTATACTGTCAGTATACTGAACTGAAAAAACAGCCAGTATACGGTCCGCAAAATACTGTCGTGTGCAAGAGGCCTAATGAAGGCGTTTGATGAGCTGCTGCCCAGCCAAAGTATGTGAAGAAATAAAAGAGCAGCTAGTTAGGCTAGGTCTGTGATGGCTAACCCCGGCACTCCAGCTGTGATAAAACTGCAACTCCCAAGATGCACACTTGCTTGGCTGTTCTCAGAACTCCACAGAAATGAATGGAGCATGCTGGGAGTCGTGGTTTCACCACAGCTGGAGTGCCGGAGGTTAGCCATCACGGGGCTATGTTCACGTCTGCAGATTTTGCCAAAATACCACTTCATGCAGCGGTATTTTGTCAGTCTGAATGCCAATGTCCATGCCGGAGACCCAACAGATCCCATTGTAGTCAATAGGATCCATCAGAAGCCAGTTATGTCCAGCATATGCAGATCCGACGATAGCAGTTTTAAACCTAAGTTTTGACACAGATGTAAACCCAACCTGATTTTGAAGCTAATAATCGTGAAAATTACATTACATTATTGCATTAATTACATTACATTATTGCATCAATACAGTTAATATAATCTGTTCATTACTCCAGATTTTTTAAACTTGTGGAATAACCCCCTTCAGCCATTGTCACACTGCTTTATTTTGGTATTTCACATCAGTATAAATTAAACGGAGGGATGTGTCCAAAGGAGAAAGATATGATGACCCTATCCTTTTTCTCTGTGTACAGATTAATACACTGTGAAAATGGCAGTGCTGGGTGGTGATTCCTTAGTTTTTCCAGGTTGTAGCAGAAATCTGCCACCTGCGTACGAGTGGATCTAGGCAGTGGAATTGAGTGTGACCTCCAGGACTTGACAAATTAGGTTGGCTTTCTGAGATGGAATCAGAATCACCTGGGGCTATAACAAGTTTGTGATAGCAATATCTAAACAGAAGCATAATTTTAACCCCTTCAGCCTTGGACAATTTTACATTTTCATTTTAAACTCCTTCCCAGAGCCATAACTTTATTCTTCCATCCATATACCCATATGAGGGCTTGTTTTTTGCGGACCAATTTATTCCAAATGGGACGGAACTCGAAAAAAAAAAATGCAATTCCACCACTGTTTTATTGGTTTTGTTTTTACGTCGTTCCTTATTCTGGAAAACTGACCTGTTACCTTAATTCTCTGGATCAGTAGAATTACAGTAATATCATATTCACATCGTTTTTCTTGTGTTTTAATAATAAAAAAAATAGGAAGAAAATATTTTTTTCTGTTCATCACAACGTTCTGACCTCAATAACTTTTTTATAGTGACTCCTATGGAGCATTGTGAGGGAACGTTTTACTGATACCAATGGAGTGTGTATGACTTTTTAATCACTTTTAATTACATTTTTTGAGCGATGACAAAAAAAATTGCAAATTTAGATATTTTTTTTTTCTTATGCCATTCACCATACAAGATAAATATGTTTATATTTTAATAGTTTTGGCATTTTGGGATGCAGCAATGCTTATGATGTTTATTTTTTATTATTTATTTTAATTTTTATGGGGAAAGTGGAGTGATTTGAATTTTATCGCTTAACTCCACTTTGCTACTGAATAGGTGCAGTTTTTCTGTTGGAAGCTCAACCACTTGTATTCTGGACTTTTACAAGGGCAAATCTCTCTCACTGCTAACTAATCACTTTTGGTAAACTTCCCCCTTTATATCCCTCTCACTGATGACAGATATCAGGGCTGTAAGCGATCAAAACACTCATATGATTCCTCCTAACCGCTATAGAAGCCTATGCAAAGTATCATAAAAAAGAATACTGATCTTTCACCTGTAACGGCACATTTGTGTTAGTTCTTCTCTCCTGTTCTGAAGCTACACATCCTAGCATGCCATGAAAGTTACAGACTGTTATGGCATGCTTGACTAGTTCAGTTTTGTTCCATTATAAATCCAAAAATGCCAAAATCACTAAAGAGATTTTGTAAGTCAGTGATGAAAGCAAAAATGAGGAACATGACAAAAAGTTCATAGAGTTGACTTGGACTCCACATTCATAATTCCCCAGATCTCATGCAGTATCTGGCATGTGTTGGTGCCAGATACCACAGGACAGTTTCAGATGTCTTGGAGAGTGCCTTGACATTTTGGTGACTCAGTGGAGCCTACACAATAGTAGGCAGATGATTTCATGTTATTATTAGTCATTGTATGTAGTATGATTGTTTTATGGTGTCAATCAGTATGTGTGAGTTTAAATGGATGTATACTTGAATTACTCAATTTGTTTTGGTGCCAAAATACTTGTCTAGCATTTCTCTGTTAATATTGTCATAGCCAAAACTTTTGAAACTGACACAAAGTTTGGTTTTGGCGAAGTTTGCTGCTTCAGTATTCATAGTGGGAATTTGTTATGAATAGTGATTGATGAATTTCAATTAACCCCTTAGTGACCAGCCTGTTTGGGGCCTTACTGACCAAGTGTTTTTCTTACTTTTTTCATCATCGTGTTCCAAGAGCTTTTTATTTTTCCGTCTATATAGCTGTATGAGGGCTTGTTTTTTGTGGGACAAGTTTTAGTTTTAATGGCGCCATTTTGGGGTACACATAACTTTCTGATTAATTTTTATTAACTCTTTCTGGGAGTGAGATGGGAAAAACAGCAATACTGCCACTGAACTTTTACATTATAAATTTTACGGCATTCATTTTTTGGTATAAATAACATATCTTTATTCTCTGGGTCAGTATGATTAGAGCAATACCACACATAGGTTTTTTTTTTTCAGTTTTACTACTTTTGTTCATTAAAACCCCTAAGACCCATAACTTCTTTATTTTTCTTTCTATGGATTTGTGTGAGGGCTTGAATTTTTGCTCTTTTTGATTGCTTGTTAGTACGTTTTTTCAGTGGCAACTAAGTATCAATTTGCAGTTCTGTCTTTTATTTATATATTGTTTTTTTTACGGTAGGGGATAATTTACATGAAATTTATGTAGTGTAGTTCGTTACAAATGCGGCGATACCAAACATATGGGGTATATATTTTTTTTTTTGCAAATTTTTTTAATTGAAAAAAGTTTTTTAATTTTTACTGGAATTTTTTTTATTTCCTGTGTTTTTTTGTGCTCATTTTTACCACTTAATAGTCCCACAATGGGACTATAACAGACAACATTTGGATTGATTTTAAAATATAATGCACTATCCCTATAGTGCATTGCATTTTAATATCAGTGCTATATTGACATTGACCAGCAGGCTGTGCAAGACAGGCACAGCCTACTGGAAACTACTCAAGCCTGGTTTGGGGCGTGTAAAGCGTTAAGCAGCCCGGATCGGCACTCCTGCCGGTCCGGGCTGTTTGAGCAGGAGCGTTGCCCTCATGTTAGAGCTGAGCCACCCGTGGCCCAGCCTAGAGCCCCTTAGTGACTGCCGTAAGAGGCGTATGGGTGGTCACTAAGGGGTTAATTGCAAATTCATTCCTTGCCATGAAAATTGACAATCACAAAAACTCTATTTCCCCTCCATTTCAGCCCTGCCACAAATTGATCTGCTAACATTATTTCAGTGATCTTCTCATTAGCTCAGGAGAAAGTGTTAACAAGGATAAAGCTGCTGATTATACTCTATAAGGCTGATTGAATTAGAAGAGCAGGCCCGTTGCATTCAAAGGGGGTAATGTTTGAATTAATTGTTTTCTTCAGTTAACTATGGTTACCTCCAAGAAGATACACGTGGTCATCATTGCTGGTGACAAGGTCATAGGCATGGACATTGCTACCTGTAAGGGTATGGCAACATGGTCAGGTTTCCTGATGCAATTTTCAAAGCCAAAATTAGGAATTCATTTAAAAAAGAGAGATTGTATGTGCCCTTTTTACTTTCTCTTCTTTGGTGATCCACTCCTGAATTTGGCTTCCTTAACTGCATTAGGGAATCTGAATGTGTGGCCGTACCCTAAGATGATTGCATTTAAGTCAACCTTTTATGAGATTAAGAACGTCAAGGAGAGAGGTTCAATTGCTGTTAAGAAGGCTTCAATGCCAGAACTAAAGAGGATTTGACTATGGGATCAGTTCACCACCAGCACACAGCTTGCTCAGAAATGGCAGGTGTGAGTGCATATGTAAGGTGATTGCTTTTAGAGGATGGTCTCTCATCAAGAACTGCAACAAAGAAGCCACTTAAAAATTTTTTTTGACAGACTAACATTCTGCAGGAAGTACAGCAATTAGACTGCAGTGCACTAGGGTAAAGTTATTTTCTCTGATGAAACACCTTTTGACTGGGACATCTGGAAAAATGATTGGAGAAGAAAAGTTGAGTGCTACCATGAACCCTATGTCATGCCACCAGTAAAACACCCTGAAACCATTCATGTGTGGGGCTGATTCTTATCCAAAGGAGTGATCTTATTTACAATACTTCGTCTTTGAACATAGCCATGAATAAAGAATGGTGTCAAAACATTCTCCAAGAGCAGCTTCTCCCAATGATCCAGGAACAATTTGATGAAAAGTACTTCTAACCAGCATGATAGAACATGATGTCACATGGCAAAAGTGAACAAAACATTGAAACTTGGGGTCCATACTCGGGAAACTCCCCGCATCTCAATCCCACTGAGAACCTGTGTTCAATCCTCAAAAAGCGAGGGTGCAAAAAGAAAACAGAAATTGTGATAATCTCCAAGAACTGAAAAGGCAAGATTGGGAAAGCTGATATCCAGCATGCCAGGGAGAATTGAAAAAGTTGATAAAGAAGGGCCCATATTGGGCAGTAATGTAAATATTGAGTCTTTCCATAAACCTCATGGGGGGGGGGGGACTTGCCAAACCTCGTGCAAAGGAAAACTTCCTTAGTTGCCCATGATAACCAGATCCCGATCATTTTTCAGAGCTCCTTTTGGAAAATAAAGGTGGAATCTGGTTGCTATGGGCAACTAAACCATTTTTCTCTACACCAGTTTTGAAAAATCTCCCCCAATAAATGTCAGTTTAAAAAAAACGTAAGAAATGCTTACCGTACCATAGAAACATCTGACAAAAAGGTCGAAAAACACAGTCAATACTTTTTGTGAAAACCGTTGTCCAAACTATATATATTTATAAACATGGGGGGGGGGGGGAAGCACAGCATCACAGGCTCCAGGTGTAGCTCCAAGTGACTTTATTCAGATGTCATGTCCACTACAAATATATGCAAAGTTCTGTACTGCCAAAACATTGCATATATTTAGAGCCTGCAATGCTGTGGTCTTTTTCCTCATTTGTATACTCCAGATGTTCATCTGGTGGACATGAGCACAGTGGGTGGAAATCCGAGTGATGATTTTCTTTGTATATAAATATATATATATATATACACACACACACACAGATGTAGCAGAGTTAATACACACACTTGATGACTTATCACATCTAGTTAACGGGTTATGACTGACTATTAACTTTGCTACATCCATTGGTACTATATACATATACAGACACACAGTTGAGTGACAATATTATGAATTTCCGCCGTGTGCAGCACGGAAAGCTTCTAGATGGGCTGAGAGTAACTCAGTAAGGTCCTAGTTGGTTGTCACAGATATCTGGAGCCATGCTGACTGCAGTGCATACAATGGCTGCTAGAGGGTGCATGAGGGAGGATCCATAGAGCGAACATTATGATCAAGGTGGTCCCACAGATTCTCAGTTGGGTTCAAGTATGGGGAATTAGTAATTAGTTATGCTCTTCCAACCAATGTTGGATATTTCTAGCCATGTTACATGTTGGATTGTCTTGCTAGATGATCCCATGTGCCCCAGGGAAGACAATTAGCATATATAGTTGTACGTGATCTGCAAGGATGGATTTATACCCAAATCGGCCGAGTGCCTTCCATGAATGACTGTGTTCTTCCAGCAGTGGTGTTTGTTCCCTTGTTTTGCGCCTGACACCCTAAAGTCCATCTGTTCAATAAAGTAGAGAATGTGACTCATCGGAGAAGGTAACTAACGCAACAATAGAAGCTATTGTTGGTAATGCAACTTTGTTAGCAGAGGTGTAGTGACCATCTGCCTGCTTCAGAGCCCCATACGCAGTAGGGTCTCACTGAACTGTTGTGTTAGACACATGTCTTGTAGCCCTCTGGTTCATTGGCGGTGAGCTACTCCACTCTAACGTGTCAGTCTGCCCCCGTGCACCTTCATAGCCGATGTTCACCAGTGGCACCTGGTGCTCTGCAGGTTCTGTATAGCTTAGTTGGCTTGGTGCCATTTGTCCACTCACGATGCACTTTCACCACAGCAGCACGCACACAGTTCACAAACTGAGCAGTTTCAGAAATCACGCCACCTTTGGCCGAAAGCCAATAAGCATCCCTTTTTGCAGCTCTAATAAATCGTCCATTCTACCCATGATTAGTGATGTCACAAACATAAAATTTTTAGTTCGCAAATGGCGAACGAGAATTTACGCAAATGTTCGTGAACGGGCGAACCGCCATAGACTTCAATAAGCAGGCGAATTTTAAAACCCACAGGGACTCTTTCTGGCCACAGTAGTAATGGAAAAGTTTTTCAAGGGGACTAACACCTGGAGGGGTATCCATGGCAAAACTCCCATGGAAAATTACGTAGTGGACGCAGAGTCGGGTTTTAACCCATAAAGGGCATAAATCGCCTAACGTTCCTAAATTGTTTGGAATAACGTGCTTTAAAACACCCAGTGTGTGTATACGATCAGGTATGATATTGTATCGATCAGGTAGTTGTAAGGGTTACGCCCGCTTCACAGTGACAGACCTAACTGTGACAGACCAAACTCCCCTTTAACGCACCACAAACAGTCCATTTGCACAACCGCAAATTCCCCATTTGCACAAGGTTGGATACCAAGCTAGCTATGTCCCGTTCCTTGTCCTCACTGACATCATTGAAGGTCTCTTCCTCGCACAATGTACTGTGCCACCCTATATGAGTGGTGTGTTCAGTAATCAGTAGTACTATTTTTATCAGTTTAATCCCTGTTACATCAGGGGACGTGTATCGAATACATTTTAGAAACCGGGAGATGGAAAAAGAAGCTTGGTCGTTCCTCTTACTTCCAATTTGGGGCACTGCGCGTGCGCCGTGCAATGTACTGTGCAACACTATATGAGTGGTGTGTTACTTAGTACTATTCTTATCAGTTTAATCCCTGTTACGTCCCCTATCAGGGGACGTGTAACAAATAGATTTTAGGAACCAGGAGATGTAAAATAAAGCGTGGTGATTCCTCTTACTTCGAATTTGTTGCACTGCGCGTGTGCCGTGCAATGTACTGTGCAACCCTATGTGAGTGGCGTGTTAACTAGTACTATTCTTATCAGTTTATTCCCTGTTACGTCCCCTATCAGGGGACTTGTATCGAATAGATTTTAGACAACAGCAAAGAGTTGTCAATAGTTGACACACTCATGACATAAATTTTATTCCTCTATGCGTCAATCTTGGTGTAGTGTTGACTACTCGTGCGCACGTTTGGGAGATTGCAGGCGATGGCGGTTTTTCAAAGCCTATGTGCAGGCGATGGCGGTTTTTCAAAGCCTATGGCCGTGCTGAGGTAGTTCAGTGACAGTTAAGTGACCCAGAAAATAATGATTCTGCAGTGTGTGCCCATTGTTGGCCTAGTAGGCTTTAATGATCACCTTAGAGGATCACAAAGAAAATCAATGTTTTTTCTATGAAAAATTATCCAGCTGATCGCTTTTGGTCTGTTCACAATGAAGCAACGACCTTATCATCTGGGGTGTGCCAACATTGCCAACACACTCATAGAGGTGATCGCTTCATTGTGATACGCAAGCCCGTTCACCACAACAAGGTAAGGATCACGAAGGGGAATTGACACATGTATGTGCCTTTTTTTTGTTTTGTTTTTGCAGCCACAGTGCAGCACCGGAGACCAGAAAAATTAGGTCTATAGTTGCAGCCGCCGGAAAAATTGATGTTTTCCCGGCAGAAAGTGTACTAAAACATTTGGGCCTTGAACCCTAGTTGGTGGCGGAGAAGTCACGCAAGTCATCCGGCATGCAGAGATTAAATATAGCAGCGTGGGGACCATTTTTAGCCCAAGGCATCTAATCAGGCCTTTTTTTAGTCAAATGCATCCGCCACTGTTAGTCCCTTCGGTATCCACGCCTCATTCATCTTAATAAAGGTGAGGTAATGTACACTTTTTTGACCTAGGTGACTTCACTTGTCAGTGACAATACCTTCTGCTGCGCTGAAGGTCCTTTCTGACAGGACACTTGAAGCAGGGCATGCCAGAAGTTCTATCGCAAATTGGGATAGCTCAGGCAACAGGTCAAGCTTGCACACTCAGTAGTCAAGGGGTTCATCGCTCCTCAGAGTGTCGATATCTGCAGTTAAGGCGAGATAGTCTGCTACCGCTATCAACAACACGTCTGTAAAGCGTCCTGTCCTTGCCGGCGTGGTCGTGGTAGGAGGAGGATTACTTTCACCTCTTCCCCTGTTAGATTCCCGTTGTCATGTGACATTACCCTTTTACGCTGTGTAAATCATACTTTTTAACTTGTTTTGGAAGTGCTGCATCCTTTCCGACTTCCGGTAATTTGGTAACATTTAAGCCACTTTCTGCTTATACCGGGGTCTAGTAGCGTGGCCACCAAGTACAGGTCGTTCTCCTTCAGCCTTTTTATACGAGGGTCCCTCAACAGGCATGACAGCATGAAAGACCCCATTTGCACAAGGTTGGATGCCGAGCTACTCATCTCCCGTTCCTCGTCCACACTGATGTCATTGAAGGTCTGTTCTTCCCCCCCAGCCACATACAACACCACGGATCCCAGATAGGTGACAACAACGAGCACCCTGGGATGCCTGCTGTGGTTGGTCTTCCTCCGCCTTAAAGCCACAATCCTCCTCTGACTCCTCTTCCTCAGACTCCTCTTCCAGCGTTGCCGCAGGTCCAGCAAGGGATGATAAGGCTGTTTCTGTGGGTGATGGTGACCACAACCCTTCCTCTTCACGCTCATCTACGGCCTGATCCAGCACTTTTTGCAGGGCACGCTCCAGGAAGAAAACAAATGGGATGAGGTCGCTGATGGTGCCTTCGGTGCGACTGACATGAGCCTACAGGCATTGCGCATGAGCATCCAGTAACATGCCAAAAAAATTCCCAGCTCCGCAGCTGGAGCAGGTGGTCGAACATTAGGAGTGTTGAATTCCAACGTGTCGGGCTGTCGCAAATCAAGCGCCTCACTGGCATGTTGTTTCGCTGCTGAATATCGGAAAAGTGCGCCATGGCCGTGTAGGAACGCCTGAAATGGCCACACTACTTCCTGGCCTGCTTGAGGACGTCCTGTAAGCCTGGGTACTTAGACACAAAGCGTTGTACAATCAGATTCAACACATGTGCCATGCACGGCACGTGTCAACTTGCCCAAATTCAATGCCGCCAACAGATTGCTTCCGTTTTCACACACCACTTTGCTGATCTCCAGTTGGTGCGGGGTCAGCCACTGATCCACCTGTGCGTTCAGGGCGGACAGGAGTGCTGGTCCGGTGTGACTCTCTGCTTTCAGGCAAGTCAACCCCAAGACGGCGTGACACTGTCGTATCTGGGATGTGGAATAGCCCCTGGGGAGCTGGGGGTGCAGTTGATGAGGTGGAGCAAGACGCAGCAGCAGAAGAGGACTCAGCCGAGGAGGTTAGCGAAGAGGATGGAGTAGGAGGAGTAGAGGAGGTGGCAGCAGGCCTGCCCGCAAGTCGTGGCGGTGTCACCAACTCCGCTGCAGAGCCACGCATTCCGTGCTTGGCAGCCGTCAGCAGGTTTACCCAATGCGCAGTGTACGTGATATGCCTGCCCTGACCGTGCTTTGCAGACCAGGTATCAGTGGTCAGATGGACCCTTGCCCCAACACTGTGTTCCAGACATGTTATGAATTCCTTTTCCACAATAGAGTACAGGTTGGGGATAGCCTTTTGTGAAAAATAATTTCAGCCGGGTACCTTCCACTGCGGTGTCCCAATAGCTACAAATTTTATGAAGGCCTCAGACTCCACCAGTTTGTATGGTAAAAGCTGGCGGGCTAAGAGTTCCGTCAAGCCAGCTGTCAGACGCCGGGCAAGGGGGTGACTCTGTGACATTGGCTTCTTACACTCAAATATTTCCTTGACAGACACCTGACTGTGGGCAGATTAGCAGGAACTGCTGAAGGTGAGAGGCGGAGTGGCGGGTGGTTGAGAGGGGGCAGGGAGGACAGCAGTGGTTGACGTGGCTGAAGATGCTGGACCAGGAGGAGGATGGTGACTTTGTGTGCTGCTTGTACTCATGTGTTGATCCCATGGGCGTTTGTGATGTGAGATCATGTGCCTTCGCAAAGCAGTTGTACCTAGGTGATTGTTGGACTTCCCACGACTCAGTTTCTTTTGGCACAGGTTGCAAATGGCATCGCTGTTATCAGAGGCAGACACACAAAAAAAATGCCACACTGATCAGCTTTGCAATGAAGGCATTCTGGTGGTGGCAACAGCATGCGTTGATTGGGGTGCTGTCTGGCTGACCCCGGGTGCCGATACATGCTGTCTGACTGTGCCACTAGCTCCTTGCGACGACCTTCCCCTGCTTCCAACTCGTCTACTCCTCCTCTCTGTCTCCCCATCTGAACTTTCCCCCTGTTCTTCTTCTGTTCAAGCGGGCACCCACGTGACATCCACGGACACATCGTCATCATCAACCGGTTCACTTGTATCTGACAACTCCGCAAAGGAAGCAACAGCGGGTACAACATCATCATCATCACACCGTACGTCCATGTGTGTAATGCTGCCTGACTGAGACATATCCCAGTTATCTACATCATCTGGCAATAATGGATGCGCATCACTCATTTCTTCCAACTGATGTGTAAATAAATCCTCTAACAGATCAAATGAAGCGGCTGTGGTGCTATTGTTGGTGGTGGTGGCAGGCGGGCGAGTGGTAACTTGAGAGGTACCTGAAGCTGAGCTGGAGGAGGATGGTGCGTCAATGTTCCGAGCGGAAGCTGTAGAAGATTGGGTGTCCTGTGTAAGCCAGTCAACTATGTCCTCCGTATTTTTCGAGTTCAGGGATGTGGCCTCTGAACACTGAGCATTATTCTAGGGCCAAAGGAAATCACAGCACCACCTGCCTCTGCCTGTCATTTTTTTTTTTTTATTAGTGGTACTATGCGTGCAAAGTACTGTGCTACCCCGTATGAGTGGTGGACACTGGCAGTGGGCACACTACAGTCTGTGGAAGTGGGCCTGACACACACTGGCAGGCAACTGACCTTAGAGTAAAGGGTAAAAAGAAAAAGCCTTATTTATCAGCAAGCTACTTTTCCACCCGGTATGAGTGGTGGGCACGCTATAGCCAATAGAAGTGGGCCTGACACACACTGGCAGCAGGCAGGCAACTGAAATTAGATTAAAGTGTAAAAATGAAATGCCTTTTTGTTATGCAAAGTCCTGTGCCACACGGTATGAGTGGTGGGTACTGGCAGTGGGCACACTACAGCCTGTGAGCCTGCAGCCTCTCACACACTGGCAGGCCAGGCAACTGCAATGTATATATGGAGAAAAAATAAATTAAAGCAGACTAATGTAGCAGCCCTAAAAAGTGCTTTTTGGGGTGCTGTGATGCTGTCCTTACAGCAGATGAGTCTGTGGACACAGAACACTGGCCTAACTAACCCTTTCCCTATGAATTAATCAGCACAGCAGCAGCTGCACTTTCCCTGCTCTCACAGTCACTAACACATTGCAACTTCAGACTGAATTTAAAATGGCTGCTGTTTTTATAGGAGGTGAGAGGGTGTGGCAGGGAGGGTGCTGATTGGCTGGAATGTGTCTGCTGACTCTGAGGTACAGGGTCAAAGTTTGCTATGTTCGCCAGCGAATAGTTCGTGACATCACTACCCATGATAACAACGAAGGATATGTGTGCAGACAGCCTACGACACACCTTATATACCAACGAAGCTAGCTCTTCACATGTGACTTCCTTCTTGAGTTAAGTGTACACGCTGCTGATGTCGAAAGTAGGAAGTGGTTATAATATTGTGATTTTACTGTGTCTGTATGAGAAAAAAAATTAATAATATATATATATATATCTATATATCGGAAAAAGGGGCAGCACACCAATATAGTGAAAAAAAGAGTTTAATCACCCATGTGGTAAAAGAGTTTAATCACCCATGTGGTACAAAAAACCGCAACGTTTCGGCTCAACAATAGAGCCTTTTTCAAGCATGGAAACATAGTGAACAACAAACTTAAATAGTGTAAGCAATCTAGTAACAACGGTCATGATTGGTTAAACAATTCTTATACATGATTGGTTAAGCAATCTATCAATCTTGTGACTTCATGATTATAAACAACAACTCAGTGTCAAAACATACCTATTTGCAAGTATATTATAGTGCATACTCTGTGATCCTGGAATCATCACATCTAATCGATTCACCAAGTGAACAGTGATTGTTAAAATAATATAAAGCAAGGGAGATACCCGTACCGTGGATGATTAAACTCTTTTTTCACTATATTGGTGTGCTGCCCCTTTTTCCGATATATATTGGGCAATAGGCTTATGCCCTGGGATACTGCACCCGACAGTACGTCTTTTTTCCAGTGCCGCCATTTTTCTATTGATATATATATATTGCAAAGTAAGAATGCTTTAACCTCTTAAGGACACAGGACGTACGTCCTGTGTCCTGTCCCTAAAGATGGCGCCCGCTCCTTCTTCATGCGGGTGCCATCGCTGCGGGTGGCCACCTGCTTATTCAGAAATATACATACAAACGCAGAAATGCAACAGCACTCTGCAACCAGCACTCTGCCCTGCCTCTATGCTAGAAGTTATCAGAGGTGTTAGTGTACATTTTGATCAAAAAGTAATAAGCCACACAGAAATGCAACAGCACTCTGCAACCAGCACTCTTACGCCTCTGATAACTTCTAGCATAGAGGCAGGGTAGAGTGCTGGTTGCAGAGTGCTGTTGCATTTCTGTGTTTGTATGTATATTTCTGTGTTTGTATGTAGATTCGTACTGACCTGTAGAATAAGACTAACTGATCAGTTTTATCACACATCGAACGTCGGAATTTAAAAACCCGTAAAACTGTGATGGAATTGCTTTTTTTATGCAATTTCACCCCATTTGGAATTTATTTACCGCTTCCCACTACATCGTATGCAATATTAAATGGTGGAGTTGGAAAGTGCAACTTGTCCAGCAAAAAACAAGCCCTCATATGGCTATGTGAACGGAAAAATAAAAAAGTTATGGCTCTCGGAAGGCAGGGAGCGCAAAATGAAAACGCAAAAATGAAAATTACCCGTGTTCTTAAGGGGTTAATAAATACAAGTATTAATAGTGTGAAATTTATTTAGAGCTGCTGAGGAGTTATTTTATGCTGCATTACATTACTTGGCACAAATGGGGTGGTATTTTAGGCTGCACAGTGGTATTTTTTCTGTCCTGTGAGGAGGTATTATATGCTGCCTGATCAGAAGCAATTATTGCCTGATTTTTAGTAGAAATGAAGCTGCATTTATATGCATAAATCATCTCTTCTGTATGGGAATGAGCGACCACTACCATGATCGCTGAGCTCCATAAAGAATGATCTTTTCAATTATTTTGGTACACGTCAAAAGATATGTTCACCCAAATAGCCAGTGTTTGTTGGATGATTTCCAGCACCTTGGGCCATTCCAGTTGACCCAATGATTGGCCTCTTTAGAAGGAACTTTTGGCTGTGTCCACTTCTATACATAAGGAGCAGTGGAGTATATAAAAAAAAATTCTTCCAAAAGTTGAAAACTTGAGCTTTGCAATTTTTTGGGGCTCATTTGCAAGAAAAAATGTAGGACATTTTGCAATATTTACATCTCTCTCTTCAGTTTTGAAAAGTGGGTGGGAAAGTGGTCATGGTTCCCCTTTTAACCCCTTAAGGACACAGCCATATTTCACCTTAAGGACCAGGCCATTTTTTGCAAATCTAACCAGTGTCACTTTATGTGCGAATAACTTTAAGATGCTTTTACTTGTCCAGGCCATTCTGAGATTGTTTTTTCATCACATATTGTACTTCATGACACTGGTAAAATGGAGTAAAAAAAAATCATTTTTATTTATAAAAAAAATACCGAATTTAACAAAAATTTGGAAAAATTTGCAATTTTCCAAGTTTCAATTTCTCAACTTCTATAATACATAGTAATACCGCCAAAAAAAGTTATTAATTTACATTCCCCATATGTCTACTTCATGTATGGATAATTTTGTGAATGCCATTTTATTTTTTGGGGACGTTACAAGGCTCACAAGTCTTGAAGCAAATCTTAAAATTTTTCAGCAATTTTCAAAAACCCACGTTTTAGGGACCAGTTCAGGTCTGAAGTCACTTTGTAAGGCTTACATAATAGAAACCGCCAAAATGACCCCATTCTAGAAACTACACCCCTCAAGGTATTCAAAACTGATTTTACAAATTTTGTTTACCCTTTAGGTGTTTCACAAGAGTTAATGGGAAATGGAGCTAAAATTTCAGAATTTAAATTTTTTCACAAATTTTCAATTTTAATCCAGTTTTTCTCATAATTAAGCAAGGGTTAACAGCCAAACAAAACTCAATATTTATTGCCCTGATTCTGTAGTTTTCAGAAACACCCCATACGTTGTCGTAAACTACTGTATGGCCAAACAGCAGGGCATAGAAAGAAGGGTACGCCATATGGTTTTTGGAAAGATTTTGCTGGACTGATTTTTAGACACCATTTCCCATTTGAAGCCCCCTTGATGCACCCCTACAGTAGAAACTCCAAAAAAGTGACCCCATTTTGGAAACTACGGGATAAGTTGGCAGTTATGTTGGTACTATTTTAGGGTGAATATGATTTTTGGTTGCTCTATATTACAATTTTTTTTAAGGCAAGGTAAAAAAAAAATAGAAATTCTGAAATGTTATCTCCATTTGCCAATAACTCTTGTGGAACACCTAAAGGGTTAACAAAGTTTGTAAAATCAGTTTTGAATACCTTGAAGGGTGTAGTTTCTTAGATGGAGTCAGTTTTTTGGAGTTTCTACTCTAGGGGTGCATCAGGGGGACTTCAAATGGGACATTGTGTCAAAAAAACAGACCAGCAAAATCTGCCTTCCAAAAACCATATGGCGTTCCTTTCTTTCTGTGCCCTGCCGTGTGGCCATAAAGCAGTTTACGACCACATATAGGGTGTTTCTGAAAACTACAGAATCTGTTAGTTCTTGCTTTGTTATTGGAAAAATGGATTAAAATGGAAAATTTGCAAAAGAATAGCTGTTTTGGGATAGTTTTTATTTTTTGTTATTTACATCGTTGATCTGACAGGTTAGATCGTGTGCTATTTCTGTAGAGCAGGTAGTTATGGATGTGACAATACCAAATAGGACTATTTTTTTTTGGGGGGGGGGTTGTTTCAGGTTTACATAATAAAGCTTTTTTGAAAAAAATTATTTTTAAGTGTCTCCACATTCTGAAAGCCATATTTTATTTTTATTTTTTGGGCGACTGTCTTATGTAGGGGCTCATTTTTGGCAGGATGAGATGTCGGTTTGATTGGCACTATCTTGGGGTGCATATGGCATTTTGGTCGCTTGCTATTACACTTTTTGTAATGTAAGGTGACAAAAATGGATTTTGACACCGTATTTATATAGATATTTTTTTTTCTGTGTTCACCTGAGAGGTTAGGTCATGTGTTATTTTTATAGAGCAGGTTTTTACGGATGCGGAGATACCTAATATGTATACTTTTTATTTATTTAAGTTTTACACAATAATATTGTTTTTGAAACAAAAAAATCATGTTTTAATGTATCCATAGTCTGAGAGCCATATTTTTTTATTTTTTTGGGTGATTGTCCTATGTAGGGTATTATTTTTTGCAGGATGAGATGTCGGTTTGATTGGCACTATTTTGGGAGGCATATAACTTTTTGATCGCTTGCTATTACACTTTTTGTGATGTGAGCTGACAAAAATTGTTTTTTTTACACTTTTTATAAAAAAAAATTACGCTCTTTACCTGTGGCTCTTTACCTCTTTAACAGCATTTTAGAAAATAAAATCATGTTTTAGTGTCTCCATAGTCTGAGAGCCACACTTTTTTTTATTTTTTTGGAGAAAATAGTGCTCATATCGCGTTCTCTGTTCTCACTGTAGTAATCAAGCGCATAAATGTCTCACTGCAGTCGCTGCTTTGGGCTTTCCATAACCCACAAAATGAATTACAAGCTACAATTGCATGTTTTATTTGACTCCAGGTAATCTGATTGGTTTACGCTATCGGGCGTTCTTCCCAAATGTTTCCAACACTGAATTATCATTTTAGGTGCTTGTGCTATGTAGGGAATTATTTTTAGCGGGATGAGATCGCAGTTCAATTGGTACTATTTTGGGAGGCATATGCCTTTTTGATCGCTTGGTATTAGACTTTTTGTGATGTAAGGTGACAAAAAATTGTTTTTATACACCATTTTTTAATTGTGTTCACCTGAGGGGTTAGGTCATGTGATATTTTTATAGAGCAAGTTTTTACGGACGCGGCGATACCTAATATGTGTATTGTATTTTATTCTTTTAATTTTAAGTACAGTACACGATATAGTGTATTGTACTGTATTTTTTACTTTAAAAAGTCTGATCAGACTTCTGCCTTTAGCAGAAGTCAGAATAGACTTACCATGGCAAGCAGGACGCCTGTGAAGGCGTCATGTTGCCATGGTGACAATCACCCGCTGCCAGAACAGAGCAACGGGAGATGGGGAGGGAGGGGATCCCCCTCCCCTCTGTGATCCTATTCTGTCGGGTGGCTGCAAGGGCACAGCATCCCTCCCTGTTAACCCCCCTTCCATACAGCGTCCGTACGGACCACTGCATGGAAGGGGTTAAATGGCTGACATCACAGCACAGATGTCAGCCGTTTATACCAGAGTGTCAGCAATGTGCGACACTGGAATATTAGAGAGGAGGCGGGTGGTGGATCGCACCCGCTGTACTGCCCGCAACAGGGGGTGTGACTACAGGCAGTTAAAAATCACAAGTTTTAGACATTTTGAAGTGCTGCAAACCACAGGTCTGAATTGACCTGCAGTTTGCAGCAATCGCCGATACGGGGGGAGGGGGGGGGGGCTTTGGGGAGGGGGTGTCCCCCTCGGCATTGTAACAAGGTACCTGCTGAATGATTTCAGCAGGTACCTTGTTCCGGTCGCCGCCGGCCGAGCAGCGGTGATCGGTAGCACACATGATGTATCGGTACGTCATGTGTTCTTAAGTACCAGGACACCATGACGTACCAGTACATCATGTGTCCTTAAGGGGTTAAGCTAATTTAAGCCAGATTTATCAACTGTGACTTTTTAAAAAGTAACAAAATTTTGTTGCAGTAAAGGGGTGGCATGGAAAGTGGATGGAAATCTCAAGACAGAAGTGTTAGACCTAAAGATTATCAAACATTATTCAACATTTGATAGGTTTGGCACAGTTTACTGCAATGCAAACACCTGCAAAATAAAATCCCCCTCACAATAAATCCCTCCCATATTTTTTTCACATTGGCAGGATTGATTGGACACTGTTAGTCTGTACAGCGACCCTCCTCCCCCAACTACTAACACAGTTGCTGTAATTCATTAATGAACTTCAAGCAATAACCGAGGAATGTCACAGAATTATATAGTTTTTGGCACCAGCTGCCTGAAATAACTGACTGGTGAGAATGCCAAGCAGGGGGGATTAAGTGCATTAAAAGCCTGGAGCTGTCTACCCAACTCGCCCCCTCCTTCTTTGTGCCACCCAGTAGTTTGTTTTTTTTTTTCTGTATGAAGAGACTGTATGAAGAGACTGTGATCTCTATATCTTCTTCCTAGGCCAAGTGACATCAAATTTGTCACATGGCCTAGGCGCAGCTTAGCCCCATATAAGTGAATAGGGCTGAACTGCAATTCAAAGCACAGACGCTATACAATGGACTGCCCTTGTGCTTGTTAAGCAGCAGGGTGGCAGTGGCTATAACTTAAGCACCACAATCGTTCAAACTGCTGATCGGCAGGGGCGCTGAGAGCTGGACCTCGGAAATCTCAGGATAGGCCATCAATATGTTAGTCCTTCAAAACCCATTTAACTTATGGTATTTGAGGTATTACATAGGACTGCAGATTACATCTACTAAATTATCTGTACTTAGATGTTATCAGTGGTGTTACATAGGACTGCTGGTGACATCTACTACATTATTTGTACTTAGAGTCTTCAAATAATGTAGTAGATATCACCTGCAGTCTTATGTAACACCCCACATTGTTTTACACTGCAGGGACAGCCTTCTGTCAGGCTGCTTCGGCATAGAATGCCAGGAATCGGCTGGCCAATTCTCACCATATTTGCCAGGTTTTCGTCTGGATCTCCGCCAGACTCCATTATAGTTAATGGGGCAAGGCAGCATTTCGGCAGCGTACGGCAAAGCCAGATGTGGTAGGCTGTTCTGGGTGGGCTCCACCACACCAAACACTATGCACAGCATACAATTGATCTAAGAAAATATTTTATTCATCACGTTTACATCACGTACATGTACGTCGCAAGGTCCGCCGGCTGCTAGGGCAGGATCGTGGGGGAATTGTGGCATAATAGCTGCTCTTACCAGCAGGCATCCATGCCGGGTAAGGGCAGCATGGTGTCTTTCTCCATTCCTGCAGCTCCAAGCGCTGCGATTGGCCAGTCGATGAAGACCGGGGAGGGTGGGGTTTTTAATTTCTGGGGACCTCAGGAATCTTTTAAATGCGACATGGCACCTAGAATGAATGTCTGCCAATTTAGGTCAGCAAAATCCATATTTTGGTGTTCGACTCTAGAGCCCTGCTGTGACCCCATACATCATTTTTTGAGCATATATGCAGTGTTGCCGTATTCGTGGGGAAATGTTTTTTTTTATAAATACAAATTAAATATTTTGACTTAAATGTATCACTGTCATGATGTACAATATGTGACGAGAAAACAATATCAGAATGGCCAGGATAAGTACTAAGCGTTTTAAAGTTATCAGTACTTAATGTGACACAGGTCAGATTTGCTAAAATTGGCCTGGTCCTTAAGGGGTTAAGCTTCATCTCTTAGACAATGGAAATCCTTTTGTAAACACAGTACATCTCCTTCCAATCGTCATTCTCTTGATGAGCAACCATATGCTGGACAGTAATTTCTGACTTGCCAATTTTTTTAGCACATGTGTAAGCAAGATGTTTTATTATTAGAACATGCTGGAAAACCTATACTTTTGTAGTAGGAACTTGGACCAACATTTAGTGTTGTAGTGAGATGTCAGAGATTTATGTGTTTTGAAAGGATGTGTAACGTAGGACAATAAGAACTCAGCAGGAAGGAACAAAGTATTCCAGACTTGAAAGCACGCGTTACGTTTTATTGGCTTTATATTACCTAAACTACTTGTACTGTATACACAAAACAAATTGTGGAATGTAACCTCCTTGGTTGCTGAGGACATTTCCTCCACTGGAAGCAATTTTATTAGTTTGATTAATTTATTACTACTAGAAAAATTATGATAGTATCACAGCAAGAGAATGAAAAGTGCCCTGGTATTTGATCCTAGCGGCATCGACTATAATTGCAGTGGTGATAACCGTACTCTCATAATTTGTAAGTTATCGTCTTCTTGCAAATTGCTGAACATGTACAGCGCTGCGAGAAGGCGCTGCCATTGCACGAGTTCAGCAACTGAGCCCATGCAATCTGTAATACACAGCTGAGCTACCGCTTTAACAAGCAAGCTCAGAGCTAGCGCCAAACTAGTGCATTAAACCTCTTAGGCTAGATGCACACGTCCGTTAAACCCGGACGTGACCAGTCTGTGGTAACCAGGACTGGATTTCTTCTTTACAGCCGGAGCACACTTTGACCATCAAAGGGTAGGCAACTTTCTTATTAGTTGCTAGGGATGTTGCTAAGCTCAGACAAAGACATTGCAGCCTTCTCATTGGCCCACAAGCAAGAAGCAGGGAGGGATCATGAGTTCAGATGAAAAAAAATTCTAGAATATTCAAAAATTCTTGAAGTGGCCAAATTCTAATATTCGCGCCCTAAGCTTATGGAAAATATAGATGACTTTGGATATCTGTCAGGCTATGAAGTAAATTGGGAGAAATTTCCCTTTAAAACGTTCGGTTCCTTTAGGACACGATTTTAAAGTCTGTACATTAGATCCAACCGATTCCCTATCGTACCTGGTTATCTACATCGGGACTAAACTGGAGCACTATACGAAGTTGAATATCTCCCCAATGATAAATAAAGTAGAGAAGAACATTAGAACTTGGTTAAAACTTCCCTCGTCACAAATCAATCGTATAGCTCTTATAAAAATGACTCTACTACCAATGTTACTATTTGTATGGAATGCAAGTCCAATATGGATTGAAGAGTCTTTTTAATGAGCTAATATGAGGTCGCAAACGGGTTAGAATTAAACTACAGTATTTATACAACAATGAAGAAGAAGGAGGACTTTTCCTGGCCTTCTTAAAATGATATTATATAGCCGCAAAATTGAGATGTATAAAGAATCGGAAGAATGATTGTGTTCGGCTCCTATTTAGGGATTATTGCGGCCCCCGGGAGGATATCTTCCACATTCTTGAAACCGGGACTATGGAGAAGAGAGCAGGAGAAAGCCGTATAGTAAAATGTTTAGGAAAATCTGGAGCCAGGTCAGGCTCATTGCTGTTTTATCTCAAGCTGTTCAGTTTACCCCTCTTTGGAGAAATGCTAATTTACCGCATATTATGAAGTTAGTGGCTGTTGAATATTGGGAAAAACTGGGGGTTTCATTAATTTCACAGTTTTTTTTAAGGGGCAGGTTAGAGCACTAATTGAAATCCTTCCGGATACTACACTAAGATTTATTGACACATTTCGGTATGAACAGTTACGACACGCTATAAAGTACACTGAAAATAAGAACTACTTTACAATTGCACACAACACTTTTTGGGATTTTTGTTATGAAATTACTTAAAATAGCCCCGTCATATCACATATTTATGCAAAGTTAAAAAATGAATATACAAAACAGATCACATTTAAAAGTGAAGCTAAATGGGAAATAGATTTGCAATGTAATGAACATATTTCTTGGGACATTATTTATAGGAATATTAAAAAGTCTACAGTTTCTCGCGCACATATGTGGATCCTTCTTAAAATAATACACAGTTTATATTATACACCACTATTAATATCCACTATCTATAAAGATAAAGAACAGAAATGTTATAAATGTCACATGGACAGGGGAGATTAAAAAACTTCCGCTTAGGCATCAGGGAAAATTGCTTTAAAGTATTCGGGAAAATACAATACGAATTTACTCTTGCTCAGACAGAAAGGAGAAAATCAATTTGGTTAAAGACTTGGGGTAATTGGAATTAGGCGGTACTCGGATTGTGACAGTGGCTCCAGTGGAAATAGGGGTTTTGGGGAGGGATTGGGGTTTAAATACAAGGAAAATGTCAATGTTGCAAGGTGTAATGACATAATAGTGTATTGTATTTAAAAGTATTCCGTATACTTTGGCTTTTTCTTTTTTTTGGAAAAAAAAAAACTAAGATTTTGTAAATAAAAAAAAAAAAAAAAAATAACATTCTCGCCCAACACTGATTAACAATACAGAAGTAAAGAAAATGCAAGATGAGACTTTAAAACCAAATAAACATTTCAAGTAAAAGAAATTTACCTTTTTCCCGCTTATACGGGCCTTTATAATTTAAACAAAAAGTAAAAAAAAATCTGTATACTATATACACTTAATTGGTCTCACTGCATCCATAACAGCTTGATCTATAAAGTGATCACATTCATTTTTCTTGATAATTGCATGCCACAAACAAGCCCTCATACAGCTGCCTTGATGTTAAAAAAAGGTCAGTTAGAATAAGGCAACACCAAAAATAAACGGTTCCATTGTGAAAACATGTAGGGGGTCATTTATCATTCTGAAATACGCCTAAATGAGGCATATTTCAGGCATAGATTCAGATGCCTCTTCATTAGAGATGTCGCGAACATAAAATTTTCCGTTCGCGAATGAGAACTTTGGCAAATGTTGGCGAACCGGGCAAACCGCCATAGACTTCGATTGGCAGGCGAATTTTAAAACCCACAGGGACTCTTTCTGGCCACAATAGTGATGGACTGTGGCATGCCGGAGGGGGATCCATGGCAAAACTCCCATGGAAAATGATGTACTTGACGCAGAGTCGGGTTTTAATCCATAAAGGGCATAAATCACCTAACATTCCTAAATTGTTTGGAATGACGTGCTTTAAAACATCCAGTGTGTGTATACGATCAGGTATGATGTTGTATCGATCAGGTAGTTGTAAGGGTTATGCCCGCTTCACAGTGACAGACCAAACTCCCCGTTTAACGCACCGCAAACAGTCCATTTGCACAACCGCAAACTCCTCATTTGCACAAGGTTGGATCCCAAGCTAGCCATGTCCCGTTCCTTGTCCTCACTGACGTCATTGAAGGTCTCTTCCTCCACCCAGCCACGTACAACACCAAGGGTCCCAGAAAGGTGACAACAAGCCCCCTAGGACACCATCTGTGGTTGGTCTTACACCTCCTCAAAGCCACCTTCCTCCTCTGACTCCTCTTCTTCAGACTCCTCTCTCTGCGTTGCCGCAGGTCCAGCAATGGACGACGATAAGGGTGCTTCTGGTGGTGATGGTGACCACAACTCTTCCTCTTCATGCTCATCTACGACCTGATCCAGCACTCTTCACAGGGCACGCTCCAGAAAAAATGCATATGGGATGAGGTCGATGATGTTGCCTTGGGTTTGACTGACCAGGTTTGTCACCTCCGCAAAAGGACGCATGAGCCTACAGCCATTGTGCATGAGCGTTCAGTAACGTGGCCAAAAAATACCCAGCTCCGCAGAGGCTGTCCTCTTTTTTTTTAAATTAAAAAAATCTGTTCTTACCAGCTTAATCTCTGTTTTGTCCCCTATCAGGGGCCGGTGTATGGAATAGATTTTAGGAACCGGGAGATGGAAAAAGATGGTTGGTTGGTCCTCTTCCTTCCAATTTAGGGCACTGCGCGTGCGCCGTGCAATGTACTTTGACACCCTATATGAGTGGTGTGTTAAGTAGTACTATTCCCATCAGTTTAATCCCTGTTACGTCCCCTATCAGGGAACGTGTATCAATAGATTTTAGGAACCGGGAGATGGAAAAAGATGATTGGTCGGTCCTCTTACTTCCAATTTGGGGCACGCTCCAGGAAGAAAACAAATGGGATGAGGTCGCTGATGATGCCTTCGGTGCGACTGACTTGGTTTGTCACCTCCTCAAAAGAACGCATGAGCTTACAGGCATTGCACATGAGCGTCCAGTAAAGTGGCAAAAAAATACCCAGCTCCGCAGAGGCTGTCCTTGCACCCCGGTCATACAAATATTTGTTGACGGCTCTTTCTTGTTGGAGCAGGCGGTCGAACAATAGGAGTGTTGAATTCCAACGTGTTGGGCTGTCGCAAATCAAGCGCCTCACTGGCATGTTGTTTTGCCTCTGAATAACGGAAAAGTGCGCCATGGCTGTTTGGAACGCCTGAACACACCACTTTGCCAATCTCCAGTTTGTGCGGGGTCTGCCACTGATCTACCTGTGCGTTCAGGGCGGACAGGAGTGCTGGTCCGGTGTGACTCTCCGCTTTCAGGCAAGTCAACCCCAAGACGGCGTGACGCTGTCGTATCCGGGATGTGGAATAGCCCCCAGGGAGCTGGGGGGGTGCAGTCGATGATGTGGAGCAAGACGCAGCAGAAGAAGAGGACTCAGCCGAGGAGGTTAGCGAAGAGGATAGAGTAGGAGGAGTAGAGGAGGTGGCAGCAGACAAGTCGTGGCGGTGTCACCAACTCCGCTGCAGAGCCACGCATTCCATGCTTGGCACCCGGCAGGTTTACCCAATGCGCAGTGTACGTGATATACTTGCCCTGACCATGCTTTGCAGACCAGGTATCAGTGGTCAGATGGCCCCAACACTGTGTGCCAGACATGCCATGACTTCCTTTTTCACAATAGAGTACAGGTTGGGGATTGCCTTTTGTGAAAAATAATTTCGGCCGGGTACCTTCCACTGTGGTGTCCCAATAGCTACAAATTTTTTGAAGGCCTCAGACTCCACCAGCTTGTATGGTAAAAGCTGGCGGCCTAAGAGTTCCGACAAGCCAGCTGTCAGACGCTGGGCAAGGGGGTGACTCTGTGACATTGGCTTCTTACGCTCAAACATTTCCTTGACAGACACCTGACTGTGGGCAGATGAGCAGGAATTGCTGAAGGTGAGAGAAGGAGTGGCGGGTGGTTGAGAGGGGGCAAGGAGTACAGCAGTGGTTGACTTGGCTAAAAATGCTGGACCAGGAGGAAGATGGTGGCTTTGAGTTTGTGTGCTGCTTGTACTCATGTGTTGATCCCATAGGCGTTTGTGATGTGAGATCATGTGCCTTTACAATGCAGTTGTACCTTGGTGGGTGTTGGACTTCCCACAAATCAGTTTCTTTTGGCACAGGTTACAAATGGCATCGCTGTTATCAGAGGCAGACACACAAAAAAATTGCCACACTGCTGAGCTTTGCAATGACGGCATTCTGGTGGTGGCAACAGCATGTGTTGATTGGCGTGCTGTCTGGCTGACTCCGGGTGCCGATACATGCTGTCTGACTGTGACACTAGCTCCTTGCGATGACCTCCTCCTGCTTCCAACTCGTCTACTCCTCCTCTCTGTCTCCCCATCTGAACTTTCCCCCTGTTCTTCTTCTCTTCGAGCGGGCACCCACGTGACATCCACGGACACATCGTCATCATCAACCGCTTCACTTGTATCTGACAAATCGGTAAAGGAAGCAGCAGCGGGTACAACATCATCATCATCATCACACCGTACGTCCATGTGTGTAATGCTGCCTGACTGACACATATCTCTGTTTTTTTGATTAGTGGTACTATGCGTGCAAGGTACTGTGCCACCCGGTATAAGTGGTGGACGCTGGCAGCGGGCACACTATAGTCTGTGGAAGTGGGCCTGACACACACTGGCAGGCAACTAACCTTAGATTAAAGGGTAAAAATGAAATGCCTTATTTATCAGCAAGCTACTTTGCCCTATATGAGTGGTGGGCAGTGGGCATAGTACATTCTGTGGGCCTGACACACACTGGCAGGCAACTGAAATTATATTAAAGGGTAAAAATTAAATGACTTTTTTTATCTGCAAGGTACTGTGCCACCCGATATGAGTGGTGGGCAGTGGCAGTGGGCACAATATTGTCTGTGTGGGCCTGACACACACTGGCAGGCAACTGAAAATATATTAAAGGGTAAAAATTAAATTACTTTTTTATCTGCAAGGTACTGTGCCACCCGATATGAGTGGTGGGCACTGGCAGTGGGCACAGTACAGTCTGTGTAGGCCTGACACACACTGGCAGGCAGTTTAATTATATTAAAGGGTAAAACCTTCTCAAATATTGTAGGTGAGGACCTGCAGGTGAGCTGACCCTCTCAAATATTGTAGGGGAGGGCCTGCAGGTGAGCATACCCTTGTGCACTGATTCCCAAACTCTTAAGCATCCACAGTCAGAAGAAGATGATGGTGGGAAATAGCAATTAGTGTTTCATGAGGTGGATGATGCGGATGAGAAACAGTTGTCAATAAGTGAGGGTCTTGTTAGGTCAACAACACAAGTCAGGAGGATGACCCGAGTGAGGAAGTGGTGGAAGAGGGCGTGGTGGACGATGACAAAGCGAGGACAGCAGTACAGGGGGGGAGGGATCCACAGCACCGCAACAGGCTGGAGAAGGCTGTGGGATGGCAAAATGGAGAAGGCGGGCCACACCAAATAGGCCCGCGTACAGATGTCCTTAAACCAGGCCTTTGAAAGTAAGCGCAAATACCCAGCCACCCACCGATAGGCCATAGCACTAAATGCACACCTTTAAAAATCGCTGGTCCCGGAAATATTGTCATTTTTCTCTGTGTGCCATCCCCGCATTACACCAGCAATTGTGTCCCATAACATCACCCATGCCGTGACCAATGCAGTTATTGGGAAGGTCCACTTAACGACTGACACACGGACAAGTGCTTTTGGCCAGGGACGCTACATTTCCGTGACTGCACACTGGGTGAACCTTGTGGAGGCTGTTAGCTAGTCATACCATGGGATGGCACAGGTGCTACCAACGCCAAGGTTTGCGGGCCCCTATTCCATCAGGATTTTCACCACCGCCTACATTAGTTGCAGTTTTTTCAGATGGAGTACAGTATATGTCCCAGAAAGCCACACACTATGGACACTAGATTAGGCTCAGATTATTTAAATTTGCGCTACAGACACTGTTTTCAGATGTAGTACAGTATTTGGCACAGAAAGCCACATACTATGGACACTAGATGTGGCACAAATTATTTAAATTTGCGCTACAGACACTGTTTTCGGATGTAGTACAGTATTTGTCAAAGCCACACACTATGGACACTAGATTAGGCCCAAATTATTTAAATTTGCGCTACAGACACTGTTTTCGGATGTAGTACAGTATATGTCACAGCCACACACTGTAATGCCAGTAGCTAACATGGCTACGACATTACAGTGAAGGACATTACTTACCTGCACGTTTATTGGCTGCTTAGCAGGAGCCAAATGTGCGGGGAGGAGATTCGAGCACTGAGCTCGAGCATATGTGGTATTCATCCAAGTACCGCCATGTGCCGGGCATACGGATTTATTGAGATCGGCGTCTAAAAAAACGATCTTAATTAATGTGCCCCGTGGTTTTCACTGTCCAGTTCTAATAAATTATAGATACATTTCTTGAGTGGTGTAATTTACGAAACAGGAACTTTTGTGGAGATTATTATGTTTTGCCACTCCAAGGCCTCTGCAAACCTAAAATGGTAACTGAATAACATCCTAAAATATGGAGACCCAAATATTGTAACTTGCACCTTCATTTCTGAGACTGGTATTTGAGTCAAGTAGCACACTAGGACAACATATGGGACATTTCTAAAAGAATGGTGTTAAAAAGACTTCTCACTCCAGTTTTTAGTGTAGAAAAAGTCGCACAGGCCCATTATGTGACTTTTAAAATTACAGTGCACCTAAATTTAGGTACCTGCATGATTTTTGCACATCTTTTGACACTGGAAAATGCTGAGGGGGGGGGGGGGTAGCTGGGACTGGACCAACAGCCCCTGCAAATTCATAATTCACTATGAAACTCGTAAATGAAGACTGAAATCCAAAGCCACTTCAGAACTAAAACGTTTCCTGAAAATTTGAATATTTTGCTGCTAAGCTTATAAGCCATTTAAAGGAGTTGTCCGGGCTTTTTAATATTGATTACCTATCCTGTGGATAGGTCATCAATATCAGATAGGAGGGGGTCCAACATGATGATTGCATGTTGGAAAGCAGAAGCCAGATTGGGGTGCTGAAGAGGGGAAGGCAACATCAGAGGAGAGTAGTGGTGGCAGCAATAAAGAGCAGAGGTGACGTACCTCCCAAAGAACAGCCAGGGCCATGTTTGCTTTGGGATTTGGTGCTGCTGCTGACACTGTGGTTGGTTAGGCCCAAAACGTGCCAGAGCTAAGCCAAGCATTGCCCTGTGCAAGCTCTGCTAAAACAAACTAACACGTAGACAGGCAAATACAAATGTAAGCACCACAGCTCTACTAAACCACATGAAGCGGCATCACTTCATCCCATGGGCAAGCAAAGGTAGCAGCCAGCTACCGCAACAGGAGTTCCCCCCCTTCTCCTGCTCTCCCTTGCAGCAGCCAGGCCGCATACATGGGCAGTATGGTGTCTTTCACATCGCTGTCCTCGCTTTCTGCCTCCCCGCTCAGATTCAGGTTAGGCAGTGGCAGCTCATCAGAGACGCCCGCCTGTCAGGTGCTGAAGCTCTTTGAGGAGGCCACAAAGTTTGTCAGCAGGGACAACTGTGGCATAAACAATGTGAATCCCTCCGTTTTATCTTAGAACAGAGGGTAATGCTCATGCAGCAGGGACAACAACTAACGCATCTTTGTTTCTGCCCTGTATCTTTTGGTGACCTTCAAGGAGCAACTGCTGTGGATGTGGAAGAGGAGCTACCACTGCACAACGAGGTGGCAAAGCAAGATGATGACAATGGCACTGGCCAGGACACCCAATCATCTCTGTGTGTGGGCATAGCTGGAAAGGACTGTCTCCTCAGGCACGCTGGTCAGAATGGCGACATATATGCTCGCTTGCTAACGCAGTGACGGCTTTATCGTTGACATCAAGCAGTCTGATGATTACTGGATAGCCATGCTTTTAGACCATCGCTATCAAAGCAAAATGGGGGAATGTTTTTCTCCCTCCGAAAGGGAGTATAAATTACTTTATTACCAGTAAATACTGTGTACGCAGATGGCTGCAGAGTTTGGTGAACAGCTGGTTGCTGCCACAGTGTCTGAAAGGGAGGCCCCTCTCCACCCCACAGAGTCACCTCCCTCCTGCCGCCACAAGCAGTAGAATCCGTAGCAGCAGCCAAATCAGTCTCCTCCACATGATGGAGAAGTTTTCCTATGTGCCATGGCAGGTTAATACAATCAGAAAGTCGAGAGCTCCCACCTCAACGCCAAGGTTCAGGCCAACTTACCTACACTCTGGCCAGTCTCTGGTGTATACCCTGTTCCCTGACCCCATGGATTTCTGGGCAGGCAGACTGGAACGGTGGCACGGCATGCTCTCTTTCTTCTTTCTTGCTCAGCCTCCAGTGTCATCTCATAGACTTTCCAGTGCCGCAAGGGGCGTGGTGACACCTAAACGGACCAAAACATCACTTTGGTCCATTTGGGTGGATTGGGAAGGATTTTCACACTGTCTCCATCATGCCACTGCTGCCATTATGCCACTGCTGCTGCCAGTCTACCATCATCTTCTGTAAGGCTACATCCTCCTTCATCATGCTGCTACCTGCCAACATGTACCATGTGGCTGTTGCTACTCACTGCTAATCTGCTACTGCCACCACTAGTAGCACTATGCATCTAACATTACTATCACCACTACTACCGCTACCACTATTACTACTACTACCTATAGACAGCTGACCTACTGTCTTGTATTTTTGATGATATGCTGCTTCTGCTGCCTCTACTATTGCAGCAACGTTCCACTTATTACCCTAACCTTTCCACATCCACACTTCAATGCTACTGCTCCCAATTTACCACTTAAGTACTGGTCCCATTTTCCCATTTTCATTTTGCATTTTTGTTTTTTCTTCCCCACATTCCAATAGCCATAACTTTTTTAGTGTTCATTTAGCCATATGAGGGCTTATTTTGTACAGGATAAGTTGTAATTTTTAATGGGACCATTTAATTTACCATGCCTTGAATTGGAAAATTGGGAAAAAAAAAATTTAGGGGTTAAATTGAGAGAAACCCACAATTCTGACAAGGTTTTTTGGGGTTTTGATATTACAGTGTTCAATGTGTGCTAAAAATGACATGATGTTCTTATTCTGCGTCTAAATAGGATTATGGCGATACCAAATTTGTATATTTTTTTGTTTTACTACTTTTAAAAATATAAAATCCATAGAAAAAAAATCTAAATTTTGTTTCCATCACCAGTTTTTTGTGGGATGAACTTTAGTTTTTATTGGCACCATATTTCGTGTTCATACAACTTTTTGATCACTGTTATTTAATTTTTTGGGGGATACAGTGACCAGAAAATGGCAAATCATATTTTTTGCCCCGTTATGGCGTACACCATGTAGAAAAAATACTTTTAGATTTTAATAGTTCAGACATTTTCAGACGCGGCGATAACTGTTTATTTTTTATTGCTAATATATTCTTATATGTAAAATTGGGAAAGAAGGGTGATTTAAACATCTAATATTGTTCTATTTTTTTTTATTTTTATAACAATCATTTTTACCCACCTTATGTGGCTAAAACCTTGGATCCTTTGATCCTTTGTCCAATTTACTATAATAAAAAACTATTATGTAACATAGTAACATAGTATATAAGGTCGAAAAAAGACATTTGTCCATCCAGTTCGACCTGTTTCCTGCAAGTTGATCCAGAGGAAGGCAAAAAACCCCTGTGAGGTAGAGCCAATTTTCCCCACTTAAGGGGAAAAAATTCCTTCCCGATTCCAATCAGGCAATCAGAATAACTCCCTGGATCAACAACCTATCTCTAGTAGCTATAGCCTGAAATATTATTACGCTCCAGAAATACATCCAGGCCCCTCTTGAATTCCTTTATTGTACTCACCATCACCACCTCCTCAGGCAGAGAGTTCCATAGTCTCACTGCTCTTACCGTGAAGAACCCTTTTCTATGTTTGTGTACAAACCTTCTTTCCTCCAGACGCAGAGGATGTCCCCTCGTCACAGTCCTGGGGATAAATAGATGATGGGAGAGATCTTTGTACTGACCCCTGATATATTTATACATAGTTATTAGATCTCCCCTCAGTCGTCTTTTTTCTAAAGTGAATAACCCTAGTTTTGATACCCTTTCAGGGTACTGTAGTTGCCCCATTCCAGTTATTACTTTAGTTGCCCTCCTCTGAACCCTCTCTAGCTCTGCTATGTCTGCCTTGTTCACAGGAGCCCAGAACTGTACACAGTACTCCATGTGTGGTCTGACCAGTGATTTATAAAGTGGTAAGACTATATTTTCATCACGGGCATCTATGCCCCTTTTGATGCAACCCATTATCTTATTTGCCTTAGCAGCAGCTGCCTGACACTGGTTTTTACAGCTTAGTTTGTTATTTATTAAAATTCCTAGATCCTTTTCCATGTCAGTGTTACTGAGTGTTTTACCATTTAGTATGTACGGGTGACTTGCATTATTCCTTCCCATGTGCATAACTTTACATTTGTCAGTGTTAAACCTCATCTGCCATTTCTCTGCCCAAGCCCCCAATCTATCCAGATCCCTCTGTAGCAGAAAACTGTCCTCTTCAGTGTTAATTACTTTACACAGTTGTGTCATCTGCAAAAATTGATATTTTACTGTGCAAGCCTACTACAAGATCATTAATAAATATATTGAAGAGAATAGGGCCCAATACTGACCCCTGAGGTACCCCACTAGTGACAGTGACCCAATCTGAGCGTGTACTGTTAATAACCACTCTCTGTTTTCTATTACTGAGCCAGTTACTTACCCACATACAGATATTTTCTCCTAGTCCAAGTGTTCTCATTTTATATACTAACCTTTTGTGTGGTACAGTGTCAAATGCTTTGGAGAAGTCCAGATATATGACATCCACTGATTCACCCCGGTCAAGTCTAGAACTTACCTCCTCATAGAAACTGATTAAATTAGTTTGACATGACCGATCCCTCATGAAGCCATGCTGATATGGTGTAATTTGCTTATTTTCATTGAGATACTCCAAGATAGCATCTCTTACAAAACCTTCAAACAGTTTACCCACAACAGATGTTAAACTTACCGGCCTATAATTTCCAGGCTCTGTTTTTGGACCCTTTTGAATATTGGCACCACATTTGCTATACGCCAGTCTGGTGGAACATTCCCTGTCAGTATGGAGTCCGTGAATATAAAAATAAGGGTCTGGCTAGGACATCACTTAATTCCCTTAGGATACGGGGTGTATGCCATCCGGTCCTGGCGATTTGTCTATTTTAATCTTTTTAAGTCGCTGCTGTACTTCTTCCTGGGTCAGACAGGGCACTTTTAAAGGGGAATTTACTTTTACATTTTGCATTTCATCTGACAGTTTATTTTCCTCAGTGAAAACAGTGGTGAAGAAAATATTTAATAGCTTGGCTTTATCCTCGTCGCTTTCTGCAACTCCCCCTCATTGCTATGTAGAGGGCCGACTCCTTCAGATTTATATTTTTACCATTTATGTAATTGAAAACATTTTAGGGTTAGTTTTGCTCTCTTTGGCAATTAATCTCTCGGTCTCTAGTTTGGCAGTTTTTATTAGTTTTTTACATATTCTATTTTTTTCCTTATAGTTTATCAGTGCTACCTGGCTCCCCTCCTGTTTTAGTGATTTATATGCTTTCTTTTTGTCATTTATTGCTTTTTTTACGGTTCTATTTATCCACATTGGTTTCTTCTTATTTCTTAGCTTTTTATTTCTATAAGGTATGCATCGATCACAATTAGATGTTACAATGCTTTTAAAAATCTCCCATTTTGTGGTTGTATTTTTATTTTTGAGGACTTTGTCCCAGTTAATTGGGCCTATGGCCTCTCTTAGTTGGCTAAATTTTGCTTTTCTGAAGTCCGGTATTCTTGTTCCTCCCCGTAGAAACTCTCGTTTGAAGGATAATTGGAAGGTTATTACTTTATGGTCACTATTTCCCAGGTGTCCCCTGACCTGCATGTCTGTTGTTCTATCCGGTCTATTGGTTAATACTAAGTCCAGTATGGCCGTCGCTCTAGTTGGGTCCTGAACCATTTGGGAAAGGTAATTGTCTTTGGCTATTGCCAAGAACCTGTTTCCTTTATGGGATGTACAGGTTTCAGTTTCCCAGTCTATATCTGGGTAGTTGAAGTCCCCCATAATAACCACCTCATTATGGTTTGCCGCCTTGTTTATCTCATTTAGTAATAGATTTTCTGTGGACTCTGGTATATTAGGTGGTTTATAGTAAACTCCTATTAGTAATTTATTATTGTTTTTGGCTCCATTTATCTCCACCCACAATGACTCCACATTTTCATGTCCCTCACAGATGTCTTCCCGGAGTGTGGGCTTTAGACAGGACTTTATGTAAAGGCAGACCCCTCCCCCTCTCCGGTTTTGACGATCCTTTCTGAACAGATTGTAACCTTGTACATTAACAGCCCAGTCATAGCTATCATCCAGCCATGTCTCAGTTATTCCCACTATATCATAATCCTCCTCACACATCAATAATTCCAGTTCCCCAGTTTTTTTAGTCAGGCTTCTGGCATTAGTATACATACATTTGAGAGGTTTATGTATATTTTCTGCCCTACACCTTTCCTTCTGAACTTTTCTAGTCCCTCCTTCCACTCCTCCCCCAGTCCCACTACCTTGCCCCCAGTCTCTATCTGCACTATATTCCCCTCCTATAATGTAATTTCCCTCCCCCCCAGTCCCTAGTTTAAACACTCCTCCAACCTTCTAGCCATCTTTCTCCCCAACACGGCTGCCTCTTCCCCATTGAGGTGCAGCCCGTACCTACGATAGAACCTGTAGCCGATAGCAAAGTCGGCCCAGTTCTCCATGAACCCAAAACCCTGCTTCCTACACCAGTTCTTGAGCCATTTGTTAACCTCTCTAATCTCCCGCTGCCTCTTTTGTGTGGCCCGTGGTACAGGCAGTATTTCGGAAAATACTACCTTTGAGGTCCTTGCCCTAAGCTTTTCACCTAAATCCCTGAAATCATTCTTAAGGACTCTCCACCTACCTCTAACTTTGTCATTGGTTCCGATATGGACCATGACCGCTGGATCTTCTCCAGCCCCTCCCAGTAATCTGTCAACCCGATCTGCGATGTGTCGAACTCTAGCGCCGGGAAGACAGCACACTGTTCGGCGATCACGAACTTTGTGACAGATCGCCCTATCTGTTCCCCTAATAATTGAGTCTCCCACTACCAGCACCTGTCTGGCCTGCCCTGCTCTCCTGGTCCCCTGCTTACTGGAGCTGACATTCCCCTGACTGGCAGAGGAAGTGTCTGGCTGCAGCAGTGCTGTCCCTGAGCTGCCATCCCCCTCATCTGCCAAACGTGCAAACTTGTTGGGGTGTGTCAGATCAGGGCTAGCCTCCCTGGCACTCTTCCCTCTACCCCGCTTTCTTACTGTTACCCAGCTAACTACCGCACTCTCCTCAGCCTCCTCACTACCACCCTCCCCCACATCTACCCCAAAGACTGCTTGCTCGGTGAGCAGCAAACTCTTTTGCAAATTGTCAGTGTCTCTCAGTGTTGCAATATGCCCGTTTAGAGACTCGATGTGCGATTCCAAACGGGTAATTTGCTCACATTTTGAACAAAGATATGCACCCTCAAACGGCTGTTCCAGGACTGCATACATCATGCAAGATGTGCACTGGATGGCATTGTCAATTGTGCAAGACATACTAATGGGGATTACACCACAAAAACAAAAAATACAATATAATCTAGTTACAAGAACTGACGAATTTCAGTCCCCCACTGAAGTCCCTGAATCTGACGCGACCAACCTCGCGTTATATATATATCTACTTATATAAGTATACTGTAAATGAAACTCAAATACACCAGCCTGTTTTTTTTCCCCTCTGGATTCAAAGGCTGAGCTCTCCTTACTGCTGACTTCTTAAAGGCTCCTAATTAGGCAGCCACACCCTAATTACTCACCTGTGCAACCCCTGGTAAAGGAAAAAAAAAGTGTTAACACAGCAATGGAGCTTGCAAAGCAGAAAGTCCCAGTGTACAATAGAGTCAAATGCAGCCACTCAATGTCCACAAATAATTTACCTCTTAGTTACTCCCTCACTTAATCTTAAGTCACACTTACACAACCACACACTTAATCAACCACGCGTCGCGACCAACCTCGCGTTATATATATATTTACTTATATAAGTATACTGTAAATGAAACTCAAATACACCAGCCTGTTTTTTTTCCCCTCTGGATTCAAAAGGTGAATGGGATTCTGCCGCTCTACCTGCTGAGCTGTGCCTCATGTGCCACTCAGCAGACAGATTACCTTGACAGGCCTAGGGAACTTCCCAGACCCCAGGCAGTCATGGTAACCAATCGGAGCGATGTGAATTTTATACATTTATATAAATGATGGGAAGAACAATATCATTGTATAAAAGGTACGCCCTAGGGAGGCAGGAAATGCACCCCTGATGAAGCGAAGGTGAAACTCGGGTCAGGTGACAGACAGGAAACCGGTTTTAACATTTGTTACGGCTATGATTCTTTTAAACCTTGTGAGAATAATAAAAAGCTTATAAGGAACATCTTTTGCGGTGCTTTACTATTGTTTTGCTCCACTATAGGGGAGACGGGCAACATAGGAGACACGAACAATATTTGAAGTGTGGAGCACTGAAATAGTGATTGGTGCATTGTAAAAAGTCAACATTTGTTGGAATGGTCAAAGGAGTACCTATCGAAGAGCAGCGCAGTTTCTTTTTTGTGAAGTGAAACTAAGTGTGAACAGTACCCACCACTCATAACCTGCAGCGCTTACAGTAGGATTGACAATTTGGAATTTATTATTCGTGTTGTATATTTTAATCATGTGTCCTGACTTGTGTCTGATTCTCAAATTTGAGCCTGTGCTGCCTGCCCTAATCATTGACCTGACTACTACTACCATGCTCCGTGGAGGTCTCTGTCTCGGTTCCCGGCTGCTCCCCCTGACTTCTCTGCTCCTCGTTCCTCCGCTTCCTCGCTCCCAGTTTTCAGCTGTCTTCTGGATTAAGGTTTGAAGAGCGTCTGCCTTGTGTCCTTCACTGAATGTATGTCAGACCCAACTTCCCTCCTGCTCCCTGTTATACCTCTCCGATCCTCCGGTGTTTTCCTTGTTGCCTTAAAAGTTTGTCCTTATTGTTGCTTCCCTTATTTTGACAGTCGCCTGTGCTATCCGTATCTTGGATGAACTGTGTTGGCTGTACCCTGCATGAATGGCTGTTGTATTTTTGTTTTATTTAGTTTTTTTTTGCTTTCCTTATAACAAAGCCGGATCAGAGTTGTGTATGATTTTTGAAGGGAAGAAGAGAGAAGAAAAGGTAACAGGAAAATAGACAAAGAAATAACTAGAGAGAATGAGGAAAAGAGAAAGAAGAAAAGAGGGAAAAAGAGAAATAAAATAATAGAGGGACAGAAAGAGGAAAAAAGGGGAGAAAAAAGGAGGAGGAGATGAAAAAAAAGGAGAGAAAAAAATACCCCAGATAGAAAGAGAAGAAAAAAATTTTCTGGGTCACAAGCAAAACAGGCGATCATTGGGCAATTCTAAAACAAGCCAGAGGCCTGTAGAAACGGTAAAAATAGATCAGTTTCTGAAATCTCCTAATATAATTACAAGAGCAGGAGCAGGTAAAAAAGGGATATATGATACTAATGTTATTAAAAAAAAAATTGCATCTGAAGTCGAGGAAGCGGTGGCTGATTATTCCCAGGAGAAGGGGTGTGGAGAGAGAGGACACTACTGATTTGATCACCATTGAATCCTCCACACTAAATGAGATTTTGGTGGTGGCTAAAAAAATGGAGAATTGATACAAGATATTTTAACACAGCTTGGTGCAATCCAGACTGATGTGATTTTGATAAGGGACGATGTCTTAAAGATACGGGACCGAGTCACAACCATAGAAAATTATCTGCGGGTCTTGGAGAGTGAAGCAAACACATTAAAAACCCAAATTTCCAAACAGAAGATCAGAACCTGGCTGAAATGATACAGACCTTAATTCTTGAGAAATTCGGAAAGAAACATTTTTTACCACTATTTTTGGTAGAAAGAGCATATCGGGTGCCAGGGGGTAAACTAATCCCTCAAAGGCCTCCACGGATAATACTAGTGAAGATACTTGTTTCACGGGATAGAGATATGATCTTAAGAAGGGCTAGGGAATGCCCTCCTTTAACGGGAGTAAGGTGTCATTTTTTCCTGACTTTTCAAAAGAGATTCAAAAAAAGAGACACAGTTTTACTGCGGTAAAAAAACGCTTGCAAGAAAGGAATATTAAATACTCTTTTGTTTATCCAGTCAAATTTCTGATAAAGTTTAAGGGGGAAATTCTCTTTTTTGATACCCCTGATCTTTTTTTTCTTCTTCTTTGCTAGTGGTGTGGTTGGAGGAGAGGGGGAGGAGTGGTCTTAGTTAAGAGATCTTGTGCAGTAATGTGGCAGATCAAGAGGGGTGGGGGAGTACAGGAGGGAGTGCGATGCGAGGAGAAGGGAGAATAAGGAGGGGAGGTTTGTTATTTTTGTATTATTGTTTTTTGTTTTGTCTTTTGGGATTCTATTGCTTGAGTTGATGTTGACTAAAATACTAACTTGGAATGTTCGTGGTTTGGGGGATAGGTTTAAAAGACAAGCGTTTTTTGTTCTGGTCCAGAGACATCTGCCAGCGATTGTGTGCATACTGGAGACCTTACTGGGGAGACGGGTATGCGGCTCGATAGAGGATGGGATGTGCAGACATATTCCACCTTTTCAAGTTATTCTAGAGGAGTGGCAGTTTTAATCCATAATCGGATTGTTTTTGTCTGCCGGGCATCCTCTGTTGACAAGCAAGGCAGATATGTATTTCTATATGGGAAGCTTACTGGAAGACTATGTATTTTGACCTTTATTTATATTCCCCCACCCCTTTCTCTTGAAATACTCAACTCTTTAATTGCGTTATAAACACAAGGATTAATAGGATTTCAATGGGGGCTGATATCGAGACTTCTGTGCAGGGGTCCCTCGGCACGATTCTGCCAGGAATCAGGCTTTGTTAATGTATGGGGCCTTGTAGGTGGGGGAAGAGAGCGTACTCCTGTCTAAGTAAATCTGGGAACTCCATGTCTAGGATAGATCTGGCATTGATAATTGAAAATCATTCCAGATACATAAAGCGCATGAAATATGAGGCCAGGGCTCTATCGGACCATGTACTGTTCTCTCTGGGGGTATCCATGGACGATAATAAACAAATGGTAACACCTCCCTTCAGATTAATCCCTCATTGGATTTCCTTAATGGATAATCATAAAACAATTGAACAGGAGATTGTCCGATTTTGGGATAATAACTATAACTCAGCAAAAAATTTAATCGGTATGGGATGCATTTAAAGCTTATATGAGGGGGGTATTTCTTAGTAATATCTCAAATTTGAGATAGGGGTACAGTATAAAAAAAAGAAAACTAAAAGATGCAGCGGAAGCTGCCATGATGGAGTTCTCGAGAAATAAAACAGGAGAAAACAGGGAAATTATGGAGAATGCAAGTCAGGCGTATTCTAACTTCCTCTTGGATAAGGCTCAGCAGATGCTCTTTTTAAGGGACAAAAATATTTTGCTGAATCAGCCCAGGGAAAATATTGGCTAGGGTAATCTTGAATCAGGATAAGAAAAAATAAAAAAGAGATATTAAATATTCGTTTATCTGAGGGAACAATTGAAGATCAGGAGTATATAAAAGGAACCTTTGTTAGGAACTTTCCATCTCCCTACTGGTTCTTACAGAAGCTCAAAGAGAATCTCTTGATCATGAACTTTCCCTGCAGGAGTTAGGGTCAGCAATAAAAGCTTATTCTGGAAATTCCTCCCTGGCTCATATGGATTCCCTTAGTAATTCTATCGTAAATATAGTGAGGTTATCCTCCCTTGCTTATTGAGGGTCTTTACTGAATCACTGGAGGAAGGTATTCTCCCTGAATCAATGTTAGAAGCTGTGATAATATTAATTTAAAAAAAAGGCAAGGATCCCCTACATGGAATCTTACAGGTCGACTTCACTACTAAATACGGATGTTAAGATTTTCTCAAGGGTTTTGGCTACGAGGCTCTCTAAGGTTATCACAACAATTATACACCCAGAACAGAATTGTTTTATTCCCAATAAGGGCACACATTACAATCTCCATTGTTTATTCTCAAATTTACAGTCTTCCGGGGGGTATCCTGCTCCATCTTGTCTCTCGATGCCTCTAAGGTTTTTGACAGGGTGGAGTGGAGATTAGAGTTGAGCGGACACCTGGAAGTTCGGGTTCAGCTGAACTTCGTCGCAAAGTTCGAGTTCGGGACCAGAACTTGACCCCGAACCCCATTGAACTTTGGGGAACTAAAATGGCTCTAAAAAAGTAATGGAAAGGGCTAGAGGGCTGCAAAAGGTAACAAAATGGGCGTAAGAGCTGGACAAACGCCCTCAAAACAAATGTGGATAGGGAAATGACTTTAAATAACATAAAATACCTAAAAATTAAAAATAATAATCTTGGACTAGGAGGAGGAGTTTCATATGGAGTATGAGGTTAAGGAGGCGGTGGAAGCGGTGGTGGAGGAGGTAGTCACCAACAACAGTGTTTTTTTTTTTTGTTTGTTTTAATTTGGGTAGATCCCAGAACATTGGGAAATATAGAAAAGAAAAAAAAGAGAAAGGTGTATAACTTGGAGTATAACAAAGGCTGGGTGAGGCCGGTATACATGTCTATTTTGCACAAGGTATGAACAAGTCCTATGGGATCAATGACTGGTTCATTTTAATGAATGTGAGCTTGTCCATATTGGCTGTGGACAGGCGGCTGCGCATGTCTGTGATAACGCCCCCTGCCATGCTAAACACACGTACAGACAATATACTAGCTGCAGAGCAGGCTAGCACCTCCAAGGATTAAAGGGCAAGTTCAGGACATGTGCCCTATTTGGAGACCAAGAAGTTGAATAAGGCAGACCATTCAGTCAGTACGTGTAGGCGTGTGCACACATACTGTTCCACCATGTTGCTGAAATGCTGCCTCCTGCTAAAATCTTCCCTATCAGCTGGTGGTGCTGGTTCTTGTGGCATACTGACAAAGCTTTTCCACATTTCAGCCATGCTAACCCTGCCTTCTGAGGTGCTAGCGGTGCCCCAGTTGCGTTGGTGACTTCTTCCTCCTCCTCTGCCTTCACCTTGTGATTCCACTGAGGCCCTGGTGTCAGGTGGGAATGCCATCAGCAGCGCATCTACCACCGTGCAGAATATATTTCCCTGTCAGGTATGCAGTGCAGGGGTAGTGTGAGAGAAAAAAGAAGGTACAGATCACCCAACAATCTAAACGCTGCTAAATTAACAGAATATATTTCCCAGTCAGGTATGCAGTGCAGGGGTAGTTTGAAAGAAAAAAGGGGTCATGGAGCATCCCAGTCATCCGGCATCTATTCGCCCCGCTGAAGGATTATTTTGAAAGTGTGTAGAAGCCACCCGCGCTGCAGATTTATCATGGAGACATCATGGAGATTTTACAGCATATAACTACAGCACCCAACAATCTAAACGCTGCCGAATTTGCAGAATATATTTCCCTGTCAGGTATGCAGTGCAGCAGGGACACACCCTCCAAGCCACTTGTGAATGACTGGCCTGATAACCGTGGAAATGTCCACCCACAATCTAACAGCTGGATTTACTGATTAAATTTCACCCTCAGAAATGCAGTGCAGGCCGCAAATGTACTTTATGGAAAAAAAGTGATTTTTTTTCTCACCGACAATGTCCCAGTTGTATTTACTGATTATATTTTACTCACAGAAATGCAGTGCAGGCCGCAAATGTATTTTATGGGAAAAAAAGTGATTATTTTTTTTTTCACCCACAATGTCACAGTTGTATTTACTGATTAAATTTCACCCTCAGAAATGCAGTGCAGGCCGCAAATGTACTTTATGGAAAAAAAAGTGATTTTTTTTCTCACCGACAATGTCCCAGTTGTATTTACTGATTATATTTTACTCTCAGAAATGCAGTGCAGGCCGCAAATGTAATTTATGGAAAAAAAAAAGTGATTATTTTTTTTTCCACCCACAATGTCCTAGTTGTATTTACTTATTGTATTTCGCTCTCAGAAATGCAGTGCAGGCCACAAACGTACTTTCTAGCAAAAAAAATTTAATTTGTCCCCCCAGAATCTAACAGATGGATTTACTGAATTGATTACACTGCCACATATGCAGCACAGGGGTACTTTACAGAAAAAAATGAATGTGAATATGTCACCCCAGGGTCCCTGAACTCACAGACGGATTACCTATATTATTTTCCCTTCCTTTGGCACATATGCAGTGCAGGTGCACTTGAAAAAATGGGTATATTTCGCCCACTGAACTACAAGAACAGGATTAAATTATTATCCCTGGCAAATTATTGTCCCTGGCCCACCTAACTGACGGATTAAAACTTATTTTTCTGTGTCACTGGGCTCAAGGCAGGGTACAAAAATGTTGCCCTGCACCCACAAAAAAAATCACTGTAGATTGCAGGCTTAACAACAAGCTCTGATATCAGATTCTTTCCAACATATAGAGGCTGGGTCATATGCTGCACTGGCCAATCACAGCCATGCCATTAGTAGGCATGGATGTGATGGCTTCTAAGAGCACACATCTTAAACGCTTGTTGATTGGCTGCCCTGCAGCCTTTCAACAAGCCTTATTAAACAGCCGAACACCGAACTCGAACCCGAACTTTTACAGAAAAAGTTTACGGAAAAAGTGATTTTTTTTTCACCCACAATGTCAAAGTTGTATTTCCTGATTATATTTCACTCTCAGAAATGCAGTGCAAGCTGCAAATGTACTTCGGGTCCTGGTACAAAAACCCCCAATGTTCGGTATGAAACCGAACTTTACAGTGCGGATTTGCTCAACACTAGTGGAGATTCCTCTGGAAGGTTTTAGAAAAAATGGCATTTGGTGCTAGGTTTTTAAATATGGTCAAGCTTTTGTATGACTCCCCTAAGTCCAGCTTGAACATCAATGGGAGTTTGACAAATAATTGTTCATTGAGTAGAGGCACCCGTCAAGGGTGTCCTCTTTCCCCACTATTGTTTGATATTTATATTGAGCCCCTTGCAGCTAGGGTAAAACAAGATTCTGGGATTATAGGGTTTGGAACATTAGGAATAGAGGATCGTATTTTGCTATATGCAGATGATGTGTTATTCTTCATACATAATACTAGAATTACGCTTCCAAGAGTTATTCAAATAATTTATTTCTTTGGTGAAGTCTCAGGTCTTGATATTAATTGATCAAAAACCATTCTTATACCTTTAGATAGACTTAAACTTCCCAGTGAGAGAGTTTGTTGATATCTCTGATTCCTTTGATTACTTGGGTGTGATAATCTCCCCTAAGGTTGAAGACTTCTTGCATCTCAATCTGAACCTATTAATAAGTAAATTGAGGTCCAAAATTGTGACATGGCTTATACTTCCTCTATCTAGAGCTGATAGACTATCTTTAACCACTTGCCGTCACGCTAACGCCGATGGGTGTCAGCGCAGCGGCTCTCTCAGGTCTCAGTCACGCCTATCGGCGTCATCTTGTGAGACCCGAGATTTCGCATGAACGCGCGCGCGTTCATGCAATCGGAGCCGGGACAACTGAAACTACAGCCTGGCAGCGCTGATCATGCGCTGGCAGGCTGTAGATGCGGAAAAAAACGCATTTAAATCGCATATCAGACGCTGTTTTGAAAACATTGTCTGATATGACTGCTGTCTGCTAGGTAGAGTGCACCAATCACTACACACCCCCCCCACCCCCCATCACTGATTAACCCCTGATCACCCATGTCACCCCCCTGTCACTAATCACCCCCTGTAAGGCTCATTCAGACGTCTGTATGTGTTTTGCGGATCCATGGATCTGCGGATCCATGGATCTACGGATCCGCAAAATACGGACACCGGCAATGTGCTTTCCGCATTTTGCAGATCTGCACATTGCCAGAACTATATAGAAAATGCTTTTTCTTGTCCGCAATTTTCGGACAAGAATAGGACATGTTCTATATTTTTGCGGAACGGAAGTGCAGACCCGGAAGCGCGGATCCGTAATTCCGGATCCGAGCGGGACAAAGTCTGTCCCCATAGAAATGAATGGGTCCGCAATTCCGTTCCGCAAACAGAATTGCGGACGTGTGAATGGGTGAAAGGGTCCCTTATCACCGCCAGTTAGCTAGCTACTTTTTAGGTAGTTAGCACCCAGCCCACCGCACCGCAGTCACTGATTTTGGCAGAGATTTTTTTATCCACATTGATCGATGCGAATGAAAAAATCTGTGCCGTTCATTTTTTTCTTTTTTTTCAGCCCAGAGGCTGAACGGAAAAAAAAAATCTCATTACCCGTATGCTCAATATAAGGAGAATAGCAGAAACTCCTAATGTTGGCCATACGTGTAATGATTGCGGAGACCCTCAAATGCCAGGGCAGTACAAACACCTCACATGTGACCCCATTTTAGAAAGAAGACACCCCAAGGTATTCCGTGAGGGGTATGGTGAGTTCATGTAAAATTTTATTTTTTGTCACAAGTTAGTGGAATATGAGACTTTGTAAAAAAATATATATATATATCAATTTCCGCTAACTTGTGGCAAAATTTTTTTTTTCTGTGAACTCGCCATGCCCCTCACGGAATACCTTGGGGTGTCTTCTTTCCAAAATTGGGTCACTTGTGGGGTATTTATACTGCCCTGTCATTTTAGGGGTCCTAAAGCGTGAGAATCCAAATACTTAAAAATGCCCTGTGAAATCCTAAAGGTACTCATTGGAATTTGGGCCCCTTTGCGCATCTTGGCTGCAAAAAAGTGTCACTCATGTGGTATCGCCGTACTCAGGAGAAGTAGGGCAATGTGTTTTGGGGTGTATTTTTATATATGCCCATACTTTGTGTGAGAAATATCGCTGTAAATGACAACTTTTTAAATTTTTTTATACAAAGTTGTCAATTTACAGAGATATTTCTCTCACCCAACATGGGTATATGTAAAAATACACCCCAAAACACATTGCCCTACTTCTCCTGAGTACGGCGATACCACATGAGTGACACTTTTTGCAGCCTGGGTGCAAAGGGCCCAAATTCAACGAGTACCTTTAGCTTTACATGGCTGCTCACAATTTAGCCCCGCCCAAAATGCCAGAACAGTACAAACACTCACAAATGACCTCATTTTGAAAGAAGACACCCCAGGTATTCGCTGAGGGGCATAGTGAGTCCATGAAAATTGAACTTTTGTCAAAAGTTAGCGGAAAGGGAGACTTTGTGAGAAAAACAATAAAAACTCAATTTCCGCTAACTTGTGCCAAAAAATCTTCTGTGAACTCGCCATGCCCCTCACGGAATACCTTAGGGTGTCTTCTTTCCAAAATGGGGTCACATGTGGGGTATTTATACTGCCCTGGCATTTTAGGGGCCCTAAAGCGTGAGAAGAAAATGCGTAAAAATGCCCTCCTAAAGGTACTCATTAATTTAGCCCTTTGCGCATCTTGGCTGCAAAAGTGTCACACATGGTATCGCCGTACTCAGGAGAAGTAGGGCAATGAGTTTGGGGTGTATTTTTACATATACCCATGCTGGGTGAGAGAAATATCTCTGTAAATTGACAACTTTGTATAATTTTTTTTAAAAAGTTGTCATTTACAGAGATATTTCTCACACCCAGCATGGGTATATGTAAAAATACACCCCAAAATACATTCCCCTACCTCTCCTAAGTACGGCGATACCACATGTGTGACACTTTTTTGCAGCCAAGATGCGCAAAGGGGCCCTAAAACCAATGAGTACCTTTAGGATTTCACAGGGCATTTTTACGCATTTGGATTCTCACCCTTTAGGGCCCCTAAAATGCCAGGGCAGTATAAATACACAGTTTTACTGCGGTAAAAAAAACGCTTGCAAGAAAGGAATATTAAATACTCTTTTGTTTATCCAGTCAAATTTCTGATAAAGTTTAAGGGGGAAATTCTCTTTTTTGATACCCCTGATCTTTTTTTTCTTCTTCTTTGCTAGTGGTGTGGTTGGAGGAGAGGGGGAGGAGTGGTCTTAGTTAAGAGATCTTGTGCAGTAATGTGGCAGATCAAGAGGGGGGGGGGTGGGTACAGGAGGGAGTGCGATGCGAGGAGAAGGGAGAATAAGGAGGGGAGGTTTGTTATTTTTGTATTATTGTTTTTTGTTTTGTCTTTTGGGATTCTATTGCTTGAGTTGATGTTGACTAAAATACTAACTTGGAATGTTCGTGGTTTGGGGGATAGGTTTAAAAGACAAGCGTTTTTTGTTCTGGTCCAGAGACATCTGCCAGCGATTGTGTGCCTACTGGAGACCTTACTGGGGAGACGGTTATGCGACTCGATAGAGGATGGGACGTGCAGACATATCATTCCACCTTTTCAAGTTATTCTAGAGGAGTGGCAGTTTTAATCCATAATCGGATTGTTTTTGTCTGCCGGCATCCTCTGTTGACAAGCAAGGCAGATATGTATTTCTATATGGGAAGCTTACTGGAAGACTATGTATTTTGACCTTTATTTATATTCCCCCACCCCTTTCTCTTGAAATACTCAACTCTTATTGATCATTGGCCGGAGTCTCCTTCAATAGTTAATGAGGATTTTAATTGCATTATAAACACAAGGATTAATAGGATTTCAATGGGGGCTGATATCGAGACTTCTGTGCAGGGGTCCCTCGGCACGATTCTGCCAGGAATCAGGCTTTGTTGATGTATGGGGCCTTGTAGGTTGGGGAAGAGAGCGTACTCCTGTCTAAGTAAATCTGGGAACTCCATGTCTAGGATAGATCTGGCATTGATAATTGAAAATCATTCCAGATACATAAAGCGCATGAAATATGAGGCCAGGGCTCTATCGGACCATGTACTGTTCTCTCTGGGGGTATCCATGGACGATAATAAACAAATGGTAACACCTCCCTTCAGATTAATCCCTTATTGGATTTCCTTAATGCATAATCATAAAACAATTGAACAGGAGATTGTCCGATTTTGGGATAATAACTATAACTCAGCAAAAAATTTAATCGGTATGGGATGCATTTAAAGCTTATATGAGGGGGGTATTTCTTAGTAATATCTCTAATTTAAGATAGGGGTACAGTATAAAAAAAAGAAATCTAAAAGATGCAGCGGAAGCTGCCATGATGGAGTTCTCGAGAAATAAAACAGGAGAAAACAGGGAAATTATGGAGAATGCAAGTCAGGCGTATTCTAACTTCCTCTTGCATAAGGCTCAGCAGATGCTCTTTTTAAGGGACAAAAATATTTTGCTGAATCAGGTCGCCCAGGGAAAATATTGGCTAGGGTAATCTTGAATCAGGATAAGAAAAAATAAAAAAGAGATATTAAATATTCGTTTATCTGAGGGAACAATTGAAGATCAGGAGTATATAAAAGGAACCTTTGTTAGGAACTTTCCAAGTCACATGGGATCAATCACTGGTTCATTTTAATGAATGTGAGCTTGTCCGCATTGGCTGTGGACAGGCGGCTGCGCATGTCTGTGATAACGCCCCCTGCCATGCTAAACACACGTACAGACAATATACTAGCTGCAGAGCAGGCTAGCACCTTCAAGGCGTAAAGGGCAAGTTCAGGACATGTGCCCTATTTGGAGACCAAGAAGTTGAATAAGGCAGACCATTCAGTCAGTACGTGTAGGCGTGTGCACACATACTGTTCCACCATGTTGCTGAAATGCTGCCTCCTGCTAAAATCTTCCATATCAGTTGGTGGTGCTGGTTCTTGTGGCATACTGACAAAGCTTTTCCACATTTCGGCCATGCCAACCCTGCCTTCTGAGGTGCTAGCGGTGCCCCAGTTGCGTTGGCAACTTCTTCCTCCTCCTCTGCCTTCACCTTGTGATTCCACTGAGGCCCTGGTGTCAGGTGGGAATGCCATCAGCAGCGCATCTACCACCGTGCAGAATATATTTCCCTGTCAGGTATGCAGTGCGGGGGTAGTGTGAAAGAAAAAAGAAGGTACAGATCACCCAACAATCTAAACGCTGCTAAATTAACAGAATATATTTCCCAGTCAGGTATGCAGTGCAGGGGTAGTTTGAAAGAAAAAAGGGGTCATGGAGCATCCCAGTCATCCGGCATCTATTCGCCCCGCTGAAGGATTATTTTGAAAGTGTGTAGAAGCCACACGTGGCCCCCGCGCTGCAGATTTATCATGGAGACATCATGGAGGTTTTACAGCATATAACTACAGCACCAAACAATCTAAACGCTGCCGAATTTGCAGAATATATTTCCCTGTCAGGTATGCAGTGCAGCAGGGACACACCCTCCAAGCCACTTGTGAATGACTGGCCTGATAACCGTGGAAATGTCCACCCACAATCTAACAGCTGGATTTACTGATTAAATTTCACCCTCAGAAATGCAGTGCAGGCCGCAAATGTAATTTATGGGGAAAAAAGTGATTTTTTTTTTCACCCACAATGTCACAGTTGTATTTACTGATTATATTTCACTCTCAGAAATGCAGTGCAGGCCGCAAATGTACTTTATGGCAATAAAAAAGGGGCTTTTTTTTCACCCACAATGTCCTAGTTGTATTTACTTATTGTATTTCGCTCTCAGAAATGCAGTGCAGGCCACAAACGTACTTTCTAGCAAAAAAAAATTAATTTGTCCCCCCAGAATCTAACAGATGGATTTACTGAATTGATTACACTGCCACATATGCAGCACAGGGGTACTTTACAGAAAAAAATGAATGTGAATATGTCACCCCAGGGTCCCTGAACTCACAGACGGATTACCTATATTATTTTCCCTTCCTTTGGCACATATGCAGTGCAGGTGCACTTGAAAAAATGGGTATATTTCGCCCACTGAACTACAAGAACAGGATTAAATTATTATCCCTGGCAAATTATTGTCCCTGGCCCACCTAACTGACGGATTAAAACTTATTTTTCTGTGTCACTGGGCTCAAGGCAGGGTACAAAAATGTTGCCCTGCACCCACAAAAAAAATCACTGTAGATTGCAGGCTTAACAACAAGCTCTGATATCAGATTCTTTCCAACATATAGAGGCTGGGTCATATGCTGCACTGGCCAATCACAGCCATGCCATTAGTAGGCATGGATGTGATGGCTTCTAAGAGCACACATCTTAAACGCTTGTTGATTGGCTGCCCTGCAGCCTTTCAACAAGCCTTATTAAACAGCCGAACACCGAACTCGAACCCGAACTTTTACAGAAAAAGTTTACGGAAAAAGTGATTTTTTTTTCACCCACAATGTCAAAGTTGTATTTCCTGATTATATTTCACTCTCAGAAATGCAGTGCAAGCTGCAAATGTACTTCGGGTCCTGGTACAAAAACCCCCAATGTTCGGTACGAAACCGAACTTTACAGTGCGGATTTGCTCAACACTAGTGGAGATTCCTCTGGAAGGTTTTAGAAAAAATGGCATTTGGTGCTAGGTTTTTAAATATGGTCAAGCTTTTGTATGACTCCCCTAAGTCCAGCTTGAACATCAATGGGAGTTTGACAAATAATTGTTCATTGAGTAGAGGCACCCGTCAAGGGTGTCCTCTTTCCCCACTATTGTTTGATATTTATATTGAGCCCCTTGCAGCTAGGGTAAAACAAGATTCTGGGATTATAGGGTTTGGAACATTAGGAATAGAGGATCGTATTTTGCTATATGCAGATGATGTGTTATTCTTCATACATAATACTAGAATTACGCTTCCAAGAGTTATTCAAATAATTTATTCCTTTGGTGAAGTCTCAGGTCTTGATATTAATTGATCAAAAACCATTCTTATACCTTTAGATAGACTTAAACTTCCCAGTGAGAGAGTATGTTGATATCTCTGATTCCTTTGATTACTTGGGTGTGATAATCTCCCCTAAGGTTGAAGACTTCTTGCATCTCAATCTGAACCCATTAATAAGTAAATTGAGGTCCAAAATTGTGACATGGCTTATACTTCCTCTATCTAGAGCTGATAGACTATCTTTAACCACTTGCCGTCACGCTAACGCCGATGGGCGTCAGCGCGGCGGCTCTCTCAGGTCTCAGTCACGCCTATCGGCGTCATCTTGTGAGACCCGAGATTTCGCATGAACGCGCGCGCGTTCATGCGATCGGAGCCGGACAACTGAAACTACAGCCTGCCAGCGCTGATCATGCGCTGGCAGGCTGTAGATGCAGAAAAAAACGCATTTAAATCGCATATCAGACGCTGTTTTGTAAACATCGTCTGATATGCCTGCTGTCTGCTCGTCTGGTGGTCCCTTTGTCTGGGACCACCAGAGGAAACATAGGTAAAGTGCACCAATCACTACACCCCCCACCCCCATCACTGATTAACCCCTGATCACCCATGTCACCCCCTGATCACCCCTGTCACCCCCTGTCACTAATCACCCCTGTAAGGCTCATTCAGACGTCTGTATGTGTTTTGCGGATCCATGGATCTGCGGATCCATGGATCTACGGATCCGCAAAATACGGACACCGGCAATGTGCTTTCCGCATTTTGCAGATCTGCACATTGCCAGAACTATATAGAAAATGCTTTTTCTTGTCCGCAATTTTCGGATAAGAACAGGACATGTTCTATATTTTTGCGGAACGGAAGTGCAGACCCGGAAGTGCGGATCCATAATTCCGGATCCGAGCGGGACAAAGTCTGTCCCCATAGAAATGAATGGGTCCGCAATTCCGTTCCCAAACAGAATTGCGGACGTGTGAATGGGTGAAAGGGTCCCTTATCACCGCTAGTTAGCTAGCTACTTTTTAGGTAGTTAGCGCCCAGCCCACCGCACCGCAGTCATTGATTTTGGCAGAGATTTTTTCATCCACATTGATTGATGCGAATGAAAAAATCTGTGCCGTTCATTTTTTTTTTTTTTCAGCCCAGAGGCTGAACGGAAAAAAAAAAACTCATTACCCGTATGCTCAATATAAGGAGAATAGCAGAAACTCCTAATGTTGGCCATACGTGTAATGATTGCGGAGATCCTCAAATGCCAGGGCAGTACAAACACCTCACATGTGACCCCATTTTAGAAAGAAGACACCCCAAGGTATTCTGTGAGGGGTATGGTGAGTTCATGTAAAATTTTATTTTTTGTCACAAGTTAGTGGAATATGAGACTTTGTAAAAAAAAAATATATATATCAATTTCCGCTAACTTGTGGTAAAAAAATTTTTTTTCTGTGAACTCGCCATGCCCCTCACGGAATACCTTGGGGTGTCTTCTTTCCAAAATTGGGTCACTTGTGGGGTATTTATACTGCCCTGTCATTTTAGGGGTCCTAAAGCGTGAGAATCCAAATTCTTAAAAATGCCTTGTGAAATCCTAAAGGTACTCATTGGAATTTGGGCCCCTTTGCGCATCTTGGCTGCAAAAAAGTGTCACTCATGTGGTATCGCCGTACTCAGGAGAAGTAGGGCAATGTGTTTTGGGGTGTATTTTTATATATGCCCATACTTTGTGTGAGAAATATCGCTGTAAATGACAACTTTTTAATTTTTTTATACAAAGTTGTCAATTTACAGAGATATTTCTCTCACCCAACATGGGTATATGTAAAAATACACCCCAAAACACATTGCCCTACTTCTCCTGAGTACGGCGATACCACATGAGTGACACTTTTGCAGCCTGGTACGCAAAGGGCCCAAATTCCAACGAGTACCTTTAGCTTTCACATGGCTGCTCACAATTTAGCCCCGCCCAAAATGCCAGAACAGTACAAACACCCCACAAATGACCCCATTTTGGAAAGAAGACACCCCAAGGTATTCGCTGAGGGGCATAGTGAGTCCATGAAAAATTGAACTTTTTGTCAAAAGTTAGCGGAAAGGGAGACTTTGTGAGAAAAAACTATAAAAACTCAATTTCCGCTAACTTGTGCCAAAAAAAAAATCTTCTGTGAACTCGCCATGCCCCTCACGGAATACCTTGGGGTGTCTTCTTTCCAAAATAGGGTCACATGTGGGGTATTTATACTGCCCTACTACTTTAAATTTTTTTTTCCTCAGAAAGTGTCATTTTCCGCTAACTTGTGAAAAAAAATGAAATGATACATGAACTCACCATGCCCCTCTGCGAATACTTTGGGGTGTCTTCTATCTAAAATGGTGTGATTTGGGGGGTATTTATACTATCCTGACATTCTAGCACCTGAAGAAACATGACAGGTGCTCAGAAATTCAGAGCTGCTTCAAAATGCCGAAATTCACTTTTTTGCACCATAGTTTGTAAACGCTTTAACTTTTACCCAAACCAATAAATATACACTTATTGGATTTTTTTTATCAAAGACATGTAGAACAATACATTTTGTGAAAAATTTATATAGAAATGTAGTTTTTTTTAAAAATTTTACAACAGAAAGTGAAAAATGTCATTTTTTTGCAAAAATGTCGTTACATTTTTATAAATAGCAAAAAAAGTAAAAATGTCAGCAACAATGAAATACCACCAAATGAAAGCTCTATTACCCTGGGTTCAGACCTGAGCGTTCTTGAAACGCGCGTTTTACGCGCGTATTTCAGCGCGTTTTTGCAAATAGGAAACGCGCGTTCGTACGCGCATTCTTGTGATTGACTACTGTGGTGTCAATCACAAAACGCGCGACAAACGCCCCAAAAAAAGCTCAAGTACTTGTTTATGCGTCGGGCGTTTTACAGCGCGTTCAAACGCGCTGTAAAACGCTCAAGTGAGAACCAGGGCCATAGGAAAGCATTGGTTTTCATATGTTGAGCGTTTTACAGCGCGTTTGAACGCGCTGTAAAACGCTCAGGTGTGAACTTAGGGTCAGTGAGAAGAAAAGGAGGTAAAATTCATTTGGGTGGTAAGTTATATGACCGAGCAATAAACGGTGAAAGTAGTGTAGTGTGGATTTGTAAAAAAGGGCCTGGTCACTAGGGGGGTATAAACTTGTGGTCTTCAAGTGGTTAATCAAGATGGTGATCTTACCCCAGCTTCTCTACATTATTAGGAATTCCCCAATATGGATTGAGGATACATTTTTTAAATTAATTAAGAGAATTATTATTTACTTACTTTGGGGGAGAATGCGTGTAAGACTTAAACATTTTTATAAGCCGATAGAAAAAGGAGGGTTGAACCTACCATATTTCAAGGGCTATTTTATATCTGCGAAGTTATGGCTATATTGTCAATGGAAGAATAGCCCATTATATAGGACTTTGGTGTGTAGATCTGCAGTTATCTAATGTGTGACAGGACTGTGGTGAGACAAGGAAATAGGGGATCCTTGCCCTGTACACCCCTTTGGTACAATAGTCACATACAGGTCTTAGATGTATTAGTAGGGGATCACTATTTGCAAAAAAATAATTTTTTTTATCTTGCACAGGTGGTGAGAAAGGGAGATACACTTACGTTTTTAGAGTTATCACAAAGAGAGAATATGATTAATTTATCATGGTTTAGGTATTTTCAGCTTCGTTCGGCACTTTATAGTCTTGAAGAAAAATCTTTCCTAGATATAGATGTCTTGACACCCTTAAATGGTTTAATAGGGAATTCAGGTCACAATGTTAAGATTGCTCAACTTTTTAAATTATTATTAGTGAAAGCCCTATTTAATAATTTAAGTTCACATGTCCAAAAAGCTTAGCAAGCTGATTGTCCAATGATACAGGTAGAGGATTGGGAAAATATATAGTCTAATTAAGTGTTCTTGCATGGCAAGACCACTTACTGTTATCTCACATATATTTTCTTCGTATTATAGCCAAATTTACCACCCTAACTCCTCCCACAGTTTTTACACTACATAGACAGTAATATACCGAAACGTGCGGATTGTTCCCGATTGGTGTGCTGTTACTTTGTGGAAATTTCACCGAATGGTTCACGAAATATCAGCTTTGTTTTGGCGAAACTGGTCCCATAGGAATGAATGGCGGAATGTTCAAAACTAGAGTAGTGTTGAGTGCGAATATTCGCATCGCAAATTTTTTTTGCAAATATCGCATATTCGCGATTTTGCGATTTTTTTCGAATATAGTGCCATATATTCGAATTTGCGAATATTCGTGCTGGTAAAATAGATACACTAACTTCACTTCACTTGTGCTGACTCTGAGAGACTCTCAGTTTCAAGCAATAAAGCAGATATGTTGCATCAAGGCTCTTTTTCAAATTCATTTTTCCAAAATCTTGCCAGTTTAGCGATTTTTCGGAACGCGAATTTTTAAGCAATGCGAATATATCGAACACGTGCTGCTCTGCCTGCGCATTGACTTAAAATTAAAATATTGCCTTTATGCGATTTTCCTGTAATGCGTTTTTTTTTCAGCCTAGGCGCTTTAATGTAGTCGTGATTCGCGGATTCGAACATGCTGCGAAGTGCGAATATATTCGAAAATTCGCATATACGAATATATTTTTCCAAAAAATATGTGACTTTTAAAAATACCTTTATTATCCGATTTCAGGGGTATCGGTATATATGTACCACAATTACCAATTACAGGTCATATGATATAATCCAAGGGCATAAATCAATACAACCGGTTCATAGAAAAGAGAAGCAGGGTACTTAGCTCACAGTTCGATGCATACTGATAGCGGTGGTGCTCAGGCAATGCTCAGGCAATGTCTTCTTGCAAGTACCCTGCTTCTCTTTTGATATTTGATTACAACCACCACTGATGAACCTTTGTATAGGTGAAACGCGTTGGATTTAATTGTTTCTGGCAATTGGGCTATGACTGGCACCGGTCTATGAACCGGTTGTATTGATTTATGCCCTTGGATTATATCATATGACCTGTAATTGTATCAGTTTATGTATATGATGATTTGGTGAAAGTGAGGGAGGGTTTTTAACAGGGATCAGTGAGGACTAGGTTCGAGGACAGGGAGCCCCCACCATCAGGGGGTCACCCTGGGCTGAGGAAGTCTTCAGGGACTTATAGGGAAAGTATTTCTCCCACCCCATTCAAGACGATATAGTATACTCCTTTCCCCAACCTGGTCCCATTCTATGGTTAATTCTGGGATTACAATCCCCTTCATCAATTACTTGAGCACAAGTGTTTATTTTTGGTAATTGTGGTATATATATACCGATACCCCTGAAATTGGATAATAAAGGTATTTTTAAAAGTCACGTATTTTTTGGAAAGGTGTTATGTAACAAGGAACATGGCATGGAATCTTCTGGATAAATCCGTAATTTAGCCTTGGTACGAATATATTTTGTCTTGTGTCTTTCTTCACATCCACTGTTCTGATTTACCCCCAGTTTCAAGCATTTGTTGCACCAAGACTTTATTTCTATATTCATTCACAGTCCCCGACCCCGTCCCCTCAAAGCCAGTTTTGCGAATTTTTCATAATGCAAATTTAATTCAGCTATGCGAATATATCACACGTGCTAGACAGTCTTCCTGCGCAGACGACCATTGAGAAGTAAAGCCTTTTTGTGATTTTGTCTTCATGCGATTTTTTTCCCGCTTGCGAATTCGAAAATGCTGCAAATTGCGAATATATTCGTAAATTCGCATACACGAATATTCTTTGACTTGCACACTCTAATGTATTCTAAATCTCAATTGGACCACAAGCTAGAAGCAGGCTGCTTGTAGCTTGTGGTGCAAATTCAATTGGGAGGATGAGGTGAGACTTTAATTCATTACTTAATTATAGAGATTGGTAGAATCTTAGAGCAATATGCGATTATTCGTAATGCGATTATTTTTTTGTGAATATATTATTTTCGCCAGAGTACATTGATCCCTCCCTCCTGTCTTTTTGTCCAATGAGAATGATGCAACTACAGTTGTCATAGGTTAGCAACATACCTAGCAACCAATAGGAAAGTTGCCCACCTGTTTACTATATAAGATTCTCCCCAGCAGCCATGCTGTGCAGTTTCAAGTGGTGGTAGACTAGGAGAGTGACTCTGCCTGTGCTTTTTTAAAAGCAAATTAATTTGTATCTCCAAATTCATTTGGATCAGTGTGATTGTCTCTGAATCTGATTGTGCTTTTTTAAAATCAAATCAGTTCATTCAATTATCTTGATTTAGATAGTTTTAGCTTTTAGGTTCTTAGTATTAGTTAGATAGGGTAGGTTAGTGTAGCTGTTAGGTTCAGTGTAGTGTAAGTTAGTTTACTGTTTAGTTTGTGTTCTGTCAGCGTCTGTGTCCGTGTCTTAGGTTTGTGAAAAAAAAAGTTACTTTTCGTGTAGTTTAACTGTTTAGTTTTTGTTCTGTCAGCGTCATTGTCCGTGTGTTAGTTTAGTGAAGAAAAAAAAAAAAAAGTTACTTTTGCTGTAGTTTTAGTGTTTAGTTTGTGTTCTGTCTGCGTCTGTGTCCGTTTTTTTAAGTTTGTGAAAAAAAGTTACTTTTAGTGTAGTTTTAGTGTTTAGTTTTTGTTCTGTCAGCGTCATTGTCCGTGTGTTAGTTTAGTGAAAAAAAAAAAAAAAAAAAAGTTACTTTTAGTGTAGTTTTGGTGTTTAGTTTTTGTTCTGTCAGCGTCATTGTCCGTGTGTTAGGTTAGTGAAAAAAAGGTACTTTTGCTGTAGTTTTAGTGTTTAGTTTGTGTTCTGTCTGTGTCCGTGTCTTAGGTTTGTGAAAAAAAATTAAAAAAAAGTTACTTTTAGTGTAGTTTTACTGTTTAGTTTTTGTTCTGTCAGCGTCATTGTCCGTGTGTTAGGTTAGTGGAAAAAAAAAAAAAAAAAAGTTCGTTTTAGTGTAGTTTTAGTGTTTAGATTGTGTTCTGTCTGCGTCAGTGTCCGTGTATTAGCTTAGTGAAAAAGGTTATTTCAGTTAGTATCTGGTACTATATTTCTGAGTCAGTCCACTCAGTGTCCTATATTGTTTTGATAAAAAAAATAAAAAATTTATTTTTTTATTTCTGCCTTTTATTTAGTTTTATTCCCACAGTCCACATCCCAATAAAGTTTTCCCCAAATTCCCACTGATATTTTTTGTTTCAAATTATGGCCTCACGTGGTTGGTCAGGGAGCCGTGGTAGGGGAGTTGGTTCTAGTGCTGGACCGCTGCCAGCACAGGACCGCTCCCCTACCCAAGGAAGGAAGGGGTGTCCGTGTCCGTTGTCGGATACAAGATATTTTTGCCCGTGGCAGCCGCCCCATAAGACTGCAGCAGGATGCCGAAGCAGTCATGAGCTTAATGGCACATTCCGGTGCAACGGAGTCATCGGGCCCGGCTCCAACAAGCAGCAGCATCTGCAGCACACCACCTCCTGCAGTTGCAACCCCAAGCCCCATAGAAATGTCCCCAGCCATGTTTGAGGATTCAGATGGAGAGAGGGACATCTTGGGGCAGGCAATGCAGGAGGCTGAACTACCTCAATTCAGTCCTCCTTCTGGGCAGGACCTTATGGAAGGGAACCTATAACATCCCTTCCAACAGGTGTGGGTGGTGTGAGCCACACAACTCCTGCACCTAGTCAGACCCAGGCATCAGTGAGGGGACAGCAGAGCCTGGTCAGGGGCTCCATGTCAGCTGCTCCCCTCCGTTCACCAAGGCTTGGCCCGGGGTCTGACATATCGGGGGATGAAGAGGAGGGTGACCGTGAATGGGTGCCACCTCCATCGTCAGGCAATGTCAGCAGCACTGATGAGGAGGAAGGTAGGCACCAGAGGCAAATGGTGCCACAGGTTGCCATGGAGCCCAGCAGCAGGGGCTCCACCGGTAATGTTAGGAGGAGGAGGCAACAGCAGCAGCAGCCACCTCCACCTGTGCGCACCCAGCCCGAACAGACGCAAGTGAGCACCACCCCATCTGACAGGAGGTTGGTGCATAAGTCGACTGTTTGGGCTTACTTCACCCTGGCACCTGACGATGCTACAGAGAGGGAGGCTGGTGGCTCGGCTGGGTACTAATGCATTGAACCAGCATCTATGGGTCAACCACTGGCGGGAGTGGGAACAGATGAAGGGTGGTAGCAGCAGCGCCACCAGCAGTGGGCAGGGGACAGCAGCTCCTGCCACTGTACAGCAGCCACCACAACCGCTTCGGACAATACATTCCCACTCCGCCACTCCCTCTCATAGAGGTACTGGTACCGGCAGCCAGACCTCTGCCTCCACTGCACCCTCCTCTATCCCCTCCTTCACTGCCGTCCGGCGCCAGCCGTCAGTTGCAGACGCTTTTGAACGCACCGCACCCTATGCCCCCGGGGACCGACGTGTGTGTTCACTCAATGGGCTCCTGCCAAGCGTTCTCGCCCAACATCTGCCCCCCTACAATCTAGTGGACAGCAATCCATTCCGGCAGATGTTGGAGCAGGCACAACCCAGATGGCGTGTCCCCAGCCGCCATTACTTTGCCAGGACTGGCGTCCCTGCCCTGCACCAACACCTTGTGGAGAAGGTATGCCTGTCGCTGGATCATGCTGTCAGCGACAGGGTACATCTCACAATGGATGCTTGGACTAGCAGACATGGGCAGGGACGATACTTAAGTTTTACTGCCCATTGGGTGTCCCTCCGAGGCGCCGGGGAGGGATCGGTGGCATCAGAGTTTGTGGTGCCGCTGCGGGGTGTCCAGGGGAGAACTGCTGCTCTCCCACAAGCCACTGTCTCCACTGCTGCTAAGCCCCCCAGCAAGCGTCCCCGTAGCTATGCAAGTGTGGGGCATGTCCGATGCCAGACCGTGCTCCAGCTTGTGAGCTTGGGAGACCGGAGACACACTGGACCTGATGTTCTGGCCACACTTCAGGCTCAGGTCCAGAAGTGGCTGACACCCCATTGTCTGTGACAATGGCAGCAACCTACTCGCCACCCTTCAGGCTGGCAGTCTGACCCATGTGCCCTGCATGGCACATGTCCTCAACCTAGTGGTACAGAAGTTCCTCCGTACGTACCCAGGGTTGAGTGACATTGTGCTAAGGGTATGTTTCATTGCCAGCCATTTCCGATGCTCCCCAACCGCCGCCGCGTCCCTGTCCAGACTGCAGCGGGACAACAGCCTGCCCCCTCACAGGCTGATTGTGGACAGTGTGACGCGGTGGAACTCCAACCTCCACATGCTGGAAAGGTTGTGGGAGCAGAGACGGGCGGTGAGGGAATACCTGCTGGACCTAGGCACTCCAGGGCCATCACACTCACTCCCCTATGTCACTAATGCGGAGTGGGGGCAGATACAGCAGGTCTGTCACGTGTTGGCCCCATTTGAGCGGGCGACAAACATGGTCAGCGGGGAGCACGTTGGCCTCAGTGACGTGCTCCCCTTAGTGTTCCTGCTGGACAGGACACTAGATAGCCTGCTTGAAGCTGGGGAAAGTGCCTTGGTGGAGCAAGAGGAGGCGGCCTTGCTCCACCAGGACCAGGCCCAGGACGATGAGGAGGAGGATGATGACTCAGTGGACGTCCAGGAGTCTGGGCTTGGTCAGGATGGGGGCACAGTTAGTCCGGGGGTGGGGCAGCTCCCACCAGGAGCTGTCAAACACAACAGAGAGAGTCCGCGTGAGCACAAGGAAGCAGCGGTAACCGTAAAGAGGCAGGCTCAAACCTCCGTGTCAAAATGCAAATAAAAAGAAAGTTGGTACCGCGCTGGTGAGAGTGACAATCCACAGCACTACAGTTGTAAAGTCCTCAGTTGTTCCAAAGGAGCAGCTGGTGTATCCGACAACAATTCACCCGATGGTCTTGCACGCCCCACGTGTGTGTCGGCGTTCCTGTCCAGCCACCAACGTCCGGTCCTGGGTGTCTGCGCACTAAACCTTTAGATCAAGAGGAAAAAGAAACACTGGTGCGGTATCTTTGATAAATTCAATTTAGCGCAAGATTTATTACACTTACAAAATCCACATAGTTAAGAACATATAAACGACTGCCCGACCCGGGTTTCACCGTAAGGCTTCTTCAGGGGCTCTGCAATGGAATGTATTGAAGTTAATGGAATGATGATTTCTATTTCAAGCCCAAATAACTGAAGCACAGCTACTGTCGTTATCTAGGTACAGTTTATCTAAAAATCAATACAAGTCCCAGAAACATAGTGCCTTCATAAGAGAATCCTAACTAGGCCCCGCTTATTGACAGTGAAGTTGCAGCACTTTGCTAGTCATCCCCTGTCTGGTAAAGCCTTAAAGGGGAAAACTAACATTCCACCCTTTGTAGAGATATGTCGCATCTAAAGGCTTATTCTCCACCATGAGCTGAGATCGATGATCTGTGCTGCGCACTGGAGTCAGCCACAAAGCGCGGTGCCTGCAGCCGGGGAATATAACTGAGTCTTCTGTTTCACTAGTGGGGAGGGAGGTGAACTAAACATGACGGGTAAGCAAGCACTGGGGACACTCCAAGATCCTTGCCGAGAATAGCTGGATCGTCACTGAGTTTGGTGTTCAGACTGGTGCAGGAAGGATGGGTCCACCCGTAGGACGGAGCCCCGGGTGTGGGCACTGATGATCGTGTATGGGTATGGAGAGCGCTAGTATCCCTTCCTCCTCACAGACACATGGAGGATGGGAGAGCTGTGGCTAATCACCGTCACTACTACTACCCTCTGGCTTGAAAGGTTCGACCCACGTGGACGCTGGCTGCGTTACCGCTGTGTTCTGCTACACACACTACATGTGCCAGATATGGAAACTGAGAGCAGCCCCGGGCAGCCAAAGTGTGGAGCTAATTTATTTGTGATGTACATTGTAGACATTGTAAAATATAGAAGTTTGTGTCATTTTTAACACAATCCTGCTGCACACATGGAACCTCCTGATCTACCAGGTGTGTTTATCTATTTACGTTGTTGTCCAGTTGGGAAGGGGGCCCATTCCTGGGAAGATATTCCTGCTGCAAAATTATACCTGCTGCTTTACCAGTCGACTATACTTCCTCATGCTGCTGCCCAGGTCTGGCAGGGGGCCCATTCCTGGGAACATAATGCTGCTGCACAATTATACCTGCTGCACAATTATACCTGCTGCTTTACCAGTCGACTATACTTCCTTATGCTGCTGCCCAGGTCTGGCAGGGGGCCCATTCCTGGGAACATATTCCTGCTGCACAATTATACCTGCTGCACAATTATACCTGCTGCTTTACCAGTCGACTATACTTCCTCATGCTGCTGCTCAGGTCTGGCAGGGGGCCCATTCCTGGGAACATATTTCCTGCTGCACATTGCACACTCAAACTGTGCTGCTACACGTTGTGTTCACTTAGTCTGAGATATATTTGTAGACAGAAATTTGACCCATAAACATCTACCTGCTGCTGTAGCTGCTACTGCTGCCTGTCGTCTTCTGTAGGTCCACAATCTATGTTTAGACATTCAGTTAAATGGTAAACATCTAGCTTCTGCTGTTGATAGTGTTGTTGTCTATCATGTTCTTGGTGAATTTTTTTTTTGTTAATGCCTAAATACTTAGGTTTGTGCAAATCCTGTGCAGTTGCATTCAGGATTATATAGTCCCGACAATAACAAGTTCACATTTATATGCGCCTGTCTGAGATGCCACTGCGAGATTAGGTCCTGCATTGTGTAAGCCTAAAAATGTAGGCTTACTAGTAATATTGTGTGCCATTATTATGGCACCTTCTTATTTTTAGTACACATTGTGTTATTCGTTTAAAGAATATTTTTTTGGGATGCTGTCTGTTCTGAATGATCTTGTGAAGACTACCAGCATGGACCATTTTTTATTCCTAGTATAATTCTTTTTTTTTGTTAACAATTTGGAATTGGATTGTTATTTATTATTATTCCTAGTATATATATTTTTTTGTTAACAATTTAGAATTGGATTGTTATTTATTATGAACTTTTTATGTTGGCACGTGTGCTAAATTCATAAGGTATTGTCAAGAGTTAATTAATTCTATTTTATAAAAAAAAAATTTTATACTATCATGTGGTGTTATGCTTCATTTACAAAATAATTTTTTTTTATTTTATTATTTAGAAGAAATTGGGTTTATGGAGGCAACGGATGTGGTTCTCACTTTAGCAAGGTGGGCACCGCACCAGGGCTTCCCTTTTCAAAAGGTCTTGATAAACCTAATAACCTGTTTTAATTTTATTTATTTTATTGTTTTTTTTAATACAGAATTGGGTACGAGCATGGTGTTGTCTGTCGTTCTGGAAAGGATGCTGGACTTCCGTGTTGACCTCTCTACATGGTTGGGTGTGACTGGCGTTATACTCATCTGTGTGGAAATCTGGTTTTGTGAGTAGAGCATTATTGCCACATGTATCTAGCCAAAAATCCATGTATATTTTTCAGGATAATTCTTGACAAATATGTTTTGATAAATGGCACATGCTGTTAATATATAAAGTAAATTTTTAAATAATAATTCAGAAATATAGTTTATTAAGTCCTTGAATCCTTTTCACTGTTTGTCGAGTAAATCTCTTTTTTTTATCTTTAGTTCTATGTCTGGTGCAAACATTTTATTTTTTTTCGTGGCAACCCAATGTGTTGGGGCCATCTATGCCTTTTATTGTTCAACATTTGAATTTTAACCGTAAGTGCATCACAAATAACTTTATGGAAGCTGTAGGCAAGGCTCCAATATGCACTATTAACTGTTTTTTTTTGGGTGATCCATGCTGGTTAGTTAATAGCCACTACATTATTCTTTGAATCACAACAGCTCCTTTTTTTTTTTATTACATTTTTTAAAGAAATATTATTTAAACCTATGAGTGTGATGGACCAATTGTAGTCTCCACATACAGTTAGTCCTGGTATAATTTTCAAAACACTTTCTTTTTAATCATGTATAAACTTTTTTTATAATTGTGGATTTTAGTTATAGACACAGATCAATTCCATCAATTTTTTTTAAAAAACCTTTTAAATAACTTATATTTAAAAAAATACTATCCAAAAAAGATAGGATGTGTATATTATTTTGTAGACAAATAAAGTTTAGACAATGCTTGCGATACTTCTCATTGTGTGTTACAGTAATTCCTTTTTTTTTTCTTTTTTGGTCAAGAAGCTCAAAATAATAAAATTGGGTTGTGTAAAACTATCACTAGTTTTACCAGGATGGCAGTAGCACTTTCCTGTAAACACTTACCTGATACAAAATAAGAACATGCTGCAGTCTGTTTCTGCTGAGTTACGACGAGTTATATGTAGAGATTGAATCTACACAGTAATATAATCTTCTCCATGATAATGCTGCTGTCCACAAACTTATTTTTCTGTTAGGGCCTTACACTATACCGTTATCTTTAAATGCTGCTGTCCTCATCAAACTCATTTACTCTGTGTGGGCCTTACACTACACCGTTGTCTTTAAATGCTGCTGTCCTCATACAACTCATTTATCTGTGTGGGCCTTACACTACACCGTTGTCTTTAAATGCTGCTGTCCTCAACTAGCGTATTTAATCTGTGTGGGCCTTACACTACACCGTTGGCTTTAAATGCTGCTGTCCTCATACAACTCATTTATCTGTGTGGGCCTTACACTATACCGTTGTCTTTAAATGCTGTTGTTTTGATCAAACTTAGGTAACTTTTATTGTATTAATTATGCTAAAAAAAAATTGATTAGCTGTAATGTCCTGATCAAGCAGAGTTATGTGTAGGCCTTATACTGCACTGTTAACGTGTACCTCATGAAACTGTCTGACTGGACCATGCATAATTCTAAAACTAGACTCTATGTTCCTTACTTCTAAATTGTATAGTAAATTTAAAACAAAACATTCGATAATTTCACAAATGAATTGCAACTTTTTGACTTTTTGAATAAAAAAAAGTTTAATCGAACTATTTAAATATAAGCTCTATCTGAGCTTTTTTTTTTTCTTTTTAACAAATAATAAAATTATAAATAAAACTGTATAACAGTAACACAAACCCTCCCTGTCCCATCATGTAAGAAAACAAAACAAAAAAAAAACTATCGCAGCTTCTTGAGCTTTTCAACCTGCTCCTGCAGATCACGCAGCTTGCTTTCATTTTTTTTTTGCAGGAGCCTCTGTTTTTTCTCCAGCTTTTGAATTTGGAGCTGGATCTCCTGGCCAGCTCTGTGTTGGTCACGTCTGACTTTCTTTATTTTTTTGCAGGTGATTATTTATCGCTATTGGGAAACAAAAAAAGAGAGTTTATCAGTCACAGTAGTAGGCACTGATGGCATTTAGTTTTATAGTATTGTTAGTGTTTATACTTAACTATTGACATGTCAATAATGTGAATTATTCACAAACATTATATATATTTTTTATTTTGTTAGACTTTTGTAGCGTTAAATTAGTTATTAGGACTAGTGTGAAGAATGTATTTGTATATATGATAGCATTTAGTTTTGTAGTATGGCTAGTATTTCCTTTTTTACTTGTAAATAGTTTAGAATACATTATTCGAAAAAAATTATATAATTTATTTAAATTATTTTTAAATTTAGTAGCGTTTAAAATAATACTAGAGTTAGTGTGAAAAAAGTCTATGTATGTTATGATAGCATTTAGTTCTGTAGTATGGCTAGTGTTTACATTTTAACTTGTAAATAGATTAGAATACAATATTCTGAAAAATTATATCTTTTGTAGATTTTTAAGACTATAGTAGTGTTTAAATAATTATTATTAGGGTTAGTGTGAAGAATGTCTTTGTATATATGATAGCATTTAGTTGTGTAGTATGGCTAGCGTTTCCAGTATTACTTGTAAATAGTTTAGAAAACTATATTTCATAGAATGGTTAGAGTTTAGTAGAGTTCAATTTATAATTTTTCGGTTTACTGTGAAGTTTTTCTTGTGTATATGTTGCTATTACTTTAATGTTATTGCCTGTTTGGTGTGTGTACCCAGGACTCTGGCTACACTTGAATTCCTTTTTGTGTGTCCGTCATGAAGGCCCTTTTTTCTATAATGTGTACTGTAAAATGTATTGCTTTTCTGTGCCTTTTTCCCTCCCCCCGTTTTCCTGTCCCATTGTTTACCCAGCAGGGTGTTGTCTCAGGGACACAGGGAGACCAGTTTAAACTAGCCGCTCTGTCCCTCATCATTCTCCCATCAGCCCTTGCTATTGTCTGAGCCCACCCTTCCTTTACATATTCCTTTAAATATTCTAACCAAGGTTACAAAACAACCTTTGTTAGATTATTTAAGTAGAATTAGGTTTGTTAGTTATAGTTAGAATGATTTTTGTAGATATTTACCCTCCTGCTGTGGGGTGGTCACCAACTCTTCCTCCTCTGTCTGGGCCACCTGCTCCTCCTCTGTATCCTCCTTAGCTGGAGGTGTTCCCGCAGCCGCTGAGGTGTGGGGTTCAGAGGGACCGGCCTCTTCCTCCACCTCAACAACTTGGGCCACCTCCGGTGGGGCAGTGTCACTGGGCTTCATGGTGGGGGCGTGCCTCTTCGTCCTCCTCCTCCTCCGACACCTCCACCACCCGTATATCCCGGTGCGCCGATCTTCTGCGCACCGCCGGAACAGGCTGACCTGTAATTGCACATTGTTCATGATTTAGACAGGAAAATCTAAACTCGACGATTTAAACATAAATATGCAGCTTATGCGGATGATATTTTATTTTTTGTTTCACGTCCTTTAATATTAAGTCAGATTTTGAGGAATGGAAGGACATCTATGTCTCTTGGTTTGGCCGTGTTAACCTTGTTAAAATGATCAGCCTCCCTGGAGTTATGTATTTTTTACAGGGAATCCCTATGTCGAACACCAGAAGCTTTTTTATTGCAATTAATAGAGCAATTCTCTCCTTGGTATGGAAAGGGGGACAGAATTGTCTATCTTATCACATATTGACATCAAAATGCAGGGGCGGGCTTGGTCTCCACCAAAATAGAGAAATATAAGGGGAGATTTATCAAGACTGAGGTAAAGCGAAACTGTCTCCTTTGCCCATAGCAACCAATCAGATTCCGCCTTTCATTTTTGACTGCTCCTGTGGAAAATGAAAGGTGGAATCTGATTGGTTCCTATGGGCAACTAAGCCAGTTCTGCTTTACACCAGTTTGATAAATGACCCTAATAGTGTTGTGAGCGCTTTGACGAGATTCAAAGAATGGACTGTTCATGCCCTACGAAAATACTGGGTAGATTTTGAAGAAGAATGCGTCTCATGTCCGTTTAACTATTTAATATGGAAGACCAAACACATTAATAAAATATGTAATAGGGTTGATAATCCAAATACTAAGTATGCTTTAAAAGTCTGGCAAAACATCATCAAAAAGCGTAATATTCAAATACCTAAATGCACAGAATTTTTTGTTGAATTAAAGTTAATTTTATTCAAAAAAAAAAACAGCACACATGGAAAAATAAGTGGAGAACTTTTTTTTTTTTGCTATATCCTACATCAGGGGCTTGGCTGTGCTAATTGTCACCCCTAGAAACTCAGGAAAGAAATTTCTATATTTTATTAAGGGGTTAAATACAATTGCCCAAATACCAATCCCCTAAATCTGGTGTTCCAGCTTTGGTTAGACAAGTATAATACTGTCTGCTGTCTGGCAAAGGATAGATTATTTTCTGGGGTTAAATTCAATTGCCAAAATAGCAATACCATAAATCAGTGGTTTCAGCTGTGGCTGGCAAAATAGAATAGTGTCCGAGGTAACCCACACACGTACAGACGCACGTAAATTTCTCTTTAAGCAGATCCTGGATGCCCAGGACAATGGCTTTTTTGGAGTCATGCCGACATGTACGGTCATAACCCTTTTTGACCATTCGCTGCAAGATAAAATATACGAGCATATAATATACACTCACCTAAAGAATTATTATGAACACCTGTTCTATTTCTCATTAATGCAATTATCTAGTCAACCAATCACATGGCAGTTGCTTCAATGCATTTTGGGATGTGGTGGAACGGGAGCTTCGTGCCCTGGATGTGCATCCCTCAAATCTCCATCAACTGCAAGATGCTATCCTATCAATATGGGCCAACATTTCTAAAGAATGCTATCAGCACCTTGTTGAATCAATGCCACGTAGAATTAAGGCAGTTCTGAAGGCAAAAGGGGGTCCAACACCATATTAGTATGGTGTTCCTAATAATTCTTTAGGTGAGTGTATACTCAGTCACTACGTCCCAGTCCCACGCCTGCTCCACCGGCTTCATTCATAAAGAGGCCGAGGCAGGCACATGACAGTTGGGGAAATAAAATGCGTTGTATAGGGCCTAGAATATTGTACCCGTCTAAGTGACCGGAACTTTATGGGGTGTACAGCTGGTTCGCCTCCCCGTGGTGCACCCTGGGTAATGCTAAATGAACCAGCAAATACTGGCGGTCTGCAAACAAAGGTTTTGACGGACCAACAATAGAAACTCAAATCTATATATTATATGTGTGTGCGCGCGAATGTGTGTTTGTGGTATATAGCAGTGTTTCCCAACCAGTGTGCCTCCAGCTGTTGCAAAACTACAACTCCCAGCATGCTAGCACAGCCAAAGGCTGTCCAGGCATGCTGGGAGTTGTAGTTTTGCAACAGCTGGAGGCACGCTGGTGAAACACTGGTATATAGTGTTTGGTGTGATATGCGTGGTGTTTATTGTGTATATGACAATTGATGTAAAATATGCATGTAATTAATTGTCAGCTTTATATACATTAAATACAAGCCACCTAAAAAAAAAATTAACAACAAAAATTATGGCCAAAATCAGGTACATCTATCAGACATGAAGAAATATAATTAATGCGATGCGATGAAAAAAAAAATCGCATTAAATTAGCGCATACGCGCATGTAAATCAGTTTTCCAATCCATTCACATTAGCAACACGAATAATAGATTTTACTTACAGTTATGAGAACTTTGTCCTCTCTGATACTGAAGGTTCTGCTCACCATCTTCTTATGTCAGCCTCAATCTCCAGTCCTGACTCCTTAAATTCCCGAATTCGCATGTGAAACTTTGAATCGCGACGCGTGCAAAGACGTCATCCGCCGACGTGACGGTCGCGTAATGCGATTTAATATTGATCGCAATGCACATTTACGCGATTATAATAAGGGTTAATTAAAAATTGAAATGCATATATGTAACATGTACAGGGTATATTTTTATAGCACAAGATTAGAGGAATTTAATCGATTTAGTATTAATGCCAGTAAAAACGGTTTTCCACATTACGCGCATAAACATGCGCATTACGAGAATATTTTATTCGTGATTTTTAAAAAAAAATATAGCACAATATACGAATATTCGATTTTGCGAATATATTGCGAATATTTTACAAAATATTCGTGAAATATCGCAAATTCCAATATTAGCATATTCGATCATCACTTAACTAGAGTAAGAGCTGACAAAAGCTAGAGTGTGAGCTGAAAAATCAGGACATGATTTCTAAACTGCCACCACTCCCTCATTTTCAAGCCCACCTACACAAATCCTATATCAAAACTTTCAGCTTTCCCTGCTGCCACTAAACATTTCCACGGCTAAGCCATAGTCCTGATATTTTTCACAATATGACCATTTGTTTGCAACTCACGCCGCCCATTGAAATTCATTGAAACTCTACTTTAGCAACCTCAAATCTGAAGGGCAATTTCTAAACTGCGACTGTGCCTTCATTTTCTATATTTCAGAGACATACTATGCATTGAAATGTAGGTCTGGGTCTTGTGATTCTCACAATATAAAGCTCTTCGCTGTAGGATTTATAGTTTTTAAAACTACGACCGTTTGAAGATGGCAACCGCCAGTGAAGTGAGCAATTTGGAGCAGTTTGTCTTTAACCGCTCTTCTCTGCCCTATTTGAAATGGAAAATACCAATGAAGTCTGGAAAGACTACTTTTAGATGATCACGATGACAGAGATCATGGGACAGAAGGATGACATTTCATTTGCATTTCTCACTCTATCAAGCTTGCTATGTGCACTTTTTAAATTTGGTCAATCAATTGGTTAGTGTAATGTTTACTATTAGAGATGAGCGAACACCTGGATGTTCGGGTTCGAGAGGTTCGGCCGAACTTCCGGAAAATGTCCGGGTTCGTGATCCGAACTCAACCCGAACTTCATCCCGAACCCGAACCCCATAGAAGTCAATGGGGACCCGAACTTTTGGGTACTAAAATGGCTGTAAAAGACACCCAGAGGGATAATATACCGCAATAAACGCATTGCGATTACAACTTTGAGCTAACGATCACCATGGGAATGCCTCCTCCAGTAGAATGTACTGTCGGATCTGAGAATTAAGTTGAAATCGCAATGCGATTCTTATATTTAGTAATCGCATTGCGATTTCAACTTAGCATTGCTAAATAATTCCATCCATATCGTTAACTTACTGAGTCAGTAAGTTAACGAATATGGATGGAATTATTTAGCAATGCTAAGTTGAAACGCAATGCGATTAAGCAGATATATAATAATCGCATTGCGATTTCAACTTAATTCTCACATCCGACAGTACATTCTACTGGAGGAGCGTTCCATGTTGATCGGTAGCTAAAGTTGTAATCGCAATGCGATTAAATACATAAGAATCGCATTGCGATTCCAACTTTTAGTACTCAACTTTTAAAATCGTACACCACTTTAAGTTCCAAAGTTGCAATCGTGTTCGAATAGAACTTAAAGCTGTCTCTTAGTCAGTTTTAGTATTGGTGTGCTGTAATAGAAGTTACATTCGATACGCGAATATAACTTAGAGCAATACAGTCAACTTTACACTGTTAGTTTTATTATCGCGATAATACAACTATTCAAGAATCGTGATACGTGCGTCTGTACGTGTGTGCGTTACCTCGGACACTATTCTATTTTGCCAGCCACAGCTGAAACCACTGATTTATGGTATTGCTATTTTGGCAATTGAATTTAACCCCAGAAAAAATCTATCCTTTGCCAGACAGCAGACAGTATTATACTTGTCTAACCAAAGCTGGAACACCAGATTTAGGGGATTGGTATTTGGGCAATTGTATTTAACCCCTTAATAAAATATAGAAATTTCTTTCCTGAGTTTCTAGGGGTGACAATTAGCACAGCCAAGCCCCTGATGTAGGATATAGCAAAAAAAAAAAAACTAGTATTGATGGATTGATGGACTTGGTGGCAGCTTCTTCTGGCGCACCACAAGTCACAAAATGGCCGCCGATCAACCCAGAAAATAAGTGACAGAAAAACGCTCTGTGCAGCCTAAAAACCAGCGAGCAAGTAACTAGCAGAAGTTCAATGATTCTCAGCTGTAAATTGATTCGTTCATTAGGTGCTGTTGCTGACTTTAACCTGCCCAATCTCGCCCTGACAGAAGCTGCGTCCTCTCCCTACACTAATCAGAGCAGTGTGACGTGCGGCGCTACGTGACTCCAGCTTAAATTGAGGCTGGGTCACATGCTGCACTTGGCCAATCACAGCCATGCCATTAGTAGGCATGGCTGTGATGGGCTCTTAGGGCAAGAAGTAAAACGCTAGCTGATTTGCTGCTGTGCAGCCCTTCAGAAAGCGGGAAGTAATCGACGAACACCGAACCCAAACTTTTTTGAAAATGTCCGGGTTCGGGTCCGGGTCCCGGACACCCCAAAATTCGGTATGAACCCGAACTATTCTCGAACTGTTCGCTCAACACTATTTACTATCTTTACTCACTCCAAACACTCCAGACAGTTACATTGCCCACTCCATAAAGTTACTCTGCCCAGTCCATCCTTTTCACAGTTACTCCAGCCACTCCAAACACACAACAGTTACTCAAGCCACTCCACCCAGTTACTCCGCCCACTCCAGTTGTAGACTACTGGTGGACAGGAGGCAAGGACACTTCACACAATTTCCCCAGAAATTGTAGCTTTTCTAGTTTTAGATTAGTGTCTCATAATTTTAATCATGTTTTGGTTCAATTCAATATTTTACGTCAAGTTTATGTTACAACACCATGGCTTAACAAATGTGGTTTGAGAAATACATCTAATTGTTCGTGGTGTGAGTCAGTTGCGGCTAATTATTTGCACATGTTTTAGTTTTACACAGTCCTAAAAGAGTATTGGGGAGACATTGATAAGGTTACCACTGAAAAATGTAAAGTAGTGATCCCTTTTAAGGTTGAATGCTGGATATTGGGTGATCTTTCCATGGTAAATTGCCTTAAAGATAAAAAATGCTCTTGTCAAAAGTAATGTTTTTGGCTAGACTTTTGATTTCACGGGTTTGGTTCTCACGAACATTTGAACTCATGGTTAAACTTGGTCAATAAGATCAAAAGATACAAGAAGATTCTGTATAAACAAAGAAATATAGAGGAAAAATGGACTAGGATATGGGGTGCGTGGAAATATTAGTTCTCCTCAACTAGAGAGGCGCATCGCCCTGTAGGGGGTAAGGGAGGGTATTATAGGTGGGGTTAAAAATGAAGAAAAGTAATTATGATGTTGATATGAATATGTCTATAAAATGAATTGTTGGATCCTTAATAAAATGTTGAGAAAAAAAAGGTGGCAAGTTACATTACTACCTTAGGAGTAGCCCCTAAGCCAAATCTGTTCAATGGAACAGCAGATTCATATTATAAAGTTAGACCTGCGTTCAGAATTATATTTCAAGGCTTAGCAACATTATACCAAGACTTTCAGACAAAATAAAGGGACATTAGCTTTTTAGAGCAACTTTTGTGCAATGTCTCCAGTATCTGGACAATTTAGGATTTTGAGTGTAATAATGTAGCATTTCCTCCTATACTATTATTCTGTGTATGCTGGATAACTTTATATTTTACTCTGGCAATTGATTCAGTTTTTGTGTAGTGCTCTCCAAAAACAATTTCATAAACTTTACAATAATGTCATAGATTTCTTTCTTCTACTCTATAATAGATTATATTCCCTGCAGATTAGACACCATTTATTTAGGTCATCAGTATCTGTTATGTAGAAACATTTCCTAAAACCAGTCCCTTTCAAGTTTAACACCATAAAAGTGTTAATAATTTGTAAAAATAGACTTATTAGGCAATAAGACAATAGTGTTTTCACCCTGGTCTTTCAAAAGCACATTTCCATGCTATATACACTATTGGTACTCACTAGGGTTGAGCGAACCCTAACTGTATAGTTCGGGTTCGTACCGAATTTTGGAGTGTTCGTGACACGGACCCGAACATTTACGTAAAAGTTCGGGTTTGGAGATTTCTATGGCGCACTTTGAAAGCCTGCAAAGCAGCTAATCAACAAGCGTCATACTACTTGCCCCAAGAGGCCATCACAGCCATGCCTACTATTAGCATGGCTGTGATTGGCCAAGTGCAGCATGTGACCCAGCTTCTATTAAAGCTGGAGTCACGTAGCGCCGCACGTCACTCTGCTCTGATTAGTGTATGGATAAGATGCAGCTGGTGTGAGGGCGAGATTACGCAGGGGAAACTCAGCAAAAACACCTAAGGAGGTGATCGATCTACAGCTGTGAATCATTCAACTTCTGCTAGTTAATTGCTCACTGGTTTTTAGGCTGCCCAGAGCGTTTTTCTGTGACTTTTTTCTGGGGTGATCGGAGGCCATTTTGTGTCTTGTGGTGCACCAGCACAAGTTGCCACCAAGTCCATCAATCCATTAATAGTAGTTTTTTTTTTGTTACTTCCTACATCAGGGGCTTGGCAGTGCTTATCGTCACCCCTAGAAACTCAGGATAGAAATTTCTATGTTTTATTGAGGGGTGAAATTCTATTTCCAAAATAGCAATCCCCTAAATCTGGTGTTCCAGCTGTGGCTAGCCAAGTGTAATACTGTCTGCTGTCTGGCAAAGGATAGATTTTTTTCTGGGGTAAAAATTCAATTGCCAAAATAACAATCCCCTAAATCTGGTGTTCCAGCTGTAGCTGGCCAAATTTAATAGTGTCCTACAAAGGATAGTTTTTTTCTGGGGTGAAACTCAATTGCCAAAAAAGCAATACTGTAAATAAGTGGTTTCAGCTGTGGCTGGCCAAGTTTACTAGTGTCCGGCAAAGGATATTTTTTTTCTGGGGTAAAATTCAATTGCCAAAATAGCAATACTGTAAATCTGGTGTTCCAGCTGTGGCTGGCCAAGTTTAATAGTGTCCGGCAAAGGATAGATTTTTTTCTGGGGGGAAATTTAATTGCAAAAATAGCAATACCGTAATTTTGGTGTCCCAGCTGTGGCTGACCAAGTTTAATAGTGTCCGGCAAAGGATAGTCTTTTTTCTGGGGTGAAATTCAATTGCCAAAAAAGCAATACTGTAAATCAGTGGTTTCAGCTGTGGCTGGCCAAGTTTACTAGTGTCCGGCAAAGGATATATTTTTTTCTGGGGTGAAATTCAATTGCCAAAATAGCAAAACCGTAAATCAGTGGTTTCAGCTGTGGCTGGCCAAGTTTAATAGTGTTCGGCAAAGGATATATTTTTTTCTGGGGTGAAATTCAATTGCCAAAATAGCTATACTGTAAATCAGTGGTTCCAGCTGTGGCTGGCCAAGTTTAATAGTTTCCAACAAAGGATACATTTTTTTCTGGGGTGAAATTCAATTGCCAAAATAGCAAAACCGTAAATCAGTGGTTTCAGCTGTGGCTGGCCAAGTTTAATAGTGTTTAATAGTGTCTGACAAAGGATATATTTTGTTCTGGGGTGAAATTCAATTGCCAAAATAGCAATCCCCTAAATCTGGTGTTCCAGCTGTGGCTGGCCAAGTTTAATAGTGTCCAGCAAAGAATATATTTTGTTCTGGGGTGAAATTGATTTGCAAAAATAGCAATCCCTTAAATCTGGTGTCCCAGCAGTTGCTGGCCAAGTTTAATAGTGTCCGGCAAAGGATAGATTTTGTTCTGGGGTGAAATTCAATTGCCAAAATAGCAATACCCTAAATCTGGTGTTCCAGCTGTAGCTGGTCAAGTGTCTGGCAAAGGATAGATTTTTTTCTTAGGTTGAAGTCAATTGCAAAAATAGCAATACCGTAAATCTGGTGTTCCAGCTGTGGCTGGCCAAGTTTAATAGTGTCCAGCAAAGGATAGAGTTTTTTCTGGGGGGAAATTCAATTGCCAAAATAGCAATACCGTATATGGTATTGGACCCCCTTTTGCCTTCAGAACTTCCTTAATTCTACGTGGCATTGATTGAACAAGGTGCTGATAGCATTCTTTAGAAATGTTGGCCCATATTAATAGGATAGCATCTTGCAGTTGATGGAGATTTGAGGGACGCACATCAAGGGCACGAAGCTCCCATTCCACTACATCCCAAAGATGCTCTATTGGGTTGAGATCTGGTGACTGTGGGGGCCATTTTAGTACAGTGAACTCATTGTCATGTTCAAGAAACCAATTTGAAATGATTCGAGCTTTGTGACATGGTGCATTATCCTGCTGGAAGTAGCCATCATAGGATGGGTACATGGTGGTCATGAAGGGATGGACATGGTCAGAAACAATGCTCAGGTAGCCTGTGGCATTTAAATGATGCCCAATTGGCACTAAGGGGCCTAAAGTGTGCCCAGAAAACATCCCCCACACCATTACACCACCACCACCAGCCTACACAGTGGTAACAAGGCATGATGGATACATGTTCTCATTCTGTTTACGCCAAATTCGGACTCTACCATTTGAATGTATTAACAGAAATCGAGACTCATCAGACCAGGCAACATTTTTCCAGTCTTCAACAGTCCAATTTTGGTGAGCTCATGCAAATTGTAGCCTCTTTTTCCTATTTGTAGTGGAGATGAGTAGTACCCGGTGGGGTCTTCTGCTGTTGTAGCCCATCCGCCTCAAGGTTGTGCGTGTTGTGGCTTCACAAATGCTTTGCTGCATACCTCGGTTGTAACGAGTGGTTATTTCAGTCAACGTTACTCTTCTATCAGCTTGAATCGTCCCATTCTTCTCTGACCTCTAGCATCAACAAGGCATTTTCGCCCACAGGACTGCCGCATACTGGATGTTTTTCCCTTTTCACACCATTCTTTGTAAACCCTAGAAATGGTTGTGCGTGAAAATCCCAGTAATTGAGCAGATTGTTAAATACTCAGACCGGTCTGGCACCAACAACCATGCCACGCTCAAAATTGCTTAAATCACCTTTCTTTCCCATTCTGACATTCAGTTTGAAGTTCAGGAGATTGTCTTGACCAGGACCACGCCCCTAAATGCATTGAAGTAACTGCCATGTGATTGGTTGACTAGATTATTGCAGTAATGAGAAATAGAACAGGTGTTCCTAATAATTCTTTAGGTGAGCGTATATCGTGGACATGAGTCATCTGTCTCCAAAAATCCCCCTGTCTGTATATATCACATTCTGCATGCAGTTCTCTATTTGTGGTGTCCGTCCAGCTTCCTTTAACGAACCAACTGATGGTGACTCATATTTCTCAATCATACATTTTAGGAATAAAACTCAAAGTGGAGATTTGGCAATTTAAACACAATTCATGTTCATTAGTTCACTTAATTTCTTTCACATTTGTTTCCTATATTCTCCAGAATATGACAGCACTCAATGTGTCGTTGTAAACCTCTGTAGGGACAAACCACAAGTGACAGAAGGGAAGGAGCGCCACATTGCTTTTAGAGGGCAGATTTCTCTGGAATAGACTTTGGAAAAGACTCTGAGGTACCCCTATAGTGGAAACCTCCAAAAAGTGACCCCATTTTAAAACTACACCCCTCAAGAAATTTTTCTAGAGGTGTACTGAGTGCTTTGAGCCCATGGGCATTTAATAGAATTTAGAAATCGCCTTTTTGGTTTTGTTCTTGTGGCGTACACTGTGTAGGAAAAATGGCATGTTATCTTTATTCTTCTGATCAGTACGATTACAGAGATATCAATTTTTCTTTTTTTATGTTTTAGCACTTTTATACAAAGCATTTTTGTAAAGAACAATCATGTTTTTGCATAGTCAATTTCAGAAAGCCATCATTTTTTTTTATTATTCTGGCAATGATCTTGTTTAAGGTCTTGTTTTTTTTGCAGTTTTATAAGGTGATGGTTTGATTGGTACAATTTTGGGGTACATACTGTACGTCTTTTTTTGCTCGATATTACACATGCGATTGTTTTAATTTATTGTTTTACAGCATTCAACTGACATGGTAGATCATGTGATTTTTTTATACAGTAGCTCATTACGGATGCAGCGATATCTAATATGTCTATTTTTTTCTTTTTATTGTAGGATTTATACAGAAAAAGCATATTTGACATGGGGGCAAGGAACTCTGAGAAGGCGGGATGACCCATAATGCCATGCATGCAGCCAATCATCAGCCAGCCAGCCTGGTGATGTCACAGCCCTATAAATACGGCGGCCATCTTAAATTCTGCCATTCACAATCGAACTTTGATCAGGGACGGACAAGAATGCAGGCGCTACGGAGAGTGAAAGAAAAATTGATTGTTAAAAAAGAAAAGAAGCGATTTACTAGTGCAGGAAAAGGATAGAGAGAGGAATCATTTCACAGTCAGGGAGAGACGTGTGCAGATGTTAAGGAGAGTCATAGGAAAATCAGAATTGTGAAAAAAAGCGATTTTATAAGTGCAGGGAAAGGATGGTGAGAGGAATCATTTCACAGGCAGGGAGAGACGTGCAGATACTAGGGAGAGTCATAGGAAAATCCTCATTATGAAAAAAAAAAAAAAAAAACGATTTACAAGTGCAGGGAAACATTACTTGGGGATCCAAATAGTCCAGTAATACAGCTCTGTCATTCCAGCAATTAGTTATTGGGGTGCAAGTGCTATGTTGAAAAGCCTTTAGTGGCTTTTATCTGTGGAAGAAGATAAATATATATACGCAGCTCACTTTTGTTGTTATTTACGCTAAAATCAATTGCAGTCATTTCTGGTGAAAGCGTATAGTGGCCTATTTCAGTCCAACAAGAAATATATATTCTCAGGTCACTTCTGCAGTTATTTCTAGTGAAAGCGTATAGAGGTGTATGTAAAAGAAGAAAAATATATACGCACTGCACTGTTGCATATTTCTGGTGAAAGCGTATAGTGGCCTATTTCAGTCCAACAAGAAATATATATTCTCAGGTCACTTCTGCAGTTGTTTCTGGTGAAAGCGTTTAGGGACGTATTTCAGTACTAAAAGAAAAATATATTCTCAGTTCACTTCCGCAGTTATTTCTGGTGAAAGTGTATAGAGGCCTATTTCAGTCCAACAAGAAACACCGTATTTTTCGCCCTATAAGACGCATTGGCCCATAAGATGCACCTAGGTTTTTGGGAAGGAAAATTAGAAAAAAAGATTTTTTACCAAAAGGTGTGCATTTGGGGTTTTTGAACTAATGGTGGTCTGTGGATGGCACTATTATGGGGGATCTGTGGATGGCACTATCATGGGGGATCTGTGGATGGCACTATCATGGGGGATCTGCAGATGGCACTATTATGGGGGATCTGTGGATGACGCACTGTTATGGGGGGATATGTGACAGACATTGTTTGGGGGATCTGGGGATCTGTGGATGACACACTGTTATGGGGGGGATCTGTGAAGGACACTGTTATGGGGGATCTGTGGATGACGCACTGTTATGGGGGATCTGTGGATGACACTGTTATGGGAGATCTGTGGATGACACTGTTATGGGGGATCTGCGAATGACACTGTTATGGGGGGGATCTGTGAAGGAAACTGTTATGGAGGATCTGTGGATGACGCACTGTTATGGGGGATCTGTGGATGACCCTGTTATGGAGGATCTGCGGATGTCACAGTTATGGAGGATCTGTGGATGGCACTGTTATGGGGGATATGTGACGGACACTGTTTGGAGAACCTGGGGATCTGTGGATGACACACTGTTATTGGGGGGGGATCTGTGAAGGACACTTATGGGGGATCTGTGGATGACGCACTGTTATGGGGGATCTGTGGATGACACTGTTATGAGGGATCTGGGGATGGCAGTGTTATGGGGGATCTGTGGATGGCACGGTTATGGGGGATCTGTGAAGGACACTGTTATGGGGGATCTGTGGATGACGCACTGTTATGGGGGATCTGTGGATGACACTGTCATGGAGGATCTGCGGATGACACTGTTATGGAGGATCTGTGGATGGCACTGTTATGGGGGATCTGTGGATGGCATCCACAGATCCCCCATCCTATAACAGTGCCATTCACAGACCCCCCACCCCTTAACAGTCATCCACAGATCCCCCATTGCTGCTTCAGTGCTGCACTATAGAAATATAAAATGTCTAATTAAAATCAAAATCATTAAAGCTGCCCCCTCAGTTGTATATCATTCTATCTACTCACAAGAGCTTTTTGTATAATGCAGGCAGCCCGACCGGGCGAGCGGCAGTGTGACTCACTGATGTCACGTGCCTGCGCCTCTTACTTTATGAATGCCCGCCTGGCCTGCATTCTACAAAAAGCTCATGTGAGTAGATAGAAGGATATACAACTGAGGGGGCAGCTTTAATGATTTTGATTTGAATTAGACATTTTATAACTATATAGTGTAGCACTGGAGCTGCGGGGCCGGAGTACAGTGAACACACCGGCCCCGCCGCAATTGCCGGCCCCCAGCTCCTCCTCCCAGTCCCTCCTCGCTCATACATCACAGCCTGCGATGCTGGAGCATCACAGGCTGCGATCAGTGGCGTATCTATCACGAGGCAAACAAGGCATTTGCCTAGGGCGGCACTTCCAATGGGGCGGCAAGATGCCTTGTTTGCCTCAGTGATAGATTTTTTTTTTTGTCCGGGCAGCGCTGCTGCCTGCTGGGGGTGCGCCGGCGCGGCTCCTCCCCGCCCAGCGCCGTTGTAGGTAATTTATTCACTCCACTTGCCTGAGAGAAGCGCCGGAAGACTCACACAGGCGCACTGGCAGAGGCATTGAAGTGCGCATGCGCCTGCCAGTGCGCCTGTGAGTCTTCCGGCGCTTCTCTTCTCAGGCAAGTGGAGTGAATAAATTACCTACAACGGCGCTGGGCAGGTAGGAAATCTTTGGAATCGGATGACACTGGGGGGGAGAATCTGTGGATGACACTGAGGGGGAATCAGTGGATGACACCAAGGGGGAATATGTGGATGACACTAAAGAGGGGGAATCTGGATGACACTGAGGGAGAATCTGTGGATGACACTAAGGGGGATATGTGGATGACACTGAAGAGGGGAATCTGTGGATGACACTAGAGGGGGAATCTGTGGATGACACTAAGAGGGGGAATCTGTGGATGACACTGAGGGGGGAATATGTGGATGACACTAAAGAGGGGGAATCTGTGGATGACACTGAGGGGGGAATCTGTGGATGACACTAAGGGGGAATCTGTGGATGACACTAAGAGGGGGAATATGTGGATGACACTAAAGAGGGGGAATCTGTGGATGACACTGAGGGGGGAATCTGTGGATGACACTGAGGGGGGAATCTGTGGATGACACTGAGGGGGGAATCTGTGGATGACACTAAGGGGGGAATATGTGGATGACACTAAAGAGGGGGAATCTGTGGATGACACTAAGGGGGGAATCTGTGGATGACACTGAGGGGGAATCTGTGGATGACACTGAGGGGGGAATATGTGGATGACACTAAAGGGGGGAATCTGTGGATGACACTGAGGGGGGATCTGTGGATGACACTGAGGCGGGGAATCTGTGGATGACACTGAGGGGGGAATCTGTGGATGACACTGAGGGGGGATCTGTGGATGACACTGAGGGGGGAATCTGTGGATGACACTAAGGGGGAATATGTGGATGACACTAAAGAGGGGGAATCTGTGGATGGCACTTAAGGGGGGGATCTGTGGATGACACTTAAGGGGGGGGATCTGTGGATGACACTTAGTGGGATCAAGGGAGGGGTGTGAGGTGTGGCTGTCGTTATTCACTTTTAAATACAGGAATACAGGAAAGGATGGAGCCTAAAAGGAAGGGCGGGGTTTACAGAGAAAGGGGTTTGGCCTTGACAGGAAGGGGCGGGTCAAATTTATATTAGGGGGTGCCCGAGTTTAGTCTCGCCTAGGGAAGCACAAAACCAAGATACACCACTGGCTGCGATGTAAAAATGTCAGCATTCACTCCATAATACGCAGGGGTATTTTCCCCCCATTTTTGGGGTTAAAAAGTGCTTCTTATGGGGTGAAAAATATGGTATATATTCTCAGGTCACTTCTGCAGTTATTTCTGGTGAAAGCGTATAGGGACTTATTTCAGTACTACATAAAAAATATATTCTCAGGTGACTTTTCTGCAGTTATTTCTGGTGAAAGCGTATAGGGGCGTATTTCAGTACTACAAGAAAAATATATTCTCAGTTCAGTGTTGCAGTTATATCTGTTAAAGCCTTTACTGGTGTATTGCAGTAGAAAAAGAAATATACATTCGCTGGTGCACTTATATGTAGAAAATCCTTTATTGACGTATATCAGTAGAAAAAGAAATATACATTTGCCATTCGCTGCTGCACTTATATCTTGAAAAACCTTTAGTGACGTATATCAGTAGAAAAAGAAATTTACATTCGCCCTTCGCTGCTGCACTTATATCTTGAAAAACCTTTATTCACATATATCAGTAGAAAAAGAAATATACATTCCCCATTTGCTGCTGCGCTGATAACTTGAAAAACCTTTATTGACGTATATCAGTAGAAAAAAATATATATATTCAATGTTCACTATTGCAGTTATATGCGGTAAGGCCTTTAGTGGCGTCTTGCTGTACAACGATCAAGATATATTCGGCGTTCAGCGCTGCAGTTATATGTGGGAAACGCCTTTTTGCAGTATGGACTGAATTACCTTGTGTTGAAATTTTGTATTTATGTTTCGCACACTGCGCGCTTACATGACGACGTCCATAAGAGCGGCGCACCAATACAGGTGAATACACTATACACTAACCCTGCACAAAGATGTGAACTAATTCACACCAGCCCGCAACTTTCTGCGGTATTGCTTACTGACACTACGGGGACTTTCCTGCAGCACAGAAACCGCACAAGGACCACATCTTGCTCTTCCAGCACAGACCTACTTCCTCCACTACGTCCTCGTTCACTTCAGATCACTCTGCCTCAGGCGCCTTTGATTTTTTGAAACTGACTATAACCGTCTGTTGAAAAGCCTTTAGTGGCGTAAATACGTGAAAAAAGAAAAATGTAATCGGCATTCACTGATCCAGTTATATGTGGTAAAGCCTTTAGTGCTGTATATCAGTAGAAAAAGCAAAAGATATTTGTCGTTCAACGCTGCAGTTATATGCGGTAATAATATTTTTCATTATTTTGGTGGAAAAAAAATTGTAATCAGCGCTGCAGTTATTATATGTGGTAAAATCTTTTGTGACTTATTTTGGTGGAAAAAAAAATTGTATTCAGCCTTATGCACTGCAGTTATATGCAGTAAAATCCTTTTTTAATTATTTTGTTGGACAAAAATCTTGTATTTTGCGTTAAGCGCTGCACTTAAATGCGGTGAAATCTCTTTTAAATTATTTCGGTCGAGAAAAATTTTGTATTCATTATTAAGCGCTGCACTTATGTGCGGTAAATCTTTTTTTTTATTATTTTGGTGGAGAAAAAACTTGTATTCAGCATTAAGTGCTGCACTTATATGCAGTAAAATCTTTTTTGAATTATTTCGGTGGCCAAAAATCTTGTATTCTGTGTTAAGCACTGCACTTATATACGGTAAAATCTTTTTTGAATTATTTCGGTGGAAATACAAATTTCTACCTCCTCCATTAACTTCCTCATCTCTTCATTTTTATCGGACACACTAAGTTTACCCCCCGTCCCCCCAGCTATATCTATAAGTAGCCTAGGAGCGAATAAAGGTAAATGACACTGCCAGTCTGGTAAAGGGAATTACAGCATGATACCACAATACATTTGATATCACATTTAGCAATAGTTTAAAATTCCCACATATAGCACATAGTGGGACACTGCATCAAGATGAAAAAGGCGTGGATCAGCCAGGATTTCCACACACCAATGCCTGATGCATCAGACTACAGGAGATCATCCATGGTGCCACACCAACAATTTGACAAAAGAGACCGTTTTTTTCTGGCTACCTGCCTCAGCTACTATTCTGATGCTGTTACCCGCCTGATGCCATACATCTGATGCTAAGTGCTCCTTCTTTCACTCGCCATCTTCAGCGGGTATTGATAATGCGACCCAACTCCACAGTATGTCACCTTGCCATTCTGTGGCCTCCTGATGCTGCCGCCACCTCCAGACTCTGTCATTATGCAACTCTGTGGCCAACTCATGCTGCTGCCACCTCCAGACTATGTCATTGTGCCGCTCTGTCTCCTCATGTTGCTGCCACCTCCAGACTTAGTCATTGTGCCATTCTTTGGCCTACTCATGCTGCTGCCACCTCCATACTCTGTCATTGTGCCATTCTGTGGCCTACTCATGCTGGTGGAAACTCCAGACTCTGACATTGTGCCGCTCTGTGGTCTCCTCATGCTGCTGCCACCTCCAGACTCTGTCATTGTGCCACTCGGTGGCCTTCTCCTAATGCTACTGCTGCCACCTACAGACTCTGTCATTGTGCCACTTTGTGGCCTCCTCATACTTCTTCCACCTCCAGACCCTGTCATTGGGCCACTCTGTGGTCTCCTCATGCTGCTTTCACCTTACCACTATGTCATAGGTCCACTCTGTGGATTTCTCATGCTGTTCCCACCCTCTCCACTTCATGACTGGGACACTATTTTTCCTTTTGGCCTGGCTGACATCATCATTTATTTGACACTTCTTCTGATCTGTCAGAAGGAAGGAAAAAACAGACACACAACGGATCCTCTCTGTGTAGCAGCTTTAAGGCTTGTATGGTCCCATAAGAATTGGCTTATGATTTGCTAGCCAAAAGCAGGAGTGGGTAGAAAGCACAGAAGACATGCAAATATTCCATTCCGTTTTTTTTTGCCTTTACCAATACTAATGGATTATTGAACAAATGCTGACAGAGTGACACTACCTGTAAGGCTGAGTTGATACTTAAGTTATTTGGTCAGTTTTGGCCCCGTGACCCCCCCCCCCAAATAAGTGATGTATGCAGTGATTCTAAGAGCAACGCGTGTCATCTGCATGTTATACGGACTCACAGTATTATTTCACTACCCTATGCATGTTCCTGCAAGGCACAGTGTTCTACACCACTATAAAGGCTCTCAGCAGCCAGGAATTAGCATTTTTTTAACGTAATTCACTGCGAGTATATTTGTAACTAATCAAATTTTTGAAAAATTTGCTAGTCTCTAGTCACCATTTTCTGAAAGCACTGTTTTTTATTTATTTTTCTGGCGATTGTTTTATGTAGATGCTCGTTTTTTGTGGGATGAGGGGACATTTTCATTGCTACATTGGGGTACATTTGACTTTTTGATCTCTTCGTGTATTACACTTTTTGTGTGGCAAGGAGACCAAAAAATGGCTGTTTTGGCACAGTTTTTATTTAGTTTTTTTTTACAACATTCATCTGATGGGGTAGATCATATGATAATTTTATAGACCAGATTTTAACAGACACAGCAATACGTGATATGTTTGTTTTTCTTTTTTTTTCTATTTTTCTTTTACAATTTTATATGACTTTTATTGATTTCCTTTCTATTTTTGTCCCACTATGGGACTTCAACTTTTGGAGGTCTAATCCTCTCTACAATGCATTGCAATACACCGTGTATTGTAATGCATTGCTCTTGTCAGTAATACACAGCTTCGGGGCTCGGTCTCATGGGCTTCCATAGCTGCCATGCCATAACAGTCATCGGCCCTTTGTCACCAGAGCACAGGTGACCAATGGGGTTGGAGAGGGAGCCCTCTGCTTCTGCAAACCCCATACATGCCGTGGTAAGCGTTGACCGCAGTATACAAGGGGTTAGCACACTGACATATGTGTTGGCCAATACAGGAGGGGTCCACAGCCTTCCACTGATGAAGCGGGCAGAGCTCCTATACCCGCCCGATCAGCCTGCTGTACATGTACAGTATGGCACTAGGTGGCAAATCACGTCCTGCTTCGCCATACATGTACGGAGCTGGTCAACAAGGTGTTAATAGCTGCTGTGCCGTCCTGTTGATGGAACCTGTTTATATGTAATATTGCAATCTACCATGTGTACAGCAGTGTATTGGCTTGGCTGCAGTTGCTATGAAGTGGGTGGCAAAAGTCCTGTCATGGACAGGAGCCTCAGCAGATAATGGTGAGGTCCCACTGGTTGGAGTACTGTACCCAGCGTTATATAGCCTGGGGCATTCTGGGGAAAGCCTTCTGTATCAACCCACAGGGAAGGGAGCAGATAGGCTTAGCCAAAGAATAAATGTAGAAAGGTGGAGTAATGTGACGTGACACCTGCTGGTAGGGAACTTAGATTGTGAGCTCCATGGGGGACAGCGAGTGAAGATAATGGGGGTCATTTTTCAATTTGATGTAAAGTAAAACTGTTTTAGTTGCCCAATGTCTGTAAAGGGCTGCTGAATATATTGGTGCTATATAAGCAATAGAAAAAACTAAATACTCACTTTGTAGCATTGCTTCTAGGGAAGGATACAGTGGTGCACTTAGTTTCCATAATAGAAAATTGTAGGGACTTATTGTGCTGTTATACATGCTGTGTGGGTCATAAGATACACAACAGAAAGACCAACCAGAACTTTTTTGTTTGCTGAAATAATTTCTGGGAAAAGAATAAATATAATTAAAAGAAAACATTAAAAAAATGCAACTGTTTTCTACAACTCTGAAAAGAAAATAAGGCTGCCATAAAACAAATAACGTAACTAAAATGTATACTGCAATCCGTTATTGTTGGTAGGCCACCATCAAGTTTTAATGAGTTTTTGTGGGAACCTGTAATGCACGCCACTGTTTGTCATTCTCTCTGAAGCTACCTGATAACATACTGCACAAGAAGGTTCTTGGAATAGTTTCAGAAGATAACAGCGTCTGCTAAGAATTAGCCGTGCTTGAAATGGTTTTTCTTGTTATTTGTATCCATTAAGTCGTTCAGAACAAAAAAAATATTGAGAGTGTGGTTGTATTTGTATTTGGTTTTGGATTAAAGAATAAGGCAAATGTAGGTACTTAGATAAAGGGTACCGTAGTTCTAAGGTAATGTTATTACTGGTATACAGATTTTTACTATAACATGTTTTTATGATGTCCTCTAAATAAGTGCAGGTTGTACACCAATAATTTACTTTTCTAGAAGGTGCTTTCAACAAACAGTGACACCCCATGACCACGTTAATATGGACAATCAATTTACATTAGAACTTAAAGGGTTGTACCAAGTTTGCAAGTTATCCTTGCAAATTGACTTATTGCTAAGGTTCTGACTGCTGGGACTTCCTCTGATCCTGGGAATGTGGTTCCTGTTTTCCCAATCTGATGGAGCACCAAGTCGAGCGTGTGCCCTGCCATTCCATCAGATCGGGACTGCCAGAGATAGCAAATTACAGTGCTCGGCTATTTTCGGTGGTCCCATAGGGAATAGTTGGAACGGCAGGGTACAGAGTAGACCTTCTGGTCCATAACATCGGGGGAACAATTCTCAACAATTCTCCCATTCTCGGGATCAGTGGGGGTCCAAGGTGTGGGACCCCAGTGATCAGTTAGTTATCCACTATCCTGTGGATAGGGAATAACTTCTAAACTTCAAACCCGTTGTTAATGGCTATCCCCAGCAAAAATTCATATGGTGAAGGATGCCCGCAGCGGACCACAAGTACCACAATAAACATCCTACACAAAATGGCAATAGTGTGGATGTGATAAATAATATAACAATATAGCAATAACAAATGACAAAACAGGTGCACACTGCGGTCTTACTAAGCCCTCAAACTGATGTTAAAATTGAGAGGTTAATCAACATGTCCTACAGTGGAGGACATGTCTTAAGCCCGAGCACCACGCCAAGGTCTCTCAAGTAGCTCTATTGTGGTACTTGTGGTCCGCTGCGGGCATCCTCCACCGTATGCATTTTTGCTGGGGATCGCCATTAGCAATGGGCCACAAGTGCAGGATCTGCTCCCCTGTATATATATGCACAACTGCATTTTTGGGTTGAGCACATCCTGCTTCATGTCACCTTTCAGTTAGATTGTGTATATATAATTGTTTGGAGGTGTATAAACTCCCATGTAAATGTAGCCTGTTTTCCATCCACAGGTTATATTTAGCTGCACCTGTGAGGCCTGGGCCATATCAGCCAGTCTTGGGTGGGGCTCACAGCCTTCTCCCTCCTCCCATTGCAGGCATGGTTATATGCTGGAGGTAACTGAGGAGTCTGCTGTGAGTCGGCCTAATACATTCCTGTAATTTTGCCCACTGGCCCCTGGTATTGCCAATATGGCACAGGTAGGTGAGTGTTAGGTCCCGAGCTACTTGAGAGACCTTGGCGTGGTGCTCAGGCTTAAGACATGTCCTCCACTGTAGGACATGTTGACTAACCTCTCAATTTTAACATCAGTTTGAGGGCTTATTAAGACTGCAGTGTGCACCTGTTTTGTCATTTGTTATTGCTATATTGTTAAACTTCGAACAACCCTTTTAAATGACCACTCAAAGCTACACTACTTTAAAATGTATCTTCCTATTAGTCATCCAATGAACACTACAGTCAGCCTCTACTTACCAAAATGGATCATTACAGAGAACAATACCTAATCATAGGCATGATGAATACTGTGATATTTGCTGCCAGTTAAAGGGTTAGTCACATTTTAAAGATTACCTGTGAGCTTTCCTGACATGACTGTGTTAGTAAATAGTTAGTAAAAACGGTCTGAAGCAAAAGTTTGGGCACCCTGCATGGTTAGTACCCTGTAGCACCCTCTTTGGCAAGTATCACATCTTGTAATCACTTTGTAGTAAATGAGGTCCTATAAGTGGTAGACTCTAAAAACAATACATTTTGATATACATTAAAAGTAACGGGAATCCAATCAATTCTATATATAGAAAAAATCCCTCCAACAAAATACGCAAAATCCTATTTATGTGAGTAATACCAGGGAGGGACGGTAGATACCAATGATAGAGGGAATGGCTATAGGGAGACAGGTGTGGTATCCCTACCGTATCCCTTGTGTATCCCTCAGCCCAAAGAACTCACCTGATGGTGGAAATCTGTCCCTGCGTGTCCCTAAATATACCTGGACACCCCCACGCGTTTCCCCCTACCAAAGGGTTCCTCAGGGGGTCAAAATAGCAAAAACAAATATCGATAAATAAATATGACCATAACAAGAGAGGGGGCTGGTTATAACCAGCAATACCTGATGCATATGAGGCAGCACTCGTCAGATGACACATATATTGTGGCAGCCACCCGGGTATCCAGCCCCCTCAGAGATCCTCTGATGTCAGGGACCTGTCCGGAACCTGGCGTTTTAATGTATATCAATAAAATGTATTGTTTTTAGAGTCTATAACTCATAGGACCTCATTTAATACTTCACATGTGGAGACCTACTACCATGGTTCAGTTATTTATTGCTATGTATATGTAATCACTTTGTAGCCAGCCAACAGTCTTTCAATTCTTTTTTGAGGGAATTTCATCCATTCTTTCTTGCAAAAGTCTTCCAGTTCAATGAGATTCCTGGGCCATCTTGCATGTACTGTTCTTATCCACAGATGTTCAATGATATTTAGATCAGGGGACTGTGAGGGCCATGGTAAAACCTTCAACTTGCACATTTTGATAGTCTATTGTGAATTTTGAGGTGTGTTTAGGATCAGTATTCATTTGTAGAATCAATCTTCTTTTCAACTTTAGCTTGTTTACAGTTGGTGTTATGTTTGCTTCCAGAATTTGCTGGAATTTCATTGAATCCATTCTTCCCTCTACCCGTGAAATGTTTCCCGTGCCATTGACTGCAACACAACCCGAAAGCTTGATTGATCCAGCCCCATGCTTAATTATTGGAGAAGTGTTCTTTTCATGAAATTCTGTTCTCTTTTTTCTCCAAACATACCTTTGCTCATTGTGGCCAAAGAGTTCTAATTTAACCTCATTGGTTCACAAGACTTGTTTGCAAAATGCATCAGTCTTCTTTAGATGTTCTTTTGCAAACTTCTGATACTGAATTTCGTGGTGAGAATGCTGCAGAGGTTTTCTTCAGATGACTCTTCCATGAAGGCCATATTTGTGCAGGTGTTGCTGCACAGTAGAACAATGTACCACAACTCCAGAGTCTGTAAAATCTTCCTGTAGGTCTTTTGAGTCAAGCAGGGGTTGTGATTTGCCTTTCTAGCAATCCTACGAGCAGCTGTCTCTGAATTTTTTCTTGGTCTTCCAGATCTTCTCTTGACCTTCACTGTTCCTGTTAACTGCCCATTCTTAACTACTTTTCAAACTTTTCCTGCTTTGTGGGCCTAAACTATTTTCATTTTCAAAGTGTTAGGCAACTTCTTAGAAGAACCCATGGCTGCTGTTTTTTTGGGACAAGGTTAGAGGAGTCTGGGTTTTTATAAAGCTTTGAAATTTGCATCACCTGGGCTTTTCTTATGATGATTGTAAACAAGATCCAGCCTCCATCTCTGACTTACTTCTTTATTGATGTCTATGGGAGATCCTTATGGAAAGAGCCTAGAACTTGGACCCTCACCTATCAAGCATTTATGAGATATCTTCTGGTTGTGCTAGCAGTGTTTAAGATGGGAATACTCCTTGAACTGGCATGCTAATTCACAGGAATAGTTAGAAATTAGTAAATACCTCTGGCATTACTTTTTCTGGAGGTAGGTTGCATTAGGAATAAAAATAGAGATGTAATGTGGTGGATCTAAATCTATTCTAACCTTCAAATAAAAAGGTGGTTTCATAAAAAGGTCAGTTACACCAACAGGAAAATGCATTCAAAAACAATTCAAAATTTTTATAAAATCAGTAAAACGTATAAACAAAAAGTGTACCTAAAGGAGCACAAACCCTTTCCAACAATGATAATACACTGAGATATAGAGATTTATTCCACCCAAGGTAATATGTGGACATGATTTAAATAAGAAGTTTCTCCTGGGGTTTCTCAGCACTATGTATGCAGCAATATGAGACATGCATACATTTTGAAAGAGTTCTTACTCTCTATAGAAATTAATGTTTGAGTTAGGGATTGTACAGTGGAGGAAATAATTATTTGACCCCTCACTGATTTTGTAAGTTTGTCCAATGACAAAGAAATGAAAAGTCTCAGAACAGTATCATTTCAATGGTAGGTTTATTGTAACAGTGGCAGATAGCACATCAAAAGGAAAATCGAAAAAATAACTTTAAATAAAAGATAGCAACTGATTTGCATTTCATTGAGTGAAATAAGTATTTGAACCCTCTAACAAAAAAAGACTTAATACTTGGTGGAAAAACCCTTGTTTGCAAGCACAGAGGTCAAACGTTTCTTGTAATTGATGACCAAGTTTGCGCACATTTTAGGAGGAATGTTGGTCCACTCCTCTTTGCAGATCATCTCTAAATCCCTAAGGTTTCGAGGCTGTCTCTGTGCAACTCTGAGCTTGAGCTCCTCCATAGGTTTTCGATTGGATTAAGGTCCGGAGACTGACTAGGCCACTCCATGACCTTAATGTGCTTCTTCTTGAGCCACTCCTTTGTTGCCTTTGCTGTATGTTTTGGGTCATTGTCGTGCTGGAACACCCATCCACGACCCATTTTCAGTTTCCTGGCAGAGGAAGGAGGTTGTCGCTCAGGATTTCACGATACATGGCTCCGTCCATTTTCCCGTTAATGCGAATAAGTTGTCCTGTGCCCTTAGCAGAAAAACACCCCCAAAGCAAAATGTTTCCACCCTCATGCTTGACGGTGGGGACGGTGTTTTGGGGGGTCATAGGCAGCATTTTTCTTCCTCCAAACACAGCGAAGTTGAGTTAATGCCAAAGAGCTCTATTTTGGTCTCATCAGACCACAGCACCTTCTCCCAGTCACTCTCTGAATCATTCAGGTGTTCATTGGCAAACTTCAGACGGGCCTGCACATGTGCCTTCCTGAGCAGGGGACCTTACGAGCCCTGCAGGATTTTAATCCATTGCGGTGTAATGTGTTTCCAATGGTTTTCTTGGTGACTGTGGTCCCTGCTAACTTGAGGTCATTAACTAACTCCTCCCGTGTAGTTCTAGGATGCTTTTTCACCTTTCTCAGAACCATTGACACCACGAGGTGAGATCTTGCGTGGAGCCCCAGAGCGAGGTCGATTGATGGTCATTTGTGCTCCTTCCATTTTCGAACAATCGCACCAACAGTTGGAGAGTTTGGAGTCTGCTTGATTGATTGATTCTGTGGACAGGTGTCTTTTATACAGGTGACTAGTTAAGACAGGTGTCCTTAATGAGGGTGACTAATTGAGTAGAAGTGTCTAACCACTCTGTGGGAGCCAGAACTCTTAATGGTTGGTAGGGGTTCAAATACTTATTTCACTCAATGAAATGCAAATCAGTTGCTATCTTTTATTTAAAGTTATTTTTTCGATTTTCCTTTTGATGTGCTATCTGCCACTGTTACAATAAACCTACCATTGAAATGATACTGTTCTGAGACTTTTCATTTCTTTGTCATTGGACAAACTTACAAAATCAGTGAGGGGTCAAATAATTATTTCCTCCACTGTATATATTACAGTAGATTAAAATTCCATCAGAGCTAAAGCGTATGGCGGGATTTATCATGAAATGCAGTATTTAAAGGGGTTGTGCGGGATCCTAAAAATGTAATTTAATTGTGTGATCCTCATCTAGAGAGCATAACAGTGTACCTGTTAACTTTTGGTAAGTCTTCACTTCAATGTCCATGACCCTGCTGCGCTTCATTGTTCACAACCCAAACATCTGGGTTGTGGGTATAGATGAACAGCAGTCACAACATATCCCATAGTGCTGTGTGCTGCATGATCAGCCAGAAATGTAAACACCTACTGCACCCTTCCACGGGCTGAAAATTCCACTCACTACACCTTCCATTATCCCCTTGCTGTCTCCTTTTAATGCTTCCTCTCACAGCCTCAATATGACAAGCAGTGGACTTCACATAATCTGCTTGTGGATTGAGAGTGTGGACCAGCCCATTCCAAGATCAAATTGGTCTGAGATCACGACCATTTGGGAAGCGATTCTGACAGAGGGGATCATGGAAGGCCTCGTCGTGATGTCAGAGGAAATACAGTCTCCTCAGAGGGCAAAGTCACGTGACCACACACTGCACCGCCAGGTCACAGTACTGCAGGAAGAAGACCAGGGAGGGAATCTGCCAAGTAGCAGTGCCATTCAGAGCTGAAGAGTTAAGTTTATTTACTTTTTTTAAACATCTGATTGGGGGTCAATCTGCAGGCTGGGGAGTCTGGGGACATCTTATGGAGACTGATCTGAGGCTGATGGAGGCTGGGGGGGGGGGGTCTGATCTGAGGTTAGGGGGTTCTGATCGTAGGCTGTGGGTCTGATGGAGGGCTGATCTGAGGCTGATGGAGTTGGAGGGGCTGATCTGAGGCTGAGAAAGGGACAGAGACAAGGACAGTGGCAGAGGCAGGGAGAGTGGAAGCTGGGTAAACCCAGCACAATTTCTGTAACTTAACCCTAAGTCAATTATATGTTTAACCAGATATAGCAGTCAATATTTTAAGTTGAGAATTTCGTGTGGCCTGCTGCCAATGTTGCAAATATCCAGGGCTTGGAAGCCTACAGCACTAAGGGTACTTTCGCACTTGCCGCATGGCTATCCGGCAGGTGGAGGAGGGGTGGAGCTATGGCGCAGAGTGGCAGTGCATGGCCAGAGATCGCCTGACTAAAAGTACTGCATGCCTGACTTTTTAGTCCGGCGATCACTGCCATGTACTGCCGTGTTGTGCCGTAGCTCCGCCCCCATTATAGTCAATGGGGACGGAGTGGCAGCACGGCAGCACATGGGTACTTGTGGCATGGCGGATCCGGTGGGCTGTCCACCCACCGGAACAGCCTGCCGGATAGCCATGCCACAAGTGTGAAAGTGCCCTAAGTCGTGACAGAAAAGATATACATAGTACCATAGTTTGCAAGGCTAAAAAAAATACATACATTCATCCAGTTTATCCTATTATCAAGCAAAGTTGATCCAGAGGAAAACAAAAAAAACATGCTGTTGAAGCCAATTTTCCTCATTTTAGGGGATAAAATTTCTTCCTTACTCCAATCAGGCAATCAAAATAACTCCCTGGATCAACAACCTCTCCAGAAATCTAATAACTTTGACCTATAATATTGGTATACTCTAAAAATATATCAAGGCCCCTCTTGGACTCTTTTAGTGAATTTTCCATCACCACCTCTTCTGGCAGAGAGCTCCATAGTCTCACTGCTCATACGGTAAAGATCCCCCTTCTGTGTTGATGTAGAAACCTTTCCTCTTAGTTGTAAAGGATGGCCCATTGTAACAGTCCTCAGTGTAAGAAGATAATGGGAGAGATCTCTGTACTGACCCCTGATATGTTAATACATGTATAAATGTACTTCTACCCACAGGGACTCCACATGCTCATCTCCCTCACTTATATCTTCCTGGAGTGTGGGCTTTAGACAGGACTTTACATAAAAGTAACCCCCTCCCCCTTTCCGTTTTTTATTATCCATTCTGCAAAATATAAAAAAAACTGTGGCCAAGGTCCCTTGCCCACAGTATATCTTCTGCAGCACCCCTCCTCATTCAACTGTTAATAAGGCTGGGGCTCCTTACCTCAGCCTTTGACGTCACGCCGATCACTTGGGCTTTTTTCGGGTTCACGACTGCTTCAGACAACTAATCGGGCAAAAAGACTGTAACCCTGGTAGTTAAAGGGATTCTCTGCCTTTTTCTTACTGATGATGCATCCTTTGGATAGGTCATGAACATCTGATCAGCAGGGATCTGACACCCGGGACACCCGCTGATTAGCTGTTTGAGAAGGCATTGGCTTGCTCAGTAGCACCGCAGCTATCTTGCTGTTTCGTGCTGGCCATTGACGTCATGACTATGCCACGTGGCCTGGGCGCAGATCAGCCCCATTGACAACCATATCTTAAATTCTGTACCCATCAGCCTGGAAATTACACACACGCCCCCATACCAAACTCATACCACCAAGACACCCCAACTACAGTACCATCACGCAGGAGCCCCAACACCAGGTTGTGTCCCAAGGGATGAAAGGGTGCCCTGACCCCAGGGAGTGTGAGGATTGCCACTGTCACTACAATTCCCATCTTCTGCTCCACTCCTTCTGGGCCACGGTGCTGCCATACGTTCATGACTAAATGGGGATATGGGGATGCAAAACTCACAGGAGCGCCATGTTCCCTCAAGTGTAAAGATTAGCGGGGGCATTGGACCCTAACTTATAAATTTTCATGGCCTAACTTCCAGTGGGAAGTAAGCTCTAACTTCTTTACAAGCTTCAGCTTTGATAGGGGCCTCCTTGAAGAAGGGAGGAGGCCTGAATGGGCCGCTGCCTGGCTCCTGCAATTATGAAGCCTCTTTATTACGCATCCACACAATAAACACAGTTTATTGGGTGGAATTGCATAAACACCTGACATGATATCTAGAGGAGCTAGACAGGCTATGTGTGTAGCGGCTCAGGGCAGCAGAAGGGAAACGGTGAAGGGTCCTGAGATGTCAGAGGGATTTAGCACTCAAAATCCTCCTGTGTGCTTGGTTATGACTCTTACTATGACTCCTCTGTCCAGCACTGCGCTAGACAGATGAGTCAGACCATAGTATGCAGGCCCTTGCGACCCAGGCCCCTTTCTGGTGTTGATCCCCTAACAAGCACTATGGCTGCAATGGCGGTAATTATACCCCTAGTAACAGGGTTGATCATGGTGAGAGATGCTGTTTAAGAACTTGTGTATATTATTGCAAGATAAGATCTCTCTGCTTGCTGCCATTCTGCAGGTCTCATATTACCATTCTCTTTTACATTCTTTTTTAAAGTTCCTTCTTAATTTTATTTTTTTTCCCGTCACCTCACTTCTAAATAAACTTTTAATCTACTCTTGCCATGAGACAAGACAGTTTGTTGAAGACTTCCAGATTTACTTATAATACAATGTAAAGTTTTAAAAGGGATGACCAAAGCCTTAAAGGAGTTGTGAAGGGCATTTATTTTGCTGACGTATCCTCAGGGTAGCGTTTGACTCCCTACACTCCTGCCATTCAACTGTTTGAAGAGGAGACGGAACTTGTTCCTCTTCAAGATTAGACTGCACATCATCTCACTTGTAGAGGCGGCGCTTGGCACAGGCTGTGAATATTAGATTGGTGGGGATCTGAATGCCCAATTAATTGTCTGAAGTGGTCATGACACGGCAGAAAGCTCAAGTGATCGTGTGACATCCTAGGCTGAAGCAAGGGACCCCAGTGCTCACACAATTGCTGTGGCCTATTCCAACAGCTGAATAAGAAGGTGCTGCAGAAGATATACTGTGGTCAAGGAACCCTGGTCCTGTTTTTATTTTATATTTTGCAGTTTTAACATCCTTTTGTACTCGTGTTGATGCAATATTGCTGTTGAAGTCTGACCATTGTATGTTTTTTTTTTACATTATATCAATAAAGTTAACTTTTGACTGACTTTAATGTTGCAAACTTTGTTATGCTGTATTTTGCTTAAGAACAATTGTCATTAGACCTGATAAGTGTATCATTTTGTAATGTAATGTTCTTTGTCAGACATGTTAATCAGGACTTATAGCTTACACACAATCACTGTGCGTTACAATACTGTCCTGCTGATGCTTGTGGGCTGAAGTCCATCACAGATGTCGTATGGTGTTTTGAGAAGCCAAATTTAGTCTGTCTTTTTTTCTAGACCAATTCCTTGTGAAGCGCCAGATTCCTTTTATGAGGTGACTGCTTTGGAGTTTCTTGAAGCTACTTATTAACCTCTTGGCACATAAAATGGAATATTCTAGTAGCCATGTTTTTTTAAGTTCACATAGTTTGTTGCTTGCCAGATGACATCTTGGTTATAAAATACATGAAAAAACACTATGCTTAAAAGGTGGATGTTTTGACCACAGCAAATCTTATAATTCATCTATCTTGTACCTTCAGAAATGTGATTGGTTCAATGAGATAAATCTTTTAAACCAGTTTTTTTTAAAATAAAAATGAACCAGAAATGTACAGTATGTTATCATTCTACAATAGAAACAATAAAAGACAATGGGCCTCACTCATCAAAATAGTAAAACTGTCTTTGTTTTCCACCGCAACCACAATGGACATACATAGAAATCATGGGGCCCCATAGCAAAACTCACAATTGGCCACCCCACTGCTAGCTTCTCCAGCCCCCATCACTGAACCCCTCTTTCTGGCCCAGGTAAGCCCTCAAACATTTTAACCCATCACCACCCGAGCCCTTCCCTCTACATATAGACAGTAAACAACTAAAAAAAATCTGTATTGCAACTCTTTTCATCCTTTTCAGACCACCATGATGCCTTCTCCTAGCCGTGATGCATCTCTGGTGCTCAGATATCTTCAGCTCCTCGCTTTTCCAATACATCTGCACCCTATAAACTAACACAAACTCTTCTTAGTGCCTGGGGACGCAAATACAGTTGAGTGCAGAGAGGACACAGGTGGGCGGATGTGATACCTGGGTGCTCAAAACTCATATGACTCCTGAGAAATCCAGGAGAGCTAACATATCAGCCCCATATGTATAAAATAGCATTTCGGTAAAAGGGGCTGTCTCACTACAGTAAGTGGCATTTATCATGTATAGAAAGTTAATACAAGCCACTTACTTATGTATTGTTAATGTCTATATTGCTTCTTCTGCTGGCTGGATTCATTTTTAAATCACATTATGCACCACTCATTTCCATGGTTACAGACCCCCCTGCAATCCATCAGCTGTGGTTGTGCTTGCACACTATAGGAAAAAGCATCAGCCTCTCTGTTGGCTGGGACCATGGGAGCGCACATAGGCTAGTGCTGTTTTCTTTCCCGTGCAAGTGTGAGATTGAGAAACAGTCGCCATTGTTGGAACACTGTTTATGTTCATATTGATTTATTAGGACTGTCATTCTGATTTTTTACCACAAGAGGCTGCTGTTTCCCCACACAGCTAACATACTGCAAGTACTTAAATATGTATGAGAGGTGGGGTTAACAAGCTGGAGGGGAAGCAGGAAGGAGCTTGGCATACATCTTAGAAGCAGACTAACAAAGACGGTGAGGAGTGAATCCTTCTTCATCCAAGTTCAGGAGCATCCTGCAGCGACCAGAGTTACAGCGGAGTGCAGCTGAAAGTAGTCTGTGGTCCAGATCCTGCCCAGGGGAAAGAGGAATCGCTCCAGTAAAGCTGCTTGAGGCTGAAGAGAAAAGTACTACCCTGCTGTACCGATTGTGGTTTGGAAAAGCTTGTTGTTTGGTTTGGAGCCAGCGGATGCAGTACAAACCCGTGTCAGTAATATCATGCACAAACCTCCTAGCAGTTTTGGCGCCTAGAGACTGAGAACAGGTCTGTAGTTAATTAGTTAGGGTCGTTACAGTATGTCAGGCCAAAAGTGTTGCTACTGTTAGTAAAAGGACTCCGTTACTTAAAGAGACATTGCATATTGAGAGTTTATAAACTTCCCATGAATACAAACCAGTTTAGTGCCTTCGCTCAGGAAGTAACATTCAAGCACATGTTGTCAGACTGGTTATGTAAGGGGAGAAAATTATTCTATAGTCTGGTAATATTGTAAACTGCTGTGTTGCACCAGAGGCCAACCCGTATCTTATCCCCCACACAATCGTTCCTGTTCCTCAGGGTAATAAGATAAGATGCCTTTATTGTCACTGTGTACAAAACAATGAAGTACAATACAATGAAATGTTGTTTGGAGCAATCCTAGATGCCATGGACAGAGGAGCAAAGAACTGACATTTAAACTAAAGCATTGCACTAGAAAGCATTACTATTTCACAGTTCACAGCATATACATATAGCAAGAGCAAACACGTGCTGCACCTGCTACCCCTGCCCCTAGGCCCAAGTGGACACCGGTCCCTGCTTTGCTTTCCATGTCGGGGGGGGGGGGGGGTTATAGTATGGTCACTGCCACAGTGAAACAGAGCTTTCTTAGCTCGGTAGTACTGCCACCAGCTTCTCGCTTGATATAAGCCCGGTCCACTAACAGGATTATATAGGGTCAGAAGCCAACCCACGGTAGCTTATTACTAGGCCAAAACACGGACGTGGGGAGTCATGATCGAGATACCAGACAGCACAAGATAAAATTATATATTTAATCGCCTTAAAGGCACACTAGATAACACAATATATATATATATATATATATATATATTTATATATATATATATATATATTTATATATATATATATATATAAATCCCAGAAAAGAGGCAGCACTCCTGAGATAAGTGGTGATGACCCAATTTATTCCAAGGCAACGTTTCAGCCTACTCCATGAGACCTTTGTGAAGCAATACAACAGTGCCACAAGCAAACTTATATAGTCACACAATCAGATCATTTGATGTGGGCATTACCAAGTGACATCATCAAATCATGTGATGTGGGCATTACAAAGTGACATCATCAAATCATGTGATCCAATATATATCTAAATCAAAAATCAAAATCTATCTGTATGCATAATCAAAAAGGTATTCATAAATAACAAAGTGACCAAAAAGGTTGGTCTACACTTGTGTTGTGTGAATACAACTTATCACCAGCGTATAGTATTTAAAATATGAACAGTACTGGCGATCGCCGCTGTTCAAATATCATATACAATAGTCGTAAATAGACTACAGCCTGCCGCAAGTGGACCGCATCAGCCGCATGGGAATGGCGTCTCACATTAATATGTGCACATGCGTAGGGTCACTATACCTCTAGTGGTTGCAGCACGAGCGTCCGGTAATCAAGCGACCACTCCATGTGACCGGAGTACGTCACTGGTCACGTGATCAACTCACGCAAGCGCACCGCGACAGGGAAGTGACCGCATCAAAATGAAAGTAAGTGACCTTGGAGATAACAAACAAATAAGTGTTGGACTACAGTGTATATATAGGGCATCAGGAGATTTCCCAAATCATCATAAGACACATATATCCGGTGATAGTATAGGGGGAGGGTCCGATCGGGCACGATTCCCTACTGAAACAGCGGGAGTCGCGTCCCTCTTGCCGCGCGACACCATCCCCCATTCCTGGAGTAGAGTGTCGCGTCGCAGTACGGACCCAACCTCCATTAATCACCCCACATGTCCACGGCCTTATATTAGCAGCAGTGTATAGGTCCACGTTGGGAAACCAAACAAATTTAATTAACTTTTAAAAAGACGAACAGTTGAGCCGCATGTTGGCCATTCATGCATCTATACTCTCACATGGGTGCAATCCCCTGATAGCCCCTGTTCAAATTCAAAAATATTAACTAACAGAGAAGGTATAAAGCAGTGTAAATAAACGCGGATGCTAGGGTCCACTTGGGGTCCGGCTGGTTGAAGGCAAAGGTCTTCATTCTAAAAAATAAAGATAAAGAAATATCAAATTCAAAAATTGACACTGTGATATATGCATACACCAAACAGGACAAAGATATATAAGTTTGCTTGTGGCACTGTTGTATTGCTTGACAAAGGCCTCATGGAGTAGGCTGAAACGTTGCCTTGGAATAAATTGGGTCATCACCACTTATCTCAGGAGTGCTGCCTCTTTTCTGGGATTTATATACTGTGGAGGATTGTCCGTCCTCCTGAGGAATTTGCACCCGCCACGCTCTTTGGACGTGCTGCTGCTTATCTCTGGATCTATATATATATATATATCTATACAGTGGTCTGAGGTACAAAATACAGGTGATGGGGTACAAGCAGGGTTATACAGAACAAAAGTCAGTTGCCGGTAGAGGAATGTCCTTTTGGGTAATGGTGCAGTAGTCCTTTGGCTGTAATCACGTGGGGGCATTAATGTCCGCAGTTTCCAGGTCTCTCCAAACACATTACACGATGTGACCCCCCTTTAGAAAAGATCACGCCTGCTTGCTGGCATGGGCTTATGACCTGTAGCAGCCACTTCCTTCCCTGCCTCTGGGAAGGTCCCCCTCCCCTACTGTTCGGGAATAGTGATGAGCAGCAGGGGCAATATTTAGCGAATATTCGCCATATACTCGAAAATTCGCAAATTCGTAATCTCGGCATCATTTTCTGATTGCGAAAATTCGCATAAAAAATTTGCATAAATTTGCAATAAATTTCGCATAACCTGCCATTTAAAATACCTTTAAAATACCAGTTTATGCAATTTTTTATGCGAATTTTTATGCATAATTTTTATGCAAATTTTCGCAATCAGAAAATAATGACATTATTTTCTTGCTTGCGAAAATTTTCATATAAAAAATTCGCATGAAATCTAATATTCGCAATTGCGAATATATTTTGCGATATTCTAAATATTCCCAAATTCTCGAAGTGCCGATATTCGCGATTAAAATTCGCAATTCGAAAATTCGTGATCAACACTATTCGAGAATGGTAGCAAAGGAGCCACAAAACCGATTATGGCTCCTAGCTCCAGACCAGAATATCACAGGGAGGTGGTTCTGGTACCAGTGGATCCGCATGGTATCCGGCTACAACTAGAGTCCAAACATGATACTGTTTTGCGGTTTCTATGGGGAGATATGCATATCTCCCTCCCGGGCATCCCACGGTCAAACGGTGACCACGGGCCTGTTCCTCATGGCCACAGAGACACAAATATGTATTTTGTTTAGGTCTGAGATGGACCAGTGATTCATAATTCCTTATGAACCGATGGTACCAATATGTCTGTGAGAAAATTATAGATCTGGGCAAGGGCTGCGACCCCCTGCTGGGAGTTTTTCTGCAGGATTAGCTTAGTGCCTAGCTAGCTGGAAGTTTATCCACCTGGGCCTCCTTGAAGCCTGGACCCCTGGGGGTTTTCTACTTTGCTATCTGACAAGCAAATAGCTGGGGGGTGAGAGCATATTTGCATGTGCACTGACAGAGGTGAATCAGATGAAAAGCATGGCTGCCATTAAATGATACTCCATATTCCTCACACCTCCCCCCTATAGAGGGTCGCCAGGGGAAGCAGATTCCTGTGTTTCCCCTTGTGCCCATCCGCACCCTCTCTGTGGGAAAATGGTAAAAAAGGGATATGGATGGAGCGCCAGGCTCCCGCATACTCACCTCCCATTTGTTTTAAGCCAATAGAGTCACCCTGACTGGCCATGACACCGAGGCCACAATTACTGGCGTCAGGCGGTACTATAAACAGCCGCGTGAAGTCGGCTGCCTGTGGTACCAGGACGCTGGAGAGGGCATCCTTCAGTGCCTGGAAGGCCAACTTGCAGTCCTTTGGCCAATCGACTGCGGAGAGCAGCGTCTTTCTGGTGTGGTCCGTCAGGGGCCTCGCTAGGCTACTATAGTGGCAGAGAGAGGCCAAGCAAGTTATAAGAGCTTCTAAAGCTCAGGCAGAAGAGAAATTAGCTCAGTCAGTGAAAAAAGGTGATAAGACATTCTTCAGATACATAAATGAAAAAAGGAAATTAAAACAAGGAATTACCAAATTAAAAACAAAAGAAGGAAGGTATATGGAAGAGGATAAAGAACTAGCTGACTGCCTCAATGAATACTTCTGTTCAGTTTTTACAAAGGAAAATGAAGGAGAAGGACCTCAGTTAGGGAGGAAGACTAATGAATCCTTTGATGCATGTGTCTTTACAGAGGAAGAGGTTCTAAGTCAGCTGTCCAAAATTAATACAAATAAATCACAGGGGCCTGATGGGATACACCCAAAGCTATTAAAAGAGCTTAGAGGTGTACTAGCAAATCCATTAACAGATTTATTTAGCCAATCACTGGTAACAGGTGTCGTCCCAGAAGATTGGAAATTAGCAAACGTTGTGCCAATTCACAAGAAAGGTAGTAGAGAGGAATCAGGCAACTATAGGCCAGTAAGCCTGACATCAATAGTGGGGAAATTAATGGAAACCATACTCAAGGAGAGGATTGTGGAACATCTAAAAACCCATGGGTTGATTGATAAAAAACAGCATGGGTTTACTTCAGGAGATCATGTCAAACTAATCTTATTGACTTTTTGATTGGGTGACTAAAATAATAGATGGCGGAGGTGCAGTAGACATCGCTTATCTGGACTTTAGTAAGGCATTTGATACTGTCCCACATAGAAGGCTTATCAATAAACTGCAGTCTTTGAGCTTGAGCTCACATATTGTTGAATGGATTAGGCAGTGGCTGAAGGACAGAAAACAGAGGGTTGTAGTCAATGGGTATATTCAGACCATAGTATTGTTACCAGTGGGGTACCTCAGGGATCTGTTCTGGGACCCATATTGTTTAATATCTTTATCAGCGAAATTGCAGAAGGCCTCAATGGTAAGGTGTGTCTTTTTGCTGATGACACAAAGATTTGTAACAGGGTTGATGTTCCTGGAGGGATACACCAAATGGAAAAGGATTTAGGAAAACTAGAGGAATGGTCAAAAATCTGGCAACTAAAATTTAATGTCGATAAGTGCAAGATAATGCACCTGGGGCGTAAAACCCAAGAGCAGAATATAAAATCAGTGATACAGTACTAACCTCAGTATCTGAGGAAAGGGATTTAGGGGTCATTATATCAGACGACCTAAAGGTGGGCAGACAATGTCATAGAGCAGCAGGTAATGCCAGCAGAATGCTTGGGTGTATAGGGAGAGGCATTAACAGTAGAAAGAGGGAGGTGCTCATGCCGCTCTACAGAGCACTAGTGAGACCTCATTTGGAGTATTGTGTGCAGTACTGGAGACCATATCTGCAGAAGGATATTGAAACTTTGGAGAGAGTTCAGAGAAGAGCTACTAAATTAGTACATGGATTGCAGGACAAAACTTACCAGGAAAGGTTAAAGGACCTTAACATGTATAGCTTGGAAGTAAGAAGAGACAGAGGGGATATGATAGAAACTTTTAAATACATAAAGGGAATCATCACGGTAAAAGAGGAGAGAATATTTAAAAGAAGACAAACTGCTACAAGAGGACATAGTTTTAAATTAGAGGGGCAAAGGTTTAAAAGTAATATCAGGAAGAATTACTTTACTGAGAGAGTAGTGGACGCATGGAATAGCCTTCCTGCAGAAGTGGTAGCTGCAAATACAGTGAAGGAGTTTAAGCATGCATGGGATAGGCATAAGGCCATCCTTCATATAAGATAGGGCCTGGGGCTATCCATAGTATTCAGCATATTGGGCAGACTAGATGGGCCAAATGGTTCTTATCTGCCGACACATTCTATAGTGGGGTGCAGACTCCCTATAGAACCCGGCGGTACCCAGGAAGGACATCACCTGGTTCTTCTCCTGAGGGGGGCCAAGATGCACTGGCATTCAGTCTCCCATGCTCTGGTTCCAAAGCTTCCCCACCTGCCCGGGGCCCCTCGCTTATGCCCAGCTGGCACTTTGCTGGCGTAATGGTCAAACCTGCCTGGGAGATCTGCCCGAGCTCCTGATGCGCCTGCACTAGATTCACGGGGAAAGCCTTCTGCCTTCCCTGGGCGTGGTCCAGGATAAACAGGTACATCCTGGCATTGAGCCACTGGTGTGTGAGGTACGGGCCTTCCTAGACCGCCTGAAGCTTGCTCTGGGGTACGGGTTTTTAGATGAATCCCATGGGCCAGGAGTTTCTTTCCACCTTCTGGTCTTTCATGAGTACAAGATCTCCTATTTGTAAGTTTGGCTTGACCTGTTGCCACTTTCTACGTGCTTGAAGAAGCGGTAAGTACTTATTTTTTCCACCTGCTCCAGAAACAGTTGGCCAGATGTTTAATGTGCTTCCACTCTTTCAGATATATGTTACTAGAAGAAGACTCTTCAGGTGGATTAGGAACAGATCCAAATTTCTGAGTGAGAGGAGTTGCTGGAGTAAGAATGGCAGGGGATTCTGGATCCATAGATACAGATACAAGAGGTCTTGCGTTGACAATAGTAGATGCCTCAGCTAGGAAGGTATTCAAAGTCTAATGGGTGAGCCTTAAGAAGTTTGAGTTCATAAGCATACAGTCCAATATTTTGCGGGTGATGCCTATCATTCTTTCCCATGAACCGCCCATATGAGAAGCATGAGGGGGATTAAAGATCCATGTACAACTATTTTTGGCTAAGTAGTCTTGAACTGGTTTAGAGTACATTTGCAACTCTCGACAGGCTCCTATGAAGTTGGTTCCACAGTCAGATCTTATTTGCTTTACTGGTCCTCTGATGACGAGAAATCGTCTTAAAGCATTGATGACGCTAGAAGCGTTCATGGATTCTATTACTTCAATGTGTATGGTGCGTACACTTAAGCACATAAACAACACTGCCCATCGTTTGCTTTCTGCATGACCACCTCTGGTCTTACGTGCAGTGACTGTCCATGGCCCGAAGACGTCCAGACCAACATGAGTGAACGGTGGTTCGGTGCTTGTCCTATCAACAGTCAAATAAGACATTTGTTGATGTTGTAATTTTCCTCTCGCCTTTTGACATTTGATGCAATGGTAAATAATATGAGCAACCTATCTTTTTGCTCCCACTATCCAAAGACCTGTGGCTCTTAAAGCGGCCTCAGTGAAATGCCGGCCTTGATGCTGGATTCTTTCATGATAATGCCGTATCAGCAGTGTTGTAACGTGGTGATTGGCAGGAATAATGAGGGGATTCTTTTCTGAAATCTCTAGCTTAGCCTTGTTTAGGTGACCACCAACTCTCATGCCACGATCATCAATTACTGGTTTCAAGTTGACAATGGGGCTGCCTTTTGGTATATCTTGTCTTGTCATGTATACATTTCAGTTCCATTTTAAAGGCACTCTGCTGTACGTTATGTATCACAAGCAATTCACTTAGAATAATGTCTTCTGCCGTGAGAGGTTTATGGCACAAGTGCCAACTGCGACAGTCAGTGTTATGCTTCTCAGCATGAAAACAATGAACAATGTGGACTAACTTTGCAATGATGTGAATGAGTCTTGACCATCTGGAGAAGCGTTCAAAGCGATGACAGCCCAAGCCAGCCCCCCTTTCAGACATGAGGGTCCTGGAGACTGAAGACGTCTTGAGTAGGAGTTTCTTCGATCTGGTTCAGCAGAAACGCTGGAACTATTAACCAAGAAGAAGTTACAGAGACTCTACTAGATGCCAGTCTGGTGGCGCAATCTGCGGGATTAAGATGAGATGGAACATAGTGCCACTGTTCAGGTTTAGAGGATCTTCTAATCCGTTCAATGCGTTTACTGACATAAACGTAGAAGTGAAGTTTGAGTCTAGGAATGGTGTGCTCAGGTTTTGAAGCCTTTCCAAACAGAAATCCAACATGTGATTGATTGCAATAGTCTATTACCTTTAAATAAGCAGACGCATCTGAGAAGATGTGGCTTTCTCTCCTCCGAGTGGCTGTAAGGCATCTTGGTATGTGAATCCAGTCTAATGCATGCAAGCATTCCTTTCACAACTCCCACTTTTGTTGTTTGCCAGAGGGCAGTGGAGCATCCCAGTCAGATACAGACTCTGAGAACTGTCTTAACAGGAATTTGCTTGTACAGTCAAAGGTGCCACAAAATGACTTTTCATTTCTGGTTTGTTTTTTAACATGCGCTGCAAGGATATGAATCTGGATAGTGCTTGTTCCCGGTTGTCAGGGAGTCTGGCTCTTACAGCATGGAAAGGTAAAGGTGCAACACAGTAGTTAGATGCATCTTTGATGAATTCATCGTCCATTATTTTAATAAACTCTTTGTCATCTCTGGACAAGGCCAATTGTTGTCGTCTGGTGTTGTACAAAACACCGTTTTTCCTAAGTTGTCATAACTGGTAGGAATGATGTCTGGTGTCTTTAAGAGGTTAGAAAGCCTTTCCTTCACCTCACAATGATGAACACATGGCTTAAAATGATATGTGCGACCATTGTTGAGCACAAAGGTTTTGAATGAGTTCACTTGAGATGGTTTGTGGCTCTTATTTATACATACATCGCCCACGATTACCCAGCCTAAATCGAGTCTCTGTGCATATGGGGCATTGTCAGGACTGTTGCATTGTTGACGCACCTTGTGGACCCTCAGAATGTCTCTTCCAAGCAGAAGTAGGATGTCAGCTGTAGGGATTAGCTCTGGTCTCGGGGATCATTCACACAAAGATTCTTCTTTACCACTTGATTTCCGGTCCAAACAGTGTGATTTATTTTGGCACATGGCATAACAAAATAAACATAATACAAAATAAACACCTTGCCTGTCTGGGCTCTTCCTACACATCAGCAGTGGGTACCTAACCTAGCGCTGTTCACATACAGCTTAAACGTGCGGCTTTCCATGCCTCACAGTCCCACAGCCTTACAGGCTATACCAAGTCCATTGCCTTTATTTGGGGAGTATGGCCCAGCAGTCCTCCCGACTCTGGCCTTGTGACCCGTCAGCCCAGGGGTCACGGCGTCCCCCAATGTCTCGGCTAGCACCTAGCCAGTGGCCCCTCAGCCAACCCAGCTGAGACAACTCGCACAGAGCCTCTGCACTAGGCCTCTGTGTTACACCACTCTCTCTCCAGAGTGAGCTCCACCCAAGTCCAGCAAGACCCGGACTAAATCCAATTGCTGGATGTGAGCAAGTCCCGGACTGGAACATGGGGAACAGGCACCCACCCAGCACATTGCCTGTTCCCAGTAAAAGCCCATCCTGAACTAGCTGGAACCAGCTATACTATCTATTATGGTGTCCACCAACTACTTTAGTGGACATCTAAACTAGGGCCTTTACTCCACCAAGGCCGGGAACCTTGGTGACACATTCCTTGGTGACAACCCTGTTCACACATGGAACACTCATGCTTCTTTAGGACTTCACAGCCCATAACATTATTCAAATTGCCACACAGCATTCATGTCCATAGGGGGAATCTCACTAGCTAGATCTTTCAAGTGGGAATGATGGTATGCAGCTTCTGGAGTAGGAATTTCATCTCTTTCATCTGGTATTTGGTCGCATTCAATGTTGTCAAGGGTATATGAACGTTCCCTTTAATGGAGGAGATAAGGTATCCAGTGGCTCTTCTGCCATAAGTCTCTACACAACCAGAACAAGTGTTGAGGGTGTATGGTGTTGCTTTTCTCCTGCTATGCCGAAGATCTCAAATAATTTAGGTTTTGCCAGAGACCTATTGCTTTGTTCATCAATAATTGCGTACATTCTGATGGCCTTTTCAGATTGCCATTCTGGGTAGACGTTGACCAAACACACCTTTGCACAGCACTTGGAACCAGCCTCCTTGCCACATATCTCCATACAGGAAGAGGAAACAGTAGTTGTAGTTAGTTCTTAAGCCGGTGGCTCCCCGCCATGAAGTGCGACGGCATCGGTCGCAGCTTGAGATTGTGCGTTGTCTGAAGGCAAGGTAGGATGCATTGCTGTAACGTGCTTGTCACTGCTGCATTCTGCACACTTGATAGTAACTTTACAGTATTTCGCCATATGAGTTAATAAGGCACAACACTTGTAACACAATCCAAGCTCTTTGAGTATCTTTCTGCGTTTTTGTAAGGTCTTTGCCCTGAGCCCACGACATTCTTTTAAAGAATAAGGTCTTTTATGGATGGGGCACATACGGTTAGGGTCCTTTTCTTTGAGGACAAGGTCATCCTTCCTAGTAGTGCAGGTTGCAATGAGTAGAGCATTGGTTTTCCTAACGGACACTGTCCCCCTTAAGTCTCTACATTTACTTGTGGTGTTGTCATACCTTGAACATGAGGATGAAGCAGGTAGGGTGGATTCAGTGAAGTCAAAGCTGGGGTCATTCTTCTTCCGAGCTTGGTCACTGATGAATCTAGTAAAATAAGAGAAAGAGGGAAAATACACATTGTGTTCTCTCTTGTACCTGGAGCCCTGGTCTGCCCATTTCTCTTGCATGCCATGTGGTAGTTTCGACACTATTGGATTGACGCCATGGGCAGTATCAAGGTAGCTCTGTCCTGGCAGACGTGGGTCCATTTTTGCCAATTCAAGTTCTTTTAGTAGGTTACTCAGATCCTAGAGTTTGCGATTGTCCTTGCCAGTTATCTTTGGGAAGGCTTGAAGTCTCCTGAATAAGGCACTTTCTATAGCTTCTGGACTGCCATAGGTCTGTTCAAGTCTCTCCCATGCTGCAGTGAGACCTTCTCCTGAGTGGAGTGGCCTGCATGAACCACATTTAATGTCTTTATGCGTTCTTCAGATTCCGGGCCTAACCATTTGATGAGCAAGTCAAGTTCTTCCTTAGCAGTGAGGTTTAGATCACCGATTACTGCTTCAAAGGTCGATTTCCAGGCCCTGTAGTTTTCAGCACGGTCATTATACTTTGAGAGACTAATGTTAATCAGCTCCCTGCGCATCATGTCTGACATGTCTGATCTCCCTTTCCCTATTGCTGTATTGCATAGTGTCTCTAGAGCATGTAGGGGTTCTGGCAGATAAGGTTGAGACTGATCAGGATGGAATGATGTGGTATAAGGATTAAGCTGCGGTTTAGTCTCTGGATGGTCAGCCTGCTTGGTGCTAGATACAGATGCAGCAGGGTTAGCACTCTCGCTGTTAACTCAAATTTCTTAACTCATTTCATTATCTTGAGAAAAAAGCCATTGAAAAGCAATTGAAGGTGTTTGCTTAGATTAGATAACCAAACTCAGAAATCTCAGAAAAAAGGAGTGCTAACCATGCTACATCTGTATTACCTTATTACTGGGGTTTGACGATTTCTGGTACTCTGTGGGTTCGCCCAGTTGGTGAGTTAGAAGTGGCGTTGCAATTTAAGAGGAGGAGTAGGCGATGGTTGCCTTAGCACATACCTGGCAGTGCGGTCGGCTGGGTCTTCTCCTGGGACAAAACAGTCTAGGTCGGTACCTTGGCCTAATGCTTGCTCGAGGACCTTTAGTTTAGGCTTCTTTCACACTGGCGTTTTGGATTCCGTTTGTGAGATCCATTTCAGGGATCTCACAAACAGTCCAAACGGATCAGTTCAGCCCCAATGCATTCTGAATGGATAAGGATCCGCTCAGAATGCATCAATTCGGCTCCGTTCAGTCTCCCTGCAGATCAGCACCTAATGCCAGTGTGAAAGTAGCCTTAGCTAAGGTAGCTGCTTCTTCCCTTTCTGTCTTGAGGATCTTTAGCTGGGCTTCTGCCTCAGCCTCTTTCTTAGCAAAGGAACTTCTTACACTAGCTTCCTCTGCTTTTGCCCAGACTTCTATAAGCTTGTCATGCAAGGCTAACCCTCTGGAACGAGAGGTTTTGGAAGATGAAAAAGTATATTTTGTATGTTTACTTAAAGTTGATCGATGGGATCTCGCCTCCTGTAAGTGTGCGATGCGGAGTTCTGCCTTGCTCTTAGCATCTTGTACTAGAGCGTCCTTCTCTTCAAGGAGATTCTTTCTCTCACTCAGCTCCTCTGAGGATTCGTCAAAATCAGAGTCGCTCAGGAAAGTGATGTACTTAGCAGACAGTCGCCGATAGCGGACATAGGAGTTAGTTAAGCGATTCAACATTTAGGTTAACTTTGTTCGGTCGTTGTTATATAGTAAAATAGCTGCTATATAGTGATCAGTTCTCTGCCATAAATCGTTTAAATTGTCACTGAACTCTTCTTTGATGTGTGTAGTTTATATACCAGCATAACTCATGAAAAAGGATTAATGGCTATTCAAGCACTACTATATGAGAGCACACACACACACATGCTGAAAAGGATTTTTTTCTGTCTTTACTTACTATTGTTTTGCGACGCAACTACTTCCTATTTCAGGATACTTTTTTCCAGCACCGCCGTACGCAAATTGCCATATGGCACATTTTGAAAGAGAATTCATCTACCCAAATGAATTATATCAACAACATTGCATATTTTGGAAACGTTTTATTGACGATATTTTTTGCGTATGGCGGTGCGGCATTGAGACCCTTCTGTCCTTTATGAACTACATCAATAACATTAGACCAGAATTAAAATTCACCCTGCACCATGATTCACAACGTGTATCCTTCCTAGACACATGGGTGATTAGAGGAGCAAATGACAGGATCACAACTGACTTATATGTCAAGGAAACAGATAGGAACAGCCTGCTATCATTCCATAGCAATCACCCTCCAGCTGTAAAAAAAATCACTACCCTACTCCCAATTCAAAAGGGTAGCTAAAATTGTGATGGATCCCGATACACGTAATACCAGGATGCAAGAGATGACACAAAAGTTTGCAGATAGAGGCTATCCCTCCCAGCTGTTACAAGAATAGAGGAACAAGGTAGAAAACCCCACAGAACAGAGAAAGATAGACAAGGGACAGAGAATACCTCTGGTAGTAAAGTACCATCCTTGGATGGATCGAGTAAGAGCAGTAGTTAATAAACACTGGAATATCCTACAACGTGCCTACCCTACAATCCAGGAATTTAAAGAATCACCTATGATCTGTTATAAACGGAATAAGAACATCAGGGATAGGATCATCTGGGCTGACATAGATAGTGATATGACATCTTTACGACAACTCACTCTCTCTGCAGTCAGGAAGGGAACGTTTCCCTGTCTGAATTGCGTTCATTGCTCAAGCGTTATTAAGGGCCCCAACATATCACACCCACACACAGGACAACAAATTCCAGTCCGGGGTCACTTTACATGTGACAGTAGCTTTGTTATCTACTTATTAAAATGTCCATGTGGGTTGTGTTATGTTGGGGAGACCACAATGCGCATAAAAGATCGAGTGGGAAAACACAAATCTACAATTAGAAAAGAAAACACTTGGTTACCCATTCCTCAGCATTTTATTGAAAAAAAAACATTGCATCTCACAATTGCGTTTTCAAATTATAGAAGAAGTGACTCTACCTCGACGTGGAGGAAACAGGATTCAGATGCTGCACCAACGTGAAGCATATTGGATTCATCGGCTTGAAACACTTGCCCCGAAGGGTTTGAACAAGGAATACTCATTGAATAGTTTCATTTGAAACCAGTTTACTGAACGTATAGTGTCCAAATGTGTGTACTTAAATATATTGCGTATTAGGTTCTCATAATAGACCACTGACTATAATACTCGGGCTCTATAGAGATGTATATGTTAACATGTATAACTCTGCCTTGATTTATTTAGTTTTTAGTTTGCATTTGTGTTACTTAGTAACATGACGCCACAGTCATGTGATCAGGGGGCGGGTTATTTAAAGGTATCTTTTTCCTGTGGGATTGAGCAACTATCACTCATTGTTTGACAAAGGCACATGCTTGTGCCGAAACGCGCGTCACATATGGGTGACGAATAAAGACATTTTCTACAAAAAGATTACGGAGTGCCGGTCCATTCATTGAACTCTTCTTTGGTCGCCTCAAAGTTCTCTCTAATCTTTTGTGTTGGCTTGATAAGACGTTTAGATTGTACTGCTTGTTCTTCAGTTAACATGGACTATGCTTACTGCATATCTGAGTTTTTTGGGAGCAGGGTGACTTTCTGTATGTTCAGTTACTGAGAGATCCACTAAGCCTCTTGTGGACATGTTATTCCTGTTTAAGCGGTACTGTCTCTTTAAGAGGGTATTTCAGCTTGTGCACTGTGCTTATGAAGCTACGTGCGTGTAAGATGGCGGACAGCTCTAAGCTCACTGGCAGACTGCGTGTAGACATGCAAGACTGTAGATTTAAGCTTCTTTTTGACTATTCTGCCATAGATGTACGTTAGAGAAAATCCCCTGATTGGTTGTGAGTGATAGTCCCTGTACAAGCAATGGTAGATAGCTGAACTCACTAATATCTGCAGATACAGGCACCAGTTGCAAGTGATAATCTAGTGAGGAGAATACAATGGTAAAGCTTTGGTAATTTATTGATTTGCCTTGGAGAAAACAAATGCAGGGAATCAGGGTATGCTAGAGGATATTAGAGGTCAAAAAGAAATGCTCTCACCAGCTTGAAGTCTGCAGCAAAGAGGAACGACGAAGGACCTTCCAGAGGATGTGATGTCACAAAAGAGGGAGGAGAGCATTGCAATGGAAATTTACATAACACACTATAAAATGTATTATAAGAATAACCACAGGGTGACAGCGTTACACAACATAGTGATGGTAAGATAGTGCGAACATAGCAATTACAATAATATAGAAGAATATAAGCTGGGAAAGCACAAGACCACAGAGTGGCCCAGTTAAATAGTGGTGATGTGGCAGCAGCATGAGGAGACCACAGAGTGGTGAAGTGGCAGCAGCATGAGGAGACCACAAAGTAGTCCAGAGACATAGTGTTGAGGTGGCAGCAGCATGAGGAGACCACAGAGTGGTGAAGTGGCAGCAGCATGAGAAGACCAAAGAGTGGCCCAGTTTCATAGTGGTGATGTGGCAGCAGCATGAGGAGACCACAGAATGGTGATGTGGCAGTAGCATGAGGAGTCCACAGAGTGGCCCAGAGATATAGTGTTGAGGTGGCAGCAGCATGAGGAGACTACAGAGTGTTGAAGTGGCAGTAGCTTGAGGAGACCAAAGAGTGGCCCGATGACATTGTGGTGATGTGGCAGCAGCATGAGGATACCACCAAGTGGTAAAGTGGCAGCACCATGAGGAGACCACAAAGTAGTCCAGAGATATAGTGTTGAGGTGGCAGCAGCATGAGGAGACCACAGAGTGGTGAAGCGGCAGCAGCATGAGAAGACCAAAGAGTGGCCCAGTTTCATAGTGGTGATGTGGCAGCAGCATGAGGAGACCACAGAATGGTGATGTGGCAGTAGCATGAGGAGTCCACAGAGTGGCCCAGAGATATAGTGTTGAGGTGGCAGCAGCATGAGGAGACCACAGAGTGGTGAAATGGCAGCAGTATGAGAAGACCACAGAGTGGCTCATAGACATAGTGTTTAGTTGGCAGCAGCATGAGGAGACTACAGAGTGTTGAAGTGGCAGTAGCTTGAGGAGACCAAAGAGTGGCCCAGTGACATAGTGGTCATGTGGCAGCGGCATGAGGAGACCACGGAGTGGAGAAGTGGCAGCAACATGAGGAGACCACACAGTGGCGCAGTGACATAGTGGTGATTTCGCAGCAGCATGAGGAGACCACAGAGTGGTGAAGTGGCAGCAACATGAGGAGACCACAGAGTCGTGATGTGGTAGCAGCATGAGTAAACCATAGAGTGGCCCAGACATAGTGCTGAGGTGGCAGAAGCATGAGGAGACCACATAGTGATAAAGTGGCAGAAGCATGAGAAGACCACATAGTGATGAAGTGGCAGAAGCATGAGAAATCCACAGAGTGGCTCAGAGACATAGTGTTAACGTTGCAGCAGCATGAGGAGACCACAGAGTAGTAATGTGGCAGCAGCATGATAAGACCACAGAGTATCCCAAAGGCATAGTGTTGAGGTGGCAGCAGCACGAGGAGACCACAGAGTGGTTAAGTGGAAGCAGCATGAGGAGACGACAGAGTATCCCAAAGGCATAGTGTTGAGGTGGCAGCAGCATGAGAAGACCACAGAGTAGCCCAGTGACATAGTGTTGAGGTGGCAGCAGCACGAGGAGACCACAGAGTGGTTAAGTGGAAGCAGCATGAGGAGACCACAGAGTATCCCAAAGGCATAGTGTTGAGGTGGCAGCAGCACGAGGAGACCACAGAGTGGTTAAGTGGAAGCACCATGAGGAGACGACAGAGTATCCCAAAGGCATAGTGTTGAGGTGGCTGCAGCATGAGGAGACCATAGAGTGGCGCAGAGACATAGTGTTGAGGTGACAGTAGCATGAGGAGACCACAGAGTAGTGAGGTGGCAGCAGCATGAGGAGACCACAGAGTGGCCCAGTGACAGAGTGTGTTGGTGGGGGGCAATACCAGTACCAGCTGAAGAAGGTGGCTGACAGTAGGAGCACCTGGCAGCAGGTGTGGCATCAGACTGGTGAAAAGTAGAAAAGTAGCTGAAGCAGGTAGCCAGAAGAAACAGTTTTGTTTTTTTTTCAAAATGTTGATGTGGCACCATGGATGATTTAGTCTGATGCATCAGGTGTTAATGTTTGAAAAGCCTGGCTGATCCACGCTTTATTCATTTTCAGAAAGGTCAATTTTGCAACATTTTGGGTGGACAGGCGAATTGTCCTTGGGGTAACTATGGCCCCGCCGCACTAAACACCCGCCCTGATGCCACACTGGGAAAGGGCAGGAAAGCTTGTCCAGGGCAAACTCGACCAGTTGCTGCCACAAATAGAGTTTGGCTGCCCAGTAGTCCAAGGGATCTTCGATGTGGGGTGGCAGGGTGCACTTCAAGTATGCAAGAACCTGCTGGTTCAGGTTATGCTCTATGTCTACCTGCTGCTGCTGGTGAGTAGTTTCAGTAGACAGGTGAAGTAAACTGCTCATCAGCGACTCTAGACTTACGTTGCTGCTGATGGAGCTGGTACTGCTCCTGACTCCCCACCTCCACAGCAACCATGGCAGTGGAACGTGTGCACAGAGGGTCCCCCTGGTCAGACCTACGTGAGGATCGGCAATGGCGCACATAGGCAGCGGCCAACTGACTATATTGGATGTCTTTATAGTAAACTCCGAGAAAACCACCACTGATCATAAAATGTCCAAATTTTATTTCTATGATTAAAAAGATCACATAATTATACATAACAATAAATACACCAGCAGCATTTACGAGTACATGATGGCAAAACGGTGAACAGAAACAACATTTGTTCAGCACAACCAATACACTATCATGAGTGCAACTTGAAATATCAAAAGCAAGGAAATCTCGATGTATACTATAAGTATGTTCACACGAGAGTAACAATAATCCCTCCTATTGTGGTCCTTAACTCTTAAATGCTGCTGGTGTATTTATTGTTATGTATAATTATGTGATATTTTTAATCATAGAAATAAAATTTGGATATTTTATGATCAGTGGTGTGGTTTTCTCGGAGTTGATTAATTGGCGCAATCACACCCATAATTGGCGTAGCTTATGTGTTAAGTGGCTTATGTCTTTATAGTAGTTCACTTTGTCTCTCTCTCAGTGGGTGTGAAAAAGGCCCCCATTTTGGACCGGTAGCGAGGGTCTAACATGGTGGAGAGCTAGTAGTTATCCCTGTGCCGAATGCTGACAATTTGGTTGTCACTACGCAAGCACTGAGCATGCATCGTGCCATTTGCAAGTGACTCGGAGGGACTCCCTGCCTCCATCTCCACTGCATACTGCCACAGTGTCTGCTCCTGCTCCTCCTCAGTGTCTCTGGGTCATCTACCTCGTCTTCCTCATCGCCCTGCAGCTCCTCTGGCTGCTCCTGCTCCTCTACTCCTGTCACTATGTAGAAAAAACACCCATTTCTCTACACATTGCTTGTGCTCAAATGTCCTCCTCCTCCTCTAGTTCAGCCCCCACAGGGCTCATGTGGCCGTGAGATGTAGTTGTCACGTCTCCTTTCCCCTGGCCAGCCAGATTTAGCAGCATCTGTTCCTGGACTTGAATCAGTGGAATGACGTTGTTCATCCCGTAGTCCTGGCGACTGACAAATAACATAGCCTCCTCAAAGGGCCTGAGCAAACGGCAGGTGTCAAGCATGAGCTGCAACTGGCTAACATCGAAGATACACAGATGAGTTCCTCTGTCCACCTGTATCATCAAGAAATCGTTTATAGCTTTTTTCTGTTCATATAGTCGGTCCAACATATGGAGAGTGGAATTCTAACGGTTGGAAATATCGTATATCAGCCTACTGTATGTTGGGGTGCCACTGCAGCTCAAGGTAGGTGTGCTTTGCGGTATACAAGTGGCTGAAGTGCATGCAGTTTCCTGGCCATTTTCAGGATGTCTTCCAGATGGGTGGAAGACTTCAGGAACGGCTTTACAGCCAGATTGAAAACGTGCGCCATGCAGGGTGGATGGTTCAGCCCTCCTTGACGCAAAGCTGACACCATGTTCTTCTCGTTGTCGGTCACCATAATTTTGAGTTTACAAGGAGAAAGCTAGGATTTGATTTTTTTGACTAATCACACAGAGCAGTTCCTCCCCTGTGTGACTCAGTTTGCCCAGGCAAACTAGGTGCAGAACAGCGTGACACCGCCATGCCCTGCACATGTGGTATGCTGCTGGGGCACTGTGAATTGCCTCTGCAGTGGAGGCTGAAGACACGGTGGAGGATGTGGAAGCAGAGGCGGACATTGTCGCAGGATCAATGGATTGATAATGTGGAGGTGGAAGCGGCATCACCTGGCCAAGTTGCTGGTGTGGCTGGACAGAAAACCACATTTACCCAGTGGGCCGTAAAGGACATATATTGCTTAACCATAGTTACAGCTCCACACACCTGCGCTGCCGTGCACTTTGTCAGACACCAACAGGCTCATCGCCCACCTTCTGTTCTACATATTTGTGCCGGGGTGGTACTGCCTTTTTCGCAAAGAAATGACGGCTTGGGACTCTCCACCTTGGTTTGGCACAAGCTATCAATTCTCTGAAAGGTGCAGAGTCCACCACTTGGAAAGGAAGGGACTGCAGCACTAGCAACTTGGCTAAGAGCACGTTCAGCTTCAGTGATTGATTGCTGATGGAATGACTGACTAAGAGGAGGAGGAGCCGGAGCATCAGGACCAGCAGAATATGGGAAGGACAGACAGCATAGTTCGGCTGAGGTGGTAAACCCTTGACTCCATGAAATTGGGTGCGTGCCACTGGGTAATGCAGCGGTTGTTGCGGCAGGCTGGACGACCACATCAGAGCCACGGTTCTCCCAGGCCACTTTATGGTGATGCTGCATGTAATGATGCAGGGCAGTGGTTCCAACATTGGAACCCTGGCCATGCTTCACCTCCTGCCCACAAATCTGTCAAATGGCCATGTTCACCTCACCCGGTGGCCTAACAAAAAATTTCCACGCTGCTGAGTATGGCGTTTTCCCACCAACACTCTGCGATGACTGCCTGCTACCGCTGCCTCCATGAACCCCTGCACTGCTACTTTCCAGGCCAGTAGGATCCTGCGAAGTGGGTGTTCTACCCCAGGAACATTTGGTTTCCAACCTCCAACTGCTGCCACCCTGCTGACTCATAGCCACGCTGCCATCCTGCTTGCTCAGCCGCTGCCTCACGCGCAAGCTGCCACCCTCTTCTCCTGATGATGATGATGATGAAGCCCCTTCTTCACCCGGCTCCCAAGTGTGATCAGCTACATCATCCGCTATGGTCTGCAAGTCACTGATGTCTGCCTCAATGGTCTCAGGGCCAGGAGCCTAACTGCTCGCAACACCTGCTTTCACGCGACTGTCCTCATCACTACTTGCCCGTCTACCAGACGAAGCGGCGGATGTCTCCTCCAGATCCTGGCTGGGCAGTAGCTGCTGACTGTCCTCTAGTAGCTTTTCCTCGCTGAAAAGTGGAGCCAAGCCTATGGCCTATAATACTTCTCGTGGCGAGGGAACTGAAAATGGCAGAGGAAGATTCAGGGCAGGTGGGGGCACAGGACCTGCTCTCGGGCCATGCCAACTAAGCATTGTGTCAGAGGAATCCACCGACTCTTGCCTGGGGGTGTATGATGCCACTTGCAACGAACTTGAAGACTGAGTCAACCATTCAAGCACCTCTGGGTTGCTGGTCATTAATACAGCAACCCCATAAATGGCTGTAGTACAATGTAACTTCACCGCTGAACAGCAATTACATATATTTTTCCCTTTTTTTTCCTGATAATAACACCCCCCCCAAAAGAAAGTAAAACAATGTAAAATCAACGCAGAAAGGCTAATATGACGTATGTATCTTTCCTATTAATACACTCCATAAATGGCTGTATCACAGAACTTGCATCCCAATCACAAGCAAGGTTTTCAGGAATTAGTGATGTATCATATAGTGCAAACAACCTAAAGGCAATTTGGGTCCTCAATACGTGCATCAAGATATAATAGAATTGCTCCTATTGCACCTTGTTCTCCTTTTATAGCGTAGATAATGCCTCCCTATCCTCTGTCCTAGACACAAGCCTGGATGACTCCCACCCTGCAGCTGGGCCTTCGCAAGCACCATCAGCTAGCACACCCACTTCTGTGTCCAAACACAGCGTACAGATGTGCTTCCTTACCTCAGGCCTTTAAAACTTAAGCGCAAATACCCAGCCACCCACCCACAGGCCATAGCACTAAATGCGCACTTTTCACAATTTCTGGCCCTGGAAATGTCTAGTTTATGTTGCCCTTAGTTAAGATACCATAACACTTGTGACAGAGTCCCCTTAGCAAGTCTATTTACACACTGTAGATGACTGAATGCTATGATCATTTACATAAATCAACTCTTCTTTTTTTCTCGAAAACTCAGTTTGTTACAGTCATTTATGGCTTGAATTAATCAAAGCCAAGCAACTTGGACACATTTTATTGTGTTTGGCACCTTTTGCATTCTCATAGTAACACCAGAACTAACAGAAGATAGACATTAGCACATGGTGATGGAATCCTAAGATAGTAAGGTGGCATTCAAAACATGAAAAACCCTGGAACATCACACAATAAACAGCCCCATATCTGGAGAATGACTCAGGGTACGATAAATGCAAGAAAATACTCAAGAAGAGGGGTATCAAGAAGAGCTTCTGGGATCTAATGAAAATTATTTTCTAGGGCCCCTCAAATACCATGACAGTTCTTGTGGACCCAACCTGGCCATCCATCTTACTCAACAGCATGGATTCCATTATAAATGGGGCAATGAAAGGTATTATTACAGAACCATTTTTTAATGGGGCCTTATGAATCCTGATATGTTCCATTGACTTACAATAGGGTTATAGAAATGAGTGAATTTCTCAAAGATTTGATTCGGCCGGTTCGCCGAATTTTCAGAAAATATTTGATTCGATCCAAATTTATAAACAGCGAATCGTGTTAAAAAACAGCTATTTCCTGGTTGCAGAGAGCCTTTATAGTGGTGTAGAACACTGTGCCTTGCAGTAACACGCATAGAGAGTCTGCTGTGGTAGTGAAACAAAACTGTGAGTCAGTATGACACGCACATGACAGGCTTCGCTCTTAGAATCACTGCACAGTTCACTTATTTGGGCAGTTACGGTGCCAAAACTGACCAAATGACTCAAGTGTGAACTCAGCCTTATAGGTTGATGTTAGCACTAGGTATAAAGAATCGTGCAGAGGCCCAAGATCCTACTTTAGCGTGAAAGAGCACAATCCTTTTACACCGTCATCAGCATATTCCACATAGATGAATACAGAACCTGTTCTATTAAATGCTTATACAAGTAGAGCTCCCCAGACAGAGTGGCGAGGGTGTCAGCAATAAGTTTGTGTTAATGTCACATATTTTTTTGCCCTTCCTCTAATCTGTCACAACACTAACCCCCCAAAAAACGGATCTTGTCTGTTAAGCATCCATTTTCACTCAGTCGGCATTTGGTCAGTAATCCATCAGTATTTCTAAAGCAAAAAAAAAGAAAAAGAAAAAACAACAGGAGTGGATCCAAAACAGAGATGACACGTGAATGGAATATTTGCATGTCTTCTGTGTTTTGTACCCACACCTGCTTTTGGCTACCAAATCATAAGCCAATTCTAATGGGACTATACAGGCCTTACAGCTGCTACACAGACAGGATCCGTTGTGCATCTCATTTTTACTTCCTTCTGACAGATCAGAAAAAGGGTCAAATCAATGATGATGTCAACCAGCCCAAAAAGGCAAAATAGTGGCCCAGTCACGGAGTGGGGAGGGTGGGAGTACAGCTTGAGAAGTCCACAGAGTGTCCCAATGACATAGTGTTGAGGTAGCAGCAGCATGAGGAGACCACAGAGTGGCCCAGTGACATATTTGGGAGGTGGCAGCAGCAGCATGAGGAGACCAAAGAGTGTCCCATTTACATAGTTTTGAGGTGGCAGCAGCATTAGAAAGCCACAGAGTTCACCAGTGACATAGTGTTGAGTTAGCAGCTGCATGAGGAGGCCACAGACTGGCAAGGTGACATAGTGTGGAGGTGGCAGCAGCAGCATGAAGAGGCCACAGAGTGGCAAAATGACAGCGTTTGGAGGTGGCAGCTGAATAAGGAGACCACTGAGTGGCCCAGAGACAGAGTTGTGACTTTACAGCAGCATGAGGAGATCACAGGGTGGCAAGGTGACATAGTGTGGAGGTGGCAGCAACAGCAGCATGAGGAGGCCACAAAGTGGCACAATGACAAAGTTGTGAGTTGGCAGCAGCATGAGGAGACCACAGAATGACCCAGTGACATAGTGTTGATTTAGCAGCAGCATGAGGAGGCCACTGACTGGCAACGTGACATGGTGTGAAGGTGGCAGCAGCAGCAGCATGGGGAGGCCAAAGAGTGGCAAGATTGCCTAAAGTCGAGGTGGCAGCAGCAGCAGCATGAAGAGGCCACAGAGAGGTACAATGGCAGAGTGTGGAGATGGCAGCTGCATGACACAGAGACAGAGTTGTGAGTTGGCAGTGGCATGAGGAGACCACTGAGTGGCCCAGAGATAGACATATGAGTTAGCAGCTGCATGAGGAGACCACAGAGTGGCAAGGTGACATAGTGTGGAGTTGGCAGCAGCAGCAGCATGAGGAGACGACAGACTGGCAAGGTGACATAGTGTGGAGGTAGCAGCAGCAGCAGCAGCATGAGACGGCCATAGAGTGGCAAAGTTACATAGTATGGAGGTGGCAGCAGAAGCAGCATGAAGACGCCACAGAGTGGCACAATGGCATAGTGTGGAGATGGCAGCAGCATGAGCAGGCAACAGAGTGGCACAAAGACAGAGTTCTGAGTTGGCTGCAGCATGAGGAGACCACAGAGTGGCACAATTACAGAGTATTGAGGTGGCAGCAGCATGAGGAGGCCATAGAGTGAACCAGTGACATAGTGTTGATTTAGCAGCAGCATGAGGAGGCCACAGACTGGCAAGGTGACATAGTTTGGAGGTGGCAGCAGCAGCAGCATGAGGAGGCCACAGAGTGGCAAGGTTACATAGTGTGGAGGTGGCAGCAGCAGCATGAAGAGGCCACAGAGTGGCACAACGGCAGAGTGTGGAGGTGGCAGCTGCATGAGAGGACCACTGAGTGGCCCAGAGACAGACATATGAGTTAGCAGCTGCATGAGGAGACCACAGAGTGGCAAGGTGACATAGTGTGGAGGTGGCAGCAGCAGCAGCAGCATGAGGAGGCGACAGACTGGCAAGGTGACATATTGTGAAGTTGGCAGCAGCAGCAGCAGCATGAGATGGCCATAGAGTGGCAAGGTTACAAAGTGTGGAGTTGGCAGCAGCAGAAGCAGCATGAAGACACCACAGAGTGGCACAATGGCAGAGTGTGGAGATGGCAGCTGCATGAGAGGACCACTGAGTGGCCCAGAGATAGAGTTGTGAGTTTGCAGCAGCATGAGGAGACCACAGAGTGACCCAGAGACATACTTGTGAGTTGGCAGCAGCATGAGGAGATCACAAAATGGCCCAGTGACATAGTGTGGGGGTGTCAGCAGCATGAGGAGGCCAGAGAGTGGCACAATTACAGAGTGTGGAGGTGGCAGCAGCATGAAGAGACCACAGAATGGCCCAGTGACATAGTGTGGGGGTGGCAGCAGCATGAGGAGGCCAGAGAGTGACCCAGTGAAATAGTGTTGATGTATCTGCAGCATGAGGAGACCACAGAGTGGAAAGGTGATATGGTGTGGAGATGGCAGCAGCAGCATGCAGAGGTTACAACGTGGCCCAGTGACATAATGCTGAGTTAGAAGCAGCATGAGGAGGTCACAGAGTGGCAAGGTGACATAGTTTGGAGGTGGCAGCAGCAGCAGCATGAGGACGCCACGGAGATGAAAGATTACATAGTGTGGAGGTGGCACAATGACAGAGTGTGAAGGTGACAGCTGCATTGTAAGACCACTGAGTGGCCCAGAGATAGAGTTGTGAGTTGGCAGCAGCATGAGGAGGCCACATACTGGCAAGGTGACATAGTCTGGAGGAGGTTGCAGCAGCAGCATTTGGAGGCCAAAGACTGGCCCAGAAACAGACATGTGAGTTGGCAGCAGCATGAAAAGACCACAGAGTAGCCCAGTGACATAGTGTTGAGGTAGCAGAAGCATGAGGAGACCACAGAGTGGCCCAGTGACATAGCTTTGAGGTGGCAGCAGCATTAGAAAGCCACAGAGTGCACCAGTGACATAGTGTTGTCAGCAGCAGCATGAGGAGACCACAGAGTGGCCCAGAGACCGAATTGTGAGTTGGCAGTAGCATGATCAGACCACAGAGTGGCCAGGTAACATAGTGTAGAGGTGGCAGGAGCAGCAGCATATGGAGGCAACAGAGTGGCCCATAGACAGAGTCACGAGTTAGCAGCTGCATGAGGAGTGGCAAGGTGAAATAATGTGGAGGTGGCAGCATTAGCATGAGACGGCCATAGAGTGGCAAGGTTACATTGTGTGGAGGTGGCAGCAGCAGCAGCATGAAGATGCCACATAGTGGCACTATGGCAGAGTGTAGAGATGGCAGCTGCATGAGAAGACCACTGAGTGGTCCAGAGACAGAGTTGTGAGTTGGCAGCAGAATGAGGAGACCACAGAGTGGCAAGGTGATATAATGTGGAGGTGGCAGCAGCATATGGAGGCGACAGAGTGACCCAGTGAAATAGTTTTGATTTATCTGCAGCATGAGGAGACCACAGAGTGGAAAGGTGATATAGTGTGGAGGTGGCAGCAGCAGTATGCAGAGGCCACAAAGTGGCCCAGTGACATATTGCTGAGGCAGCAGCAGCATGAGCAGTCCACAAACTGGCAAGGTGGCAGCAGCAGCAGCAGCATGAGGAGGCCACAGAGTTGCCCAGAGACAAAGTTGTGAGTTGGCAGCAGCATGCAGAGACCACAGAATGGCCCGGTGACAGAGTATGGAGGTGCAGCAGCATGAGGAGACCACAAAGTGGCAAGGTGACATAGTATGGAGGTGGCAGCAGCAGTATGCAGAGGCCACAAAGTGGCCCAGTGACATATTGCTGAGTTAGCAGCAGCATGAGGAGGTCACAGAGTGGTAAAATGACATAGTGTGGAGGTGGCAGCAGCATCAGCATGAGGAGGCCACAGAGTTGCCCAGTGACAGAATGTGGAGGTGGCAGCAGCATGAGGAGACCACAAAGTGGCAAGGTGACATAGTGTGGAGGTGGCAGTAGCGGCATATGGAGGCCACAGAGTGACCCAGTGACATAGTGCTGAGGTAGCAGCAGCATGAGGAGGTCACAGAGTGGCAAAATGACATAGTGTGGAGGTGTCAGCAGCAGCATGAGGAGTCCACAGACCGGCGAGGTGGCAGCAGCGGCAGCATGAGGAGGCCACAGACTGGGAAGGTGACATAGTGTGTAGGTGGCAGTAGCATAAAGAGGCCACAGAGTGGCACAATGACAGAGTGTGGAGGTGTCAGCTGCATGAGGAAACCACTGAGTGGCCCTGCTGTGAGTTGGCAGCAGCTTTAGGAGGCCACAGACTGGCAAGGTGACATAGTCTGGAGGAGGTGGCAGCAGCAGCAGCATTAGGAGGCCACAGACTTGCCCAGAAACAGAGATGTGAGTTGGCAGCTAGAGATGTCGCGAACATAAAATTTTCCGTCAGCGAACGCGAATTTATGCAAATGCTCGCGAACGGGCGAACAGTGCGAACCGCCATAGACTTCAATAGACAGGCGAATTTTACAACCCACAGGGACTCTTTCTGGCCACAATAGTGATGGAAAAGTTTTTTCAAGGGGACTAACACCTGGACTGTGGCATGCCAGAGGGGGATCCATTTCAAAACTCCCATTTAAAATTAAGTAGTTGACGCAGAGTGTGGTAAATTGAATTTGCAATGCAATTAATATAACCTGCATTAATCGCATTGAGAATTCAACTTAGAGCTGGGTTCCTAATGGTTCTATTGCTAGAATGTAACGAAGATTGAGAATATAGCACTATATTCTCAATCTTCGTTATATTCTAGCAATACAACCATTAGGAACTCAGATCTAAGTTGTAATCGGAATGCGATTAATATAACGTGTATTAATCGCATTGCAATTACAACTTAAATCTCAGTTCCTAATGGATGTATTGCTAGAATACAACGAAGATTGAGAATATAGCCCTTTATTCTCAATCTTCGTTATATTCTAGCAATACAACCATTAGGAACTCAGATCTAGGTTCTAATCTCAATGCGATTAATACAGGTTATATTAATCTCATTGAGATTACAATTTAGATCTGAGTTCATAATGGTTGTATTGCTAGAATAGAGGAATATAGTGCTATATTCTCAATCTTCGTTATATAATTCTAGAAATACAACCATTAGAAACCCAGCTCTAAGTTTCATTCGCAATGCGATTAATACAGGTTATATTAATCGCATTGCGATTACAACTACTAACACTGCAGCTTCAGAATGAATTTAAGATGGATGCCGTCCTTGCTTTTGGATAGGAGGGGGGAGGGTCTGGGAGGGAGGATATGCTGATTGGCTTGAATGTGTCTGCTGACTGTGAGGTACAGGGTCAAAGTTTGCTCCATGATAAAGTATAGGGGCGAACGCAAACATCGCATATGTTCGCCCGCCGCGGCGGACGCGAACAAGCTATGTTTGCCGGGAACCGTTCGCCGGCGAATAGTTCGGGATATCTCCTTTGGCAGCAGCATGAGAAGACCACAGAGTGTCCCAGTGACATAGTTTTGAGGTAGCATCAGCATGAGGAGACCACAGAGTGTCTAATTTACATAGTGTTGAGTTAGCAGCAGTATGAGGAGGCCACAGACTGGCAAGGTGACATAGTGTGGAGGTGGCAGCAGCAGCATGAAGAGGCCACAGAGTGGCACAATGACAGAGTGTGGAGGTGGCAGCTGCATGAGGAGACCACTGAGTGGCCCAGAGACAGAGTTGTAAGTTGGCAGCAGCAAGAGGAGATCACAGGGTGGCAAGGTGACATAGTGTGAAGGTGGCAGCAGCAGCAGCATTAGCAGCATGAGGAGGCCACAAAGTGGCACAATGACAGAGTTGTGAGTTGGAAGCAGCATGAGGAGACCACAGAGTCGCCCATAGTGTGGAGGTAGCAGCAACATTTGGAGGCCACAGACTGGCAAGGTGACATAGTGTGGAGGTGGCGGCAGCAGCAGCATGAGGAGGCCACAGACTGGCAAGTTGACATAGTGTGGAGTTGGCAGCAGCAGCAGCATGAGGAGGCCACAGAGTGGCAAGGTTACATAGTGTGGAGGTGGCAACAGCAGCATGAAGAGGCCACAGAGGGGCACAACGGTAGGGTGTGGAGGTGGCAGCTGCATGAGGAGACCTCTGAGTGGCCCAGAGACAGAGTTATGAGTTAGCAGCTGCATGAGGATCCACAGAGTGGCAAGGTGACATAGTGTGGAGGTGGCAGCAGCAGCAGCATGAGGAGGCCACAGAGTGGCAAGATTACATAGTGTGGAGGTGGCAGCAGCAGCATGAAGAGGCCACAGACTGGCTCAATGGCAGAGTGTGGAGGTGGCAGCTGCATGAGGAGGCCAGAGGGTTACCCAGCAACATTGTATGGAGTGAGCAACAGCATGAGAAGGCCACAGAGTGGCCCAGTGACATAGTGTTGATTTAGCAGCAGTATGAGGAAGCAACAGACTGTCAAGGTGACATAGTGTGATGGTGGCAGCAGCAGCAGCATGAGGAGGCCACAGATTGTCAAGGTGACGTAGTGTGAAGGTGGCAGCAGCAGCAGCAGCATGAGGAGGCAACAGAGTGACCCAGTAACATAGTGTGGAGGTAGCAGCAACATGATGAGGCCACAGAATGGCCCAGTGACATAGTGTTGATTTAGCAGCAGCATGAGGAGTCCACAGACTGGCAAGGTGACATAGCGTGGAGGTAGCGGCAGCAGCAGCATGAGGAGGCCACAGGCTGGCAAGGTGACAAAGTGTGGAGGTGGCGGCAGCAGCAGCAGCATGAGGAGTCAACAGAGTGGCCAAAGAGACAGAGTTGTGAGTTGGCAGCAGCATGAGGAGACCACAGAGTGGCATAATTACAGAGTGTTAAGGTGGCAGCAGCATGACGAGTCCAGAGGGTGACTCAGTAACATAGTGTGGAGGGAACAGCAGCATGAGGAGGCCACTGAGTGGCCCAGTGACATAGTGTTGATTTAGCAGCAGCATGAGAAGTCGACAGACTGGCAAGGTGACATAGTGTGGAGGTAGCGGCAGCAGCAGCATGAGGAGGCCACAGACTTTCAAGGTGACACAGTGTGGAGGTGGCAGCAGCAGCAGCATGAGGAGGCCACAGAGTGGCAAGATTACATAGTTTGGGGCTGGCAGCAGCAGCATGAAGAGGCCACAGAGGGGCACAACGGCAGGGTGTGGAGGAGGCAGCAGCATGAGAAGACCTCTGAGTGGCCTAGAGACAGAGTTATGAGTAAGCACCTGCATGAGGAGAACACAGAGTAGCACAATTACAGTGTGGTAGTGGCAGTAGCATGAAGAGACGACAAATTGGCAAGGTTACATAGTGTGAATGTGGCAGCATCAGCATATGTAGGTCACAGAGTGACCCAGTGAAATAGTGTTGATTTAGCTGCAGCATGAGGAGACCACAGAGTGGAAAGGTGACATAGTGTGGAGGTGGCAGCAGCATGAGGTGGCCACAGAGTGGCACAATGACAGAGTTGTGAGTTGGCAGCAGCATGAGGAGACCACAGAGTGGCCCAGTAACATAGTGTGGAGGTAGCAGCAACATGAGGAGGCAACAGAATGGCCCAGTGACACAGTGTTAATTTAGCAGCAGCATTGAATGCTCTGATGATATTATTTTTAGGCCCTAGTTCTTATTGCAGACCGTGCATACACAAGTTTGATGCAGCCTCTTTATGATTGTTTGTCTTTTAGTCCCTCCCACCTTACAGATGAGGTGGTAGATGCTTTTTATGCCTAGAGATGGCAAGTTTGTGCTCCCCCACTGGGCCTATCAGATTATTACCTTTAGATTGTATTGTACAGAAGTGAGTGGCCATGCCTCAGCTGTCCTCAACCAACTGCATGGCCAGTGACAATGCCCTGTGGCATATTATTCAGCTAGAGTTGACCCCGTGGCCAGAAGTGCCCTTTATGGCATCAGAGCTGTAGCAATTGTACAAGCCATCTTAATAAAAGCTCTGAGATAGTCCTGAACCACAAAGTGACAGTGATATTGCGTCTATCTTCATGAAAGTACAACCCAAAAAAAACTTTTTGTTGGCTGCAGAGTTAGGTGTGATAACTTACGGAGTGTGTGGTTTAACTCTGCTAAATCCTTATGTGCCGGAAGAAGGCCACAGTCCGGTTAGGACTGAAACTCGGTATATCTCTGTTTGCTGATTTTAATGTTCATATTCATCCTGACTAGTAATGAGCGTCACGGGCAATATTTGAATTCGCGATATTTCACGAATATTTACTAGAATATTGTGAGAAGGCTGCAATATCTAGGGAATTAGAATATTCTTCATTATTTAATTTATTTTACCTTATGCGAAAAATCCGCAATGTAATATGCGCGTTAATCGAGTAAGGGCGGGTTATAGGCAACTTTCCTATTGGGTTGGCTTGCTAGAATTCGCGAATAAGTAGAATATAGTGTGATATATATTCGTGAAAAAGAATATTCGTATTTTTTTTTTCATCTGAACCCATTACATTTACTACTCTAATGGGTTCAGATGAAAAACATAAATAACTATTCATTTTTATGAATATATATCACACTATATTCTACATATTCGCGAATTCTAGCAAGCCAGCCCGATAGGAAAGTTGCCTATAACCCGCCCTTACTCGATTAACGTGCATATTACATTGCCGATTTTTCGCATAAGCTAAAATAAATTAAATAATGAAGAATTTTCTAATTCACTAGATCAGGCATACTCAAACTGCGGCCCTCCAGCTGTTGTAAAACTACAACTCCCACAATGCCCTGCTGTAGGCTGATACCTGTAGGCTGTTCGGGCATGCTGGGAGTTGTAGTTTTGCAACAGCTGGAGGGCCGCAGTTTGAGGATGCTTGCACTACATACTGCAGCCTTCTCACATTGGCCCACAAGCAAGAAGAAGGCAGGTAATGGGTTCAGATGAAAGAAATAGATGAATATTCATTTTTACGAATATATATCACTATATTCAAAATATTTGGGAATTCTCGAAGTTGCGATATTTGCGATTAAAATTCGCTATTCGAATATTTGCGCTCAACACTGATCCTATCAAGGATGAGCGAATTGGTTCTAACATAGTTTTATATGAGAAAAGACATCTGCATCCAACTCAGCTCAGAAATTAAGTCCAAATTTCTCAAAAAGGCAAGAGAGAGACAAGGACTAGTCCACAAATGTGTGTTTCTCAACAGTATATATGTGTACATAATAGTTAATAACTGATCCCAATCATATGTTTATTGTGTCGATTTTTTAACCTACTACTAACACATAGGATCATGTCATGGACTTTTATACAGTGGATATAAAACGTCTACACACCCCTGTTAAAATGTGAGGTTTCTGTGCTGTAAAAAATGAGACGAAGATAAATCATTTCAGAACTTTTTGCACCTTTAATGTGACCTATAAACTGTACAACTCAATTGAAAAACAAACTGAAATCTTTTAGGTAGAGGAAAGAAAAAATATAAAAATAAAATGCACACCCTTAAACTAATACTTTGTTGAAGCACCTTTTGATTTTATTACAGCACTCTTTTGGGTATGAGTCTATCAGCATGGCACATTTTTTTGTCTCATTTTTTTGTGCTAGAGAGTCATATAAAACGTGTCTGCAGCATTGGTGACTCTGATTTTTAGAAGCACCCGTTATACCTGATTTACTTATTTGAGTTATTAAAAGTTAAGTTTTAACATAAAGGATTTTCTATGCTAAAAAAAAGTTTATGACACATTTTGACTTGAGAAGATTTGCCCACTCTTCTTTGCAAAAACACTACAAATCTGTCAGATTGCGAGGGCATCTCCTGTGCACAGCCCTCGAGATCACCCCACAGGATTTCAATAGGATTTAGTTCTGGGCTCTGGCTGGGCCATTCCAAAACTTTAATCTTGCATTACTTTGTTGATTTGAATGTATGCTTTGGGTCGTTGTCATGCTGAAAGATGAAGTTCCTTTTCATGTTCAGCTTTCTAGAAGAAGCCTGAAGGTTTTGTGCCAATATTGACTGGTATTTGGAACTGTTCATAATTCCCTCTATCTTAACTAAGGCCCCAGTTCCAGCTGAAGAAAAACAGCCCCAAAGCATGATGCTGCCACCACCATGCTTTACTGTGTGTACAGTGTTCTTTTGGTCATGTGCAGTGTTGTTTTTGTGCCAAACATATCTTTTGGAATTATGGCCAAAAAGTTCAACCTTGGTTTCATCAGACCATAACACCTTTTCCCACATGCTTTTGGGAGACTTCAGATGTGTTTTTAAAAAATGTAGCCTGGCTTGGATGTTTTTCTTCGTAAGAAAAAGCATTCATCTTGCCATTCTACCCCATAGCCCAGACATATGGAGAATACGGGAGATTGTTGTCACATGTACCACACAGCCAGTACTTGCCAGATATTCCTGCAGCTCTTTTAATGTTGCTGTAGGCCTCTTGGTAGCCTCCCAGACCAGTTTTTTTCTCGTCTTTTCATCAATTTTGGAGGGACGTCCAGTTCTTTGTAATGTCACTGTTGTGCCATATTTTCTCCACTTGATGATGACTGTCTTCACTGTGTTCCATGGTATATCTAATGTCTTGGAAATTCTCTTGTGTACTCTTCTCCTGATACCTTTTAACAATGAGATCCCTCTGATGCTTTGGAAGCTCTCTATGGACCATGACTTTTGCTATGGGATGTGACTAAGAAAATGTCAGGAAAGACCAACTAGAGCAGCTGAACTGTATTTGGGATTAATCAGAGGCACTTTAAATGATGGCAGATGTATGCTGACTCCTATTTAATATGATTTTGAATGTGATTGCTTAATTCTGAACACAGCTACATCCCCAGTTATAAGAGGGTGTGCACACTTATGCAACCATATTATTATTATTTTTTTTCTTCGCTCCACCTAAAAGATTTCAGTTTGTTTTTCAATTGAGTGGTACAGTTTATAGGTCACATTAAAGGTGGAAAAAGTTCTAAAATTATTTATCTTTGTCTAATTTTTTTACAGCACAGAAACCTGACATTTTAACAGGGGTGTGTAGACTTTTTATATCCACTGTAGATTGTATTACCTTTCTTGGCTTATCAAAATTGACACTGTTACTGACGATCATGACATATCACAAACTTATTTCCTGAAGCTTATAGATCAAGTGTTTTATGTACTATCATGGATTCATTGTGTTGATTATTTGTCCTAATTACTAATATTTGGGACCATTCTAGATAATATTATCTTTATAGAATTGCTTCTCTATCACAGAATTCCAGCTATTGTAACTTTTTCCAGCAATCTATTCATCAAAATGTTGTGCCTATCAGGGATATTATTGTGTTGATGTATGATCATCCACTTTGTTTGATCAATGTAATGTGTTCTCGCTGACAAATGATATTCATATGATGCCTGAAGTGTCCAATGATGTAATATTTTGGATCCAGCCACCATGTTGCCTCTGGAGCAAGGGGGGAGGGAAGAGTTTTGGGACTTAATCTTTTCTTCCAGACTTCCAGATCCAGAGGAAGAGGCTCATGACTGTTTGCAGATAATGTCACAAGGGACAGTGGGATTTGGTAAATCAGCTATTAGATAATCCAGATCATGTGCTCTTTCTGGATGGATCAAAGTATGGCCAGGATGGCAGGTACTACACAGGTTGGGAAGTGATGATTAAACATGACACTCTTGAAAAAAAAAATATGCATAGTCCACACCACCACACATGTCTGCTCAAGAAGTGGAGCTAAAAACTTTGAAGATGGCTTGCAGATATGCAAATAGAATAACAACCAACATTTACACTGATTCCAGGTATGCTTTTGGGATGGCCCATGATTATGAGCCCATCTTGGAAAGCCAAGAACTTCCTGACTGCTTCAGGTAAACCCATTAAGAATGGAGAAGCATTGAGGTCCTTGATGGAAGCCCTCACTTGAGTGGCGGTGATAAAAAAAATAAGAGAGCCACTGTAACACCGACTCATAGGAGGCAATGGGAAAAGCCACAGCAGATCAGGCGGCAAAAATGGCTGCCAAATTGCCTAGGAAGACCCCTACCTTAAGTGGCCACAGCTCAGGTCCCTGAAGTAACTCCTCCTGTCTCACTGGAAGTTCTTAAGACCTTATAGAACCAGGTGGGCAAGGCGGAAAGGGACTGGTGGATGGAAAAGGGGGGACTTCAAATGAGGAAGGGCTAATGCAGTTCCAAGGGAAACTCTGCCTTTCCAGGTCTCTCTATCTCACGATGGCACAGGCAACCCATGGAGTGATGCACCAGTCAGAAACTGCTTTGTCTAATTTAGTACACAGCGCATGGTACGCCCCAGGGTTCAGCTCTGTAGCAGTTAGATATACTCAAGGATGTATGATTTGTACAACGTCGGCAAGGTGGTTAAGGTACCCCAGGAACACACGTCTTGCCCTTTGTATCTATTTCAAAGCTTGCAGGCTACCTTCACCTACCCAAGGTTGGCATATATGAGTCAGTGTTGATGTGTGATGACTTGTTTTCAGGATGGCCAGAAGCATGCCCAAAAAAGCAAAGAAGATTATGGCTGAAGTTGTATGCAGGTATGAGGTACCTGAGACCATTGTAAGTGACAGAGGTATTCACTTCACAGGTGAAGTGATGCAGGAGATGATGAAGGTTTTGGGTGTAGAACAGGCCTTACCTGCTTCGTACCATCCACAAAGCAACGGTACGGTAGGAAACAAAGAACCGAACGGGACACAAAATGCTATGGCAGAGACTGGTAAGCATGTACAGAGTGCCTGCTGGTAGCCCTCTTTTCAGTAAGGTATACCCCTAACCGTAAGACAGGCCTTAGTCCCTATAAGGTCCTTTTTGGGTCAGCCCCTAGGACAGGATTGTATTTCCCACAGCAGCTCCAGATGCAACATGGTTGTCTGACAGATTATGTGATCAGTTTGCATAAGCATTTGGATAAAATACATTTTTGAGTTTTTGCTTCACTTCCAGATCACTTGATAAAGTACCAGGAACCTACATACTTGTGTCTGGATATTGGGTGGTGGTAAAAGGACACAGCCAATAAACGTGTAGGTAAGTATCGCCATCACTGTAATGCCATTAGACATGTTTTCTATTGGCATTACAGTGATTGGCTGGCCGGAATGCTTCTATATAGCACCCGGTCATGTGGGTTCGGCTCATTGCGAGTCAGGGAGAGCTGCTGTTAGGAAGGGACTAGAGTTGAGCGAACACCTGGATGTTCGGGTTTGATAAGTTCGGCCGAACTTCCCGAAAATGTTCGGGTTTGGGATCTGAACTCGACCCGAACTTTATCCCTTTATCCCAAACCCCATTGAAGTCAATGGGGACCCCGAACTTTTGGGCACTAAAAAGGCTGTAAAATAGTTCAGGAAAGGGCTAGAGGGCTGCAAAAGGCAGCAAAATGTAGGTAAATCCACTGCAAACAAATGTGGATAGGGAAATTAATTAAAATAAAACAAAATGAATAAAAATTAAACAATATCAATTGAAGAGAGGTCCCATAGCAGAGAATCAGGCTTCAAGTCACCCACCAATGGAGAAGGCCACTTTCATTTATTTAGGCCCCAGCACCCAGACAGAGGACAGAGGTCGCATAGCAGAGAATCAGGCGTCATGTCACCCACCAATGGAAAAGGCCACTTTTCAATAATTAGGCCCCTGGCACCCAGATGGAGGAGAGAGGTCGAATAGCAGAGAATCAGGCTTCATTTCACACAGCAATAGAGAAGGCCACTTCCAGATATTTAGCCCACGGCACCCAGACAGAGGACAGAGGTCGCATAGCAGAGAATCAGGCTTCATGTCACCCACCACTGGAACAGGCCACTTTCAGATAATTAGGCCCCTGGCACCTAGTTGGAGGAGAGGTTCATTCAACTTTTGGTTGCACCGCAATATAATGGTAAAATTAAAAAAAGAGGATTCAATAAAGAAGTGCCCCAGAGTACAAGAATATATGGTTGAGGGGGAGGCAGTTATAAATGTCTATTCTGCACAAGGGATGGACAGGTCCTGTGGGATCCATGCCTGGTTCATTTTTATGAACGTCAGCTTGTCCACGTTGGCTGTGGACAGGCGGCTGCGTTTGTCAGTAATGACTCCCCCTGCTGTGCTGAATACACGTTCAGACAAAACGCTGGCCGCCGGGCAGGCCAGCACCTTCAAGGCTGAAAGGCTAGCTCTGGCCACGTGGACAATTTGGAGACCCAGAAGTTGAATTTGGCCGAACCATCAGTCAGTTCGTGGAGGGGTGTGCAGATGTACTGTTCAACCATGTTAGTGAAATGCTGCCTCCTGTTAACACGTTCTGTATCAGGTGGTGGTGCAGTTAGCTGTGGCGTGGTGACAAAACTTTTCCAAATTTCTGCCATGCTAACCCTGCCCTCAGAGGAACTGGCTGTGACACAGCTGCGTTGGCGACCTCTTGCTCCTCCTCTGCCTTCGCCTTGGGCTTCCACTTGTTCCCCTGTGACATTTGGGAATGCTCTCAGGAGCGCGTCTACCAGCGTGCACTTGTACTCTCACATCTTCCTATCACGCTCCAGTGCAGGAATTAAGGTGGGCACACGTTAAAATGTGGGCAACTCTGCTGTCATTGCGCAGGCACTGCAGCATGTAGTCGCTCATGTGTGCCAGGCTGCCCAGAGGTAAGGACAAGCTGTCCTCTGTGGGAGGCGTATCGTCATCGTCCTCCGTATCCCCCCAGCCACGCACCAGTGATGGGCCTGAGCTGTGTTGGGTGCCACCCCGCTGTGAACCTCCTCATCCTCCTCCACCTCCTCCTCATCCTCCTTGTCCTCCAGTAGTGGGCCCTGGATGGCCACATTTGTACCTGGCCTCTGCTGTTGCAAAAAACCTCCCTCTGAGGCACTTCTAACAGACTGGCCTGAAAGTGCTAAAAATGACCCCTCATCCTCCTCCTCCTCCTGGGCTACCTCCCCTTCCATCATCGCCCGAAGTGTTTTCTCAAGGAGACATCAAAGTGGTATTTTAACACTGATAACGGCGTCATCGTCACTGGCCATGTTGGTGGAGTACTCGAAACAGTGCAACAGGGCACACAGGTCTCGCATGGAGGCCCAGTCATTGGTGCTGAAGTGGTGCTGTTCCGCAGTGCGACTGACGCGTGCTGCAGCTGAAGCTCCACTATGGCCTGCTGCTGCTCGCACAGTCTCTCCAGCATGTGCAAGGTGGAGTTCCACCTGGTGGGCACGTCGCATATGAGTAGGTGAGCGGGAAGGCCGAAGTTACGCTGTAGCGCAGACAGGCGAGCAGCGGCAGGATGTGGACGCCGGAAGCGCGTACAGATGGCCAGCACTTTATGCAGCAGCTCTGACATGTCGGGGTAGTTGTGAATGAACTTCAGCACCACCAAATTCAGCACATGCACCAGGCAAGGGATGTGCGTCAAACCGGCTAGTCCCAGAGCTGCGACGAGATTTCGCCCATTATCGCACACCACCAGGCCGGGCTTGAGGCCCACCGGCAGCAACCACTCGTCAGTCTGTTGTTCAATATCCCACCACAACTCCTGCGCGGTGTGGGGCCTGTCCCCCAAACATATTTGTTTCAGAACGGCCTGCTGAAGTTTACCTCGGGCTCTGCTGAAGTTGGTAGTGAAGGTGTGTGGCTGACTGGATGAGCAGGTGGAAGCAGAGGAGGAGGAAGCCTAGTAGGAGGAGGAGGCAACAGGAGGCAAAAAATGATGCCCTGCGATCCTTGGCGGCGGAAGGACGTGGACCAAAGAACTCTCCAACTGGGGCCCAGTCGCCACTACATTTACCCAGTGTGCAGTTAGGGAGATATAGCGTCCCTGGCCGTGCTTACTGGTCCACATATCTGTGGGTATGTGGACCTTGCCACAGATGGCGTTGCGCAGTGCACACTTGATTTTATCGGATACTTGGTTGTGCAGGGAAGGCAAAACTGTCTTGGAGAAGTAGTAACGGCTGGGAACAACATACTGTGGGACAGCCATGGACATCAGCTGTTTGAAGCTGTCTGTGTCCACCAGCCTGAATGACAGCATTTCAAAGGCCAGTAGTTTAGAAATGCTGGCATTCGGGCCCAGGGCTCGAGCGTGGCTGGGTGGTAATTTACACTTTTTCTCCAAGGTTTGTGAGATGGAGAGGTGAACGCTGCCGTGTGAAATGGTGGAGATGCTTGGTGACGCAGGTGGTGGTGTCGGTGGCACATCCTCTGTTTGGTGGGCAGCAGGTGACAACATTCCTTCCGACGCAGAGGAAGAGGCCGAGGCAGCAGCAGAAGAGGGAGCAGGGGGAGCCTGGGTGAGTTCCTTGTTTTTAAGGTGTTTACTCCACTGCAGTTCATGCTTTGCATGTAGATGCCTGGTCATGCAGGTTGTGCTAAGGTTTAGAACGTTAATGCCTCACTTCAGGCTCTGATGGCACAGCATGCAAACCACTCGGGTATTGTCGTCAGCACATTGTTTAAAGAAGTGCCATGCCAAGGAACTCCTTGAAGTTGCCTTTGGGGTGCTCGATCCCTGGTGGCGGTGGCCAGTAGCAGGTGAACTCTCTTGGCGGCGGCTGTTCTGCTTTTGCCCCCTGCTCCCTCTTTTGCTTCGCTGTTGGCTCAGTCTCACCACTGCCTCCTCCTCTGAACTATGAAAGTCAGTGGCACGACCTTCATTCCATGTGGGGTCTAGGACCTCATCGTCCCCTGCATCGTCTTCCACACAGTCTTCCTCCCTGACCTCCTGTTCGGTCTGCACACTGCAAAAAGACGCAGCAGTTGACACCTGTGTTTCGTCATCATCAGAGACGTGCGGACTCCGATGAGGTGGTATTCCCATGTCCTCATCATCAGGAAACATAAGTGGTTGTGCATCAGTGCATTCTATGTCTTCCACCACTGGGGAAGGGCTAGGTGGATTCCCTTGGGAAACCCTGCCAGCAGAGTCTTCAAACAGCATAAGAGACTGCTGCATAACTTGAGGCTCAGACAGTTTCTCTGATATGCATGGGGGTGATGTAACAGACTGATGGGCTTGGTTTTCAGGCGCCACCTGTGCGCTTTCTGCAGAAGACTGGGTGTGAAATAATGTTGTGAACGTGCTGGATCCACTGTCGGCCACCCAACTGACTAGCGCTTGTACTTGCTCAGGCCTTACCATCCTTAGAACGGCATTGGGCCCCACCAAATATCGCTGTAAATTCTGGCGGGTACTGGAACCTGAGGTAGTTGGTTCACTAGGATGTGTGGCTGTGGCAGAATGGCCACTTCCTCTCCCAGCACCAAAGGGTCCACTAACACCACCGCGTCCGCGTCCCTAACTAGATGTCTTCCTCATTGTTACCGTTCACCAAGCACCACAATAAGAAAAAAAATGTTTGGCCCAATGTATTTATATCAAATTCAGGCCTTTTTTACAGGCACCTAACACTATCTGCCTATTTATTTATGTACCGTATTACACTAATCCAGGCACAGCAGTAACCACTGATTTAGGGAAATATCAATTGTAAGCCTAGTATTTAGGCCCTGGATGAAAGGTATCCTTTTATGGACAGATTTACACTTGGAGATGCACAGTAGCGTGTTAAAAAATATGTAGGATTATGCCTTCAGCAATTGTATTATAACACTTTGTGTAATATACCCTTTAACGGACAGAAATACACTTGGAGATGCACGGTAGCGTGTGAAGTTATTGAGGATCACCCTCTCAGCACTTGTATATACACCTTGAGTGTAATATACCCTTTTACGGACAGAAATACACTATGAGATGCACAATAGTGCGTGCAGATTTACAGAATTATGCTTTCAGCAATTGTAATGTAACACTTTTTGTAATATACCCTTTTACGGAAAGAAATATACAGTTGTGTTCAAAATTATTCAACCCCTACTGAAATTGAGTGTTTTGGCCAGTTTGACATTGATTTAGATCTTTTCAGTCATCTTGTTTACAATTAAATCAAAGAGGCACTTGTAAGTCAGACAAATATAACATAACATTTATAATGAAATAACCACAAATGTCTTTTCTATGCTCACATCATTATCAGTTTTATTCCACCCCCAAGTCACATTCTCTTCTCTATCTTAGTACTTAGGACAACATCCTTTTCCAGTTATAACAGCTTTTAAACGTGAAGCATAGCTTGACACAAGTGTCTTGCACCGATCTACGGGTATCTTCGCCCATTCTTCATGGGCAAAAGCCTCCAGTTCAGTCACATTCTTAGGCTTGCGCGCTGCAACTGCTTTCTTTAAGTCCCACCAGAGGTTCTCAATCGGATTTAAGTCTGGTGACTGCGATGGCCACTTCAAAATGTTCCAGCCTTTAATCTGCAACCATGCTCTAGTGGACTTGGAGGTATGCTTGGGATCATTATCCTGTTGAAAGGTCCAACGTCTCCCAAGCCTCAGGTTTGTGACAGACTGCATCACATTTTCATCCAATATCTCCTGGTACTGAAAAGAATTCAAGGTACCTTGCATACGCTGAAGCTTCCCTGTACCTGTAGAAGCAAAACAGCCTCAAAGCATGATTGACCCTCCGCCATGCTTCACAGTAGGCAAGGTGTTCTTTTCTTCATAGGCCTTGTTCTTCCTCCTCCAAACATAGCGTTGATCCATGGGCCCAAACAGTTCTAATCAGTCCACAGAACACTATCCCAAAACTTTTGTGGTTTGTCCACATGACTTTTGGCATACTGCAGTCGACTCTTCTTATTCTTTGGAGACAGCAAGGGGGTGCGCCTGAGAGTTCTGGCATGGAGGCCTTCATTACGCAGTGTGCGCCTTATTGTCTGCGCTGAAACTTCAGTACCCGCATCTGACAAATCTTTTTTCAGTTCCTCAGCAGTCACACGGGGACTTTTTTCTACTTTGCGCTTCAGGTAGCACACAGCAGTCGAAGTCAGCATCTTCTTTCTGCCAAGACCAGGTAGCGTTTCAACAGTGCCCTTTGCCTTGAATTTGCGAATGATGCTTCCTATGGTGTCTCTTGGTATGTTTAACATCTTTGCAATCTTCTTATAGCCATTGCCCTATCTGTGAAGACTAATACACACCAGTAAATGTCTAGAAGGAGCTGAGTTTCACAGTCATTTTAAATCGGCCTAATTGGTGCTTATTATGCTTGATTGCTGCTCCTTGACATCCAGAGGTGTTTTCAATACCTGATCGAAAAAAAACACTTGAATGAACCTCTGTTCTTAAGAGTGGTAGTCTTTAAGGGGTTGAATAATTGTGTCAATGAAGAAATCACAAAAAAACCATTTAATACTGTGTTACAAAAACAATTGATGTAATTTTAGTTGCATTTGGTTCTTTAAAAAGTCCTTGTAAGATTTCATTCTGAACACAATTACAAATGTACACTAAATTCCCTAAAACCCTTTACAGCATTGGGGGTTGAATAATTTTGAACACAACTGTACTTGGAGATGCACGCTGAGTGTAATATACCCTTTTACGGACAGATAAACACTTGGCCTTCAACAGCTGGAACACCAGATTCAGGGTATTGCTATATTGGCAAGTGAATTTCACCCCAGAACAAAATATATCCTTTGCCGGACACTATGAAACTTGTCCAGTCACAGCTGGAACACCAGATTTACTGTATTTCTATCTTTGCAACTGTATTTCACCCCAGAAAATAATATATCCTTTGACGGACACTAGTGAAATTGTCCAGTCACAGCTGGAACACCAGATTCAGGGTATTGCTATTTTGGCAATTAAATTTCACCCCAGATAAAAATATACCCTTTTACGGACAGATTTAAACTATGCCTGCAACAGCTGGAACACCAGATTCAGGGTATTGCTATTTTGGCAATTAAATTTCACCCCAGAAAAAAATATACCCTTTTACGGACAGATTTAAACTAGGCCTGCAACAGCTAAAACACCAGATTTACAAAATTGTCCAGTCACAGCTGGAACACTAGATTCAGGGTATTGATATTTTGGCAATTGAATTTCACCCCAGAACAAAATCTATCCTTTGATGGATACTATTTAACTTGTTCAGTCACAGCTGGAACACCAGATTCAGGGTATTGCTATTTTGGCAATTAAATGTCACCCCAGAAAATAATATATCCTGTGATGGACACTATTAAACTTGGCCAGCCACGGCTGAAACCACTGATTTATGGTATCGCTATTTTGTCAATTTAATTTAACCTCAGAAAAAAATATATCCTTTGCCAGACACTATTAAACTTGTCCAGCCACAGCTGGAACACTAGATTTACTGTATTTCTATTTTTGCAACTGAATTTCACCCCAGAAAATAATATATCCTTTCTCGGACACTAGGGAAATTGTCCAGTCACAGCTGGAACATCAGATTCAGGGTATTGCTATTTTGGCAATTAAATTTCACCCCAGAAAAAAAAATATCCTTTGATGGAAACTAGGGAAATTGTCCAGTCACAGCTGGAACACCAGATTCAGGGTATTGCTGTTTTGGCAAATGAATTTCACCCCAGAAAAAAATAATGAAAATTTACTCACCGAAATTTTTGTTTCCTGGAGTCCGTAGGCAGCACATAACGAAAGGGTTAAGTCCCCTAGGTACAACCAGGATAGAGACACATTAGAAAGCAGTAGACTAATTAATTGACAATTAGCAGGCTATATAGGATAACACATGACACCAGAGCCTTGTATTTGTATGCAGCAATAAATTTATTCAAAGGGAGGGAAAGTTGTGCTGCCTACGGACTCCAGGAAACAAAAATTTCGGTGAGTAAATTTTCATTTTCCTGATCGTCCTTGGCAGCACATAACGAAAGGGACTTGATAAGCAGTACTCATTGGGAGGGAGCACTGGCCGCCACTTGTAGCACTCTTTTGCCAAATGTTGACCCTTCAGCTGCTAATATGTCAAGTCTGTAATGCCTCATAAATGTGGATACAGAAGACCATGTAGCCGCTTTACAGATCTGGTCAAGCGAAACCTGTGCCAATTCCGCCCACGATGAAGCTGTAGATCTCGTAGAGTGTGCCTTTAATCCGATAGGGCACTCTAGGCCGGCAGCCTTATAGGATTCCTCTATTGCACGCTTGATCCATCTTGCTAGTGTTGCTTTACTAGCTCTCTTTCCTTTATTTGGTCCTTGAATCTGTAAGAATAACCCTTCAGATTTTCTGAAGGAGGCAGTAATTTGAAGATATGCTTGCAATGCTCTTTTGACATCCAATAAATGCCAATGCACTTTTTCTTGAGGATCTGAGTGAAGAACTGGAAGAGAGATTTCTTGGTTAATGTTTACCACTGATGCTACTTTTGGAAGAAAACCTGGCATGGTTCTTAGAATAATACAGTCACCCATATCCCTAAAATATGGTTCTTTATGTGAAAGAGCTTGTAGTTCACTAACACGTCTGGCCGAAGTGATTGCGACCAGAAAAAGGGCCTTCATAAATACATGCTTCAGAGAAGAGGATTCTATTGGTTCAAAGGGTTCTTTTAACATAGCAGACAATACCACGGACAAATCCCAGGAAGGGACAGGCACACTGGCAGGAGGTCTTAGATTTTTCAAAGCTTTAAAAATGTACGCATTATTTGATTATTTGAAAATTTTCCTTGTAACTGGGCATTGATTGCAGTGAACTGTACTTTCAAGGTGTTTGTTTTTAAACCTTTACTAAAACCTTCTTGAAGGAACTGCAGAACAGATTTTAAATCTTCAGGAAGAGAAGTAGTTTTTTGGCACCAGTTGTTAAAGGTCTTCCATACTCTATTGTATATTTTAATAGTTGTCGGTTTACGTGCTGCTAGCATGGTATTGACTAGCTCAGAAGAAAATCCAAGTGATGTTAATGACTGCCGCTCAGCCTCCAAGCCGCAAGTTGCAGGCTGTTGGGATTGTGGTGAAGAAATCCTCTCTGGATCAGCAAGTCTGGGCGAGGAGGGATTTTCCAGATTCTGCCCTTGGAGAGGGCTAGAGCAAACCAAGTTCTTCGGGGCCAAAATGGAAGAACTGCTATGACTTCTGCATGATCTTCCCTTATCTTTTTTAGGACTTTTGGTATAAGGGGAATCGGGGGAAACACATAAATCAGGCCCTTCTTCCAGCTGATTGACAGGCCGTCTATTGCTACAGCTTGGCAGGACCGATGAATGGAACAGAATTGGTTGAGTTTCTTGTTCTGATCTGTTGCCATGGCATCGAGACAGGGTTTCCCCCAGCGAGACACAATGCTGTTGAAGACTGTCGGATTTAGGCTCCATTCCCCTGGATGTAGAGGGGTGCGGCTGAGTAGATCTGCAGAGTAATTCAAACTTCCCCTTATATGGATAGCTGAGATGTCTTTCGTGAACCTCTCTGCCCAGGCCATGAGGATAGCACATTCCTTGGAGAGACTGTGACTCCTTGTGCCCCCCTGTTTGTTGATATAATAGACAGTTGGTAGATTGTCTGACTGGATCAAAACCTTGAACCCTGAAAGGTGTGTTTGAAAATGAAGAAGGGCTAGCCTCACTGCTCTCAACTCCCTCCAATTGGAGGACATTAATGCTTCTTTCTTTGTCCACCTCCTCTGTATCCATAACTTGTCTACATGAGCACCCCAGCCCCAGGAGGAGGCATCCGATGTGAGGGTTTTTGGGGATGAGGATTCAGATCCCTGCCTTGCTTTAGGTGAGGAGACGAAATCCACCATTTCAGATCTTGGCGTGTTGCGGTTGTTATTATCATCTTCTTGTCCAGGGAGCTGTAATTCTTGTTCCAGCTGGTTAGAATATTGTTTTGTAAGCTTCTGATATGGGCTTTGGCCCAAGGGACAGCCTCTATAGATGAGGTTAGGAGACCTAATACTTTCATTGCATGACGGATAGAAATCTTGTGATTGGACAGAAGTTGATTTACTCCCTTGTGAACAGATGATACTCTTTGTGAAGATAGTTTGATTGTCATTTGATTCGAATTCAGAACATATCCTAGAAATTTTACTTGTTGAGCTGGTATTAGAGAAGATTTCTCTTTGTTTATTAGGAACCCATGAGACTGGAGCATTTGTATCGTGGATTGCAGATGGAGGTTCAGTTGTTGGTTGGAATCTGCTATTAAAAGCCAATCGTCCAGATATGGGATACACATTATACCTTTCAACCTCAGTGCTGCTGTTAGGACAATTGACACCTTCGTGAATACTCTCGGAGCAGAAGTTATGCCGAATGGAAGGCATGTAAACTGGAGATGTGTTACACAAGTTGTCGTCTGAACTGCTACTCTCAAGAATTTCCTGTGGCTGGGGTGAATCGGAATGTGTAAATAAGCGTCTGCCAGGTCTATTGATGCCATATAATCTCCTTTCTTCAGGACCATCAGAACTGATTTTATAGATTCCATTTTGAATTTCTTTTTCACTAAGAACTTGTTCAGGAACCTGAGATCGATGATTAACCTCCATTTCTTCCCTGGTTTGGAGTACGGGAAATACTTTGGAATATACCCCCTGAAATGTTCCTCTGGGGGCACTGGTTCTAATGCTCCCTTTTGGATGAATTCTTGAAGTAGATGGAAGATAACTTGATTTCTGGGATGATTTGTGTAGTATCGATCTGGGGGAAAATGTGCGAACTCTAGTACGTATCCGTTTTTGACTGTGGACGTGACCCAAGCGTCTGTGGATGTGAGAGACCAGGCGGGATAGAATAGCCTTAATCTTGCGCCAACTTTTGGCTTTAGGTTGGCGTCATAATTCAGTGGTCTTTTGGTTAGATTTCTTCTTATATTCAGACCTTTCTTGCTTGCCCTGAAATCTTCTTTGTTTAGAAAACTGTTGTCTGTTTCTGAATCTAGGAGATCTTCTCCTTTGAGAGCGAAAAGGCCTAAAGGATGGTTTCCTTTTTGATTCTGGAAAAACTGAACCTTTCCCCTCGTTCAAGGATTCAAGAATTTTTTCAAGTTGTGGACCAAACAAAGATGTTGGCTGAAAGGGAAGACTACAGAAGTGATTTTTGGATAATATATCCCCTGGCCATTGTTTAATCCAGAGCGCTCTCCTTGCAGTGTTGGAGAGGCTCATGGAGCTTGCTGAGGATTTTACAATGTCCAGAGGAGAATCACACAGAAAATCTGAAGCAGCTTTCATTACGGGTAAACTTTTTAAAATCTCCTCCTGTGAGGCAGACATCTATAGTTAAACATACAACAGAGTCAATTAGGATGTATACAGCCAGATCTCATATACATGCAAGGACAAAAAATCAACATATATGAGTGAACTTAAGCTGTATGGCTCCATAGTGGCCTAAGTGCAGGTTGACCCGTAATATATAATAATATAGGGGATAAACCTGCAGAGTAACATTGCACATTTAGAAACCTAAATGGCTGTGAGCTGAACACAGCCAAACACATGCTTAATGATAGTAGCATTAGCCCTGGAAAGTACAAGCAGAGCAAACTGGATAAAAGTCCTCTACTCAAACAGTGTGAGGAGGAAACATTCCAGATATCCCACACATCCTGCAGCCTGCAAAACGATAATTTCCTCCAAACAGTTGACCCCGGACCTCAAGGGTCCCTTACTTACCGCAGTAAGCAGCGGGTGAGACGTTCTGGCTGAGCGCACAGGCATCCCGCCAGAGTGAGCTTATGAAGCCTGGCTTCCTGGACGCGCTCGTCGGATGTCACGTGCACGGCCTTAGCTCCCCCCAGCCGCACGTGCACATAGTAAGACACCAAGCCGGAATATACATCGGCTGTGGAACGAGGCACTGTAAGTTTTTTACACAGGGGAGGTGCACTCATTCCACCTTCAGGCTGAGGGACAGGGAAGCCTGTATACAACCTGGCAGGGGTCGGGTGCAGGACAAACGCAGGATGTGTGCACAGTGTCCATCCAATACCTAGAGAAAAAAAAAATACAAGGCTCTGGTGTCATGTGTTATCCTATATAGCCTGCTAATTGTCAATTAATTAGTCTACTGCTTTCTAATGTGTCTCTATCCTGGTTGTACCTAGGGGACTTAACCCTTTCGTTATGTGCTGCCAAGGACGATCAGGAAATACCCTTTGACGGATACTATTAAACTTGTTCAGTCACAGCTGGAACACCAGATTCAGGGTATTGCTATTTTGGCAATTAAATTTCACCCCAGAAAATAATATATCCTGTGATGGACACTATTAAACTTGGCCAGCCACAGCTGAAACCACTGATTTATGGTATTGCTATTTTGGCAATTGAATTTCACCCCAGAAAAAAATATACCCTTTTACGGACAGATTTAAACTAGGCCTGCAACAGCTGGAACACCAGATTCAGGGTATTGTTATTTTGGCAACTAAATTTCACCCCAGAAAAAAATATACCCTTTTACGGACAGATTTAAACTAGGCCTGCAACAGCTGGAACACCAGATTTACTGTATTTCTATTTTTGCTACTGACTTTCACCCCAGAAAATAGTATAACCTTTGACGTACACTAGCGAAGTTCTTCAGTCACAGCTGAAACAACAGATTCAGGGTATTGCTATTTTGGCAATTAAATTTCACCCCAGAAAATAATATATCCTGTGATGGACACTATTAAACTTGGCCAGCAACAGCTGAAACCACTGATTTATGGTATTGCTATTTTGGCAATTGAATTTCACCCCAGTAAAAATATATCCCTTGCCGAACACTATTAAACTTGTCCAGCCACAGCTGGAACACCAGATTTACTGTATTTCTTTTTTTGCAACTGTATTTCACCCCAGAAAATAATATATCCTTTGACGGACACTATGGAAATTGTCCAGTCACAGCTGGAATACCATATTTACTGTATTTATATTTTTGCAACTGTATTTCACCCCAGAAAAAAATATATCCTTTGATGGAAACTAGGAAAATTGTCCAGTCACAGCTGGAACACCAGATTCAGGGTATTGCTATTTTGGCAATTGAATATTACCCCAGAACAAAATCTATCCTTTGACGGATACTATTAAACTTGTTCAGTCACAGCTGGAACACCAGATTCAGGGTATTGCTATTTTGGCAATTAAATTTCCCCCCATAAAATACTATATCCTGTGACGGACACTATTAAACTTGGCCAGCCACAGCTGAAACCACTGATTTATGGTATTGCTATTTTGGCAAATGAATTTCACCCCAGAAAAAATATATATCCCTCACAGCTGGAACACCAGATTTATGGTATTTCAATTGTAATGTAACACTTTTTGTAATATACCCTTTTACGGAAATAAATATACTTGGAGATGCACGCTGAGTGTAATATACCCTTTTACGGACACATTAACACTTGGCCTGCAACAGCTGGAACACCAGATTCAGGGTATTGCTATATTGGCAAGTGAATATCACCCCAGAACAAAATATATCCTTTGCCGGACACTATTAAACTTGTCCAGTCACAGCTGGAACACCAGATTTACGGTAATTCTATTTTTGCAACTGAATTTCACTGCAGAAAATAATATATCTTATGACGGACACTATGAAACTTGTCCTGTCACAGCTGGAACACCAGATTTACGGTATTGCTATTTTGGCAATTGAATTTCACCCCAGAAAATGATCTATCCTTTGCCGGACACTATTAAACTTTGCCAGCCACAGCTGGAACACCAGATTTAGGGGATTGCTATTTTGGCAATTTAATTTAACCCCTTAATAAAATATAGAAATTTCTATCCTGAGTTTCTAGGGGTGACAATAAGCACAGCCAAGCCCCTGATGTAGGATATAGCAAAAAAAACAAAAAACTAGTATTGATGGATTGATGGACTTGGTGGCAGCTTGTTCTGTTGCACCACAAGTCACAAAATGGCCGCCGATCAAAGTGACAGAAAAATGCTCTGTGCAGCCTAAAAACCAGTGAGCAATTAACTAGCAGAAGTAGAATGATTCACAGCTGTAGATCGATCACTTTCAGGCTCGGACTGGCCTATCGGGGAGCCGGGGAAATCCTCGGTGGGCCCCCGAACCAGCAAGTGAGCTTCCTAGCTTAGAAGCTGTCTTCAATAAGCTCCGCCACCTGTACACAGTTGGATGCATGCTGCCTGTGGTTCAATCTAAATGAGGAGGGCTCCACACCAGAGCTGATTCATTATAACAGACACATTTTGTGTAATCAGCACTCCTGGTCACAGTAAGGCTGTTTCCACATGATCTGATTTTCATAATGAGGCAGCTCTGCTAGAAGGACTGCTACCTGTGTGATCAGTCTGGAGCCCAGCCCTGGGGAAGAAGTCTGGCTCAGGACCTGGGGACACAACTAGCAACATAAATACTGAGGAGGGAATCTACAAGTATTGTAATTGGTTTAAAAGAGTTCCTGCATTTATGACAGTGTATGTAAGCGTGCATGTATGACAGCGTGTGTATGTAAGAGTACATGTTGGTATGACAGTGTGTGTATGAGAGAGTGCATGCAAGTATTACAGTGCTGGCATGTGTAGAAGTGTGCGTGTAGAAGTATGCATGTAAAAGAGTGCTGGCATGTGTAGAAGTGTGCATGTAAAAGAGTGCTGCCATGTGTAGAAGTGTGCATGTAAAAGAGTGCTGGCATGTGTAGAAGTATGCATGTAAAAGAGTGCTGGCATGTGTAGAAGTGTGCATGTAAAAGAGTGCTGGCATGTGTAGAAGTATGCATGTAAAAGAGTGCTGGCATGTGTAGAAGTGTGCATGTAAAAGAGTGCTGCCATGTGTAGAAGTATGCATGTAAAAGAGTGCTGGCATGTGTAGAAGTGTGCATGTAAAAGAGTGCTGGCATGTGTAGAAGTATGCATGTAAAAGAGTGCTGGCATGTGTAGAAGTGTGCATGTAAAAGAGTGCTGGCATGTGTAGAAGTATGCATGTAAAAGAGTGCTGGCATGTGTAGAAGTATGCGTGTAAAGAGTGCTGGCATGTGTAGAAGTGTGCATGTAAAAGAGTGCTGGCATGTGTAGAAGTATGCAAGTATTACAGTGCTGGCATGTGTAGAAGTGTGTGTGTAAAGAGTGCTGGCATGTGTAGAAGTATGTGTGCAAAGAGTGCTGGCATGTGTAGAAGTATGTGTGTAAAGAGTGCTGGCATGTGTAGAAGTATGTGTGTAAAGAGTGCTGGCATGTGTAGAAGTGTGTGTGTAAAGAGTGCTGGCATGTGTAGAAGTGTGTGTGTAAAGAGTGCGGGCATGTGTAAAAGTATGTGTGTAAAGAGTGCAGGCATGTGTAGAAGTATGTGTGTAAAGAGTGCTGGCATGTGTAGAAGTATGTGTGTAAAGAGTGCTGGCATGTGTAGAGGTATGTGTGTAAAGAGTGCTGGCATGTGTAAAAGTATGTGTGTAAAGAGTGCTGGCATGTGTAGAAGTATGTGTGTAAAGAGTGCTGGCATGTGTAGAAGTATGTGTGTAAAGAGTGCTGGCATGTGTAGAAGTATGTGTGTAAAGAGTGCTAGCATGTGTAGAAGTGTGTGTGTAAAGAGTGCTGGCATGTGTAGAAGTGTGCGTGTAAAGAGTGCTAGCATGTGTAGAAGTATACGTGTAAAGAGTGCTGGCATGTGTAGAAGTATGTGTGTAAAGAGTGCTGGCATGTGTAGAAGTGTGTGTGTAACAGTCCTGTTGCTGTATTTATGCACAGAGCTTGGTTCTGTTATGGTATCTAAGTACTGAGCTTGAAGGGGGTGCCTAAGTTAAAATTTTTGAGGCCAAACTACAGGGATGCTGTTAAAATAAAAATGACAAAAGAAAAAAAACACTTAAAGGGGTTCTGCACTTTGTTTAAACTGATGATCTATCCTCTGGATAGATCATCAGCATCTGATCGGCAGGGGTCCGACACCCGGGACCCCCGCCAATCAGCTGTTTGAGAGGGTAGAGGCGCTCCAGGAGTGCCGCAGCCTTCTCACTGTTTACCGCCGACCCAGTGACGTCACGACTAGTATCAACTGGCCTGGGCGGGGCTAAGCTCCATTGAAGTTAACAGAGCTTAGCCGCTCCCAGGCCAGTGATACTAGTCGTGACGTCAGTGGGCCGGCGGTAAACAGTGAGAAGGCTGTGGCGCTCCTGGAGTGCCGCTACCTTCTCAAACAACTGATTGGCGGGGGTTCCGGGTGTCGGATCCCTGCTGATCAGATGCTGATGATCTATCCAGAGGATCACTATTTGATCCAGCACCAATACTCTGCTCTCTCTGCCAGGCTGCAGCTGGGACATTATGTTTTGGCTAACGCGGTAAAATACCTGGGTACTGCACCTGACTGCTGTAACTAATTAGTGATCTCAGTGGTGTACAGCACCAAGGCCCTTGATCAGCTGCAGAGGTCATGTGCGCTATTACACTACAGCTTCCTATATAAAGGATTATTTGAAAGGATGTTGATGCAAATCGGAAAACCCGCTTAAGTGTCAATATTTGCATGAAACTATAGCGTGGGCCCCTAGAGTCACTTCTACTGGTGGGCCCTTGGCACCCCAGTCCGACACTGATCACTTCATTAGGTGTTTTTGCTGACTTTTTCCTGCCTAATATTGCCCTCACAGAAGCTGCGTCCTCTCCCTACACTAATCAGAGCAGAGTGACGTGCGGCGCTACGTGACTTAAGCTTAAATAGAGGCTGGGTCACATGCTGCACTTAGCCAATCACAGCTATGCCATTAGTAGGCATGGCTGTGATGGCTTCTCAGGGCAAGAAGTAAAACGCTAGCTGATTGGCTGCTGTGCAGCCCTTCAGAAAGCGGGAAGAAATCGCTGAACAACGGACCCGAACCCAAACTTTTTTGAAAATGTTCGGGTCCGGGTCCGGGTCCCGAACACCCCAAAATTCGGTACGAACCCGAACTATCCAGTTTGGGTTCGCTCATCCCTAACTGTGTAAGGCGAATTTCATCTGAAAATTCAAATCATTGAGAAGACGTTTCAAAGAACTAACAGTCCCTTTAACCTCTTAAGGACACAGGGCGTATGGATACGCCCTAATGTCCGAGTCCTTAAGGACATAGGACGTACCCATACATCCTAAATAAAATCGTATGTAAAAAAAAAAAAAATGTCATAGAAACATGATTCCTGCTGCTTTGCGTTGTATCTGATCCATAGACCGCGGGGATCAGAAACTTTAAAATGCTGCCAAATGTTTTTTTTTATTTCTGTAACCTCCCCCCCCCCGTGCCCTCATTGTGATGGGCGGTGCGGGAAGGGGGGGAGGCTTGCGGGATGTGCGGGCGGGCGTGCGCGCGATCCTCTGCCCGCCCCCCTCGCTCATTTTCAGGATGGCCAAACTTAGCAAGCAGAGTGTCAGCACATTGCTGACACTCTGCTTGTAATGGCTGACATTCATGCAGGCACGGATGTCAGCCTTTTAACCCCTTCCATGCTGCGGTTTGTAGGGACCGCTGTATGGAAGGGGTTAAGAGAGAGGGAGCTGCTTTGGGGGCTACTGTGCCTGGTGCAGCCCCCCTAGCTCCAGTTCTCAGCTTCCCTCCATCCCCATCCTCCGCTGCTCTGTTATAGAAGTGGAGGAGGGTTACCATGGCAACAGGGCACCTTCAAAGACGTCCTGCTTGCCATGGTAACAGAACTCTGATCAGACTTCTGCTAAAGACAAAAGTCTGATCAGACTAAGTGTCAAGTAAAAAATACAGTACAGCACATTATATAATGTACTGTACTGTATTATACAGACACCAGATCCACTGGATCTTCAAGAACCAAGTGGGTCTGGGTAAAAAATAAAATAAAAAAGTGAAGAAAGGTAAAAATAAAAAAAACACATTTATCACTAATAAAAATAAAAAAATAAAATACAATACACATGTTATATATCACTACGTGCGTAACAACCTGATCTATAAAATAGGTTTGTTACGTTCTCCACAGGGTGAACGTCATAAAAAATAAAAACTATGATAAAATTGAAATTTTGTCCACCTCACTTCCCAAAATAGTTAATAAAAGTGATCAAAAAGTTTTATCTACACCCAAATGGTACTAATCAAACCGTCATCTCATCCTGCAAAAAATGATACCTTACCTAAGAGAATCAACTAAAAAATAAAAAAATTATGGCTCTCAGGTTATGCAGACACTAAAACATGATTTTTTTTGTTTCAAAAATATGATTGTGTAAAACCTAAATAAATAAATTAATAAATAAAAAGTAGACATATGAGGTATGGCCACGTCCCTAAGAACCTGAACTATAAAAATAACACATGACCTAACCGCTCAGGTGAAACACCGCAAAAAAAAAAAAAACTGTCAAAAGCCATTTTTTGTCACCTTACATCACAAAACGTCTAATAGCAAGCGATCAAAAAGCTATATGCACTCCAAAATAGTGCCATTAAAATCATCATCTCATCCCGCAAAAAATGGTACCCTACCTAAGAAAATTGCCCAAAAAATAAAAAAATTATGGATCTTAGGCTATGCAGACACAAAAACATAATTTTTTTTGTTTAAAAAAAATATGATTGTGTAAAACCTATATAAATATATAAAAAGTAGACATATTAGGTATCGACGTGTCCATAAGAACCTGAACTATAAAAATAACACATGACCTAACCCCTCAGGTGGACACAGCAAAAAAAAAAATACTGTAAAAAGCTGTTTTTTGTCACCTAGCATCACAAAATGTGTAACAGCAAGCGATCAAAAAGTCATATGCACCCCAAAATAGTGCCATTAAAATCGTCATCTCATCCCGCAAAAAATTAGCCCCTACCTAAGTCAATTGGACAAAAACTGAAAAAAAAACTGACTCTCAGACTATGGAGATACTAAAATGGTTTTTTGTTTGTTTAACAAAGGATATTATAGTCTGAAACCTAAATAAATTTAAAAGAGTAGACATATTAGGTATTGCCGTGTCTTTAAGAATCTGCTCTATAAAAATAAGACATGACCTAACCCCTCAGATGAACACAGTCACAAAAATAAAATAAAAACGGTCCCAAAACAGCTATTTTTTCCAAATTTTCCATTTTAATCATTTTGTTCCGGTAACAAAGCAAGGGTTAACAGTCAAACAAACCCTATATTTATTGCCCTGATTCTGTAGTTTACAGAAACACCCATATGTGGTAGTAAACTGCTGTATCGCCAAACGACAGGGCATAGAATGAAGGGAACGCCATATGGTTTTTGGAAGGCAGATTCTATGTCCATTTGCCATGAACTCTTGTGGAACACCTAATGGGTTAACAAGGTTTTTAAAATCAGCTTTGAATACCTTGAGGGGTGTAGTTTCTAGAATGGGGTCATTTTTGGGTGGTTTCTTTTATGTAAGCCTCACAAAGTGACTTCAGACATTAACTGGTCCTTAAAAAGTGGGTTTTAAGATTTGCTTCTAAACTTCTAAGCCTTGTAACGTCCCCAAAAAAAAAATTGCGTTCCCAAAATGATCAAAACATGAAGTAGACATTTGGGGAATGTAAAGTCATAACTATTTTTATTTTAAATTTTTTTTGGTAAATTTAGTATTTTTTTATACAAAAAAATTAAATTTTTTGACAAAATGCTACCAGTCTCATGAAGTACAATATGTGATGAAAAAACAATCTCAGAATGGCCTGTATAAGTAAAAGCCTTTTAAAGTTATCACCACATAAAGTGACACTGGTCAGATTTGCAAAAAATGGCCTGGTCCTTAAGTTGAAATAGGGCCGTGTCCTTAAGGGATTAAGGACTATTGTTAGAGGTGGCAGGCAGGCAAAATTATTTTGGGGGAATTATTTTTTTTCAGGGCGACCATTAGTGACATTTTCTGTATTCCACAAACTCTGCTTGCTCTGAGCAGTGAGACGCAAATCTACACTTATATCTAGACTGTGTGCGGCCTATATTTAATTCAAAAATACCAGTGACAGACAGTCATTTTCTGTATTCCACAAACTCTGCTTGCTGTGAGCAGTGAGACGCAAATCTACACTTATATCTAGACTGTGTGCAGCCTATATTTAATTAAAAAATACCAGTGACAGACAGTCATCTTCTGTATTCCACAAACTCTGCTTGCTGTGAGCAGTGAGATGCAAATCTACACTTATTTCTAGACTGTGTCAGCGTCCTCAGTGATCCCTCAGTGCCTTACAACTACTAGGTGTCCAAGCTGGACACGTGGCACGAACTGGCGCTCTATGCCTTGGAGGTGCTGGCCTGCCCTGCTGCCAGCGTTTTGTCTGAGCGGGTATTTAGTGCTGCTGGTGGCATTATAACAGATAAGCGTATCCGGCTGTCAACTGAAAATGCTGACAGGTTGACTCAGATAAAATTGAACAAGGCCCGGATTGCCCCTGACTTCTCCACTCCACCAGAGGAAAGCCACGACTGAACATCAAGGCACTTTAAATGTGTTGTATAGAATGTACTGAATACTCTGTATTCCCATGCACCCCTTCCGACACAAAAAAGGGTATATGGTTAAATCTTCCTTTTCTCCTCCTCCTCGTCCATCATATCTACATGTTTAATTGTCGCATATAATGCCATTGCTTACATGCCTTCTCATATAATTTTTCGGGTGGTCAGCTCACCCCCAGGCCCGCGCATAAATAATGTTTTCAATGGTCTGCTCACCTGCAGGCTCTCGCATAAATAATGTTTTCGATGGTCAGCTCATCCACAGGCCCTCGCATATAATTTTTCGGATGATCAGCTCACCCGCAGGCCCTCACTCATAATATTTTAGATGGTCAGCTCAGCTGAAGACCTTTAACCCTAATCTTTTAGTGGGTCACCAGCAGGCCATCAATCATACTTTACCTCTCCTCCTGTATAATGTTTCCTCATCCTAAATACCCATGACATTCCCTGTAATTTTTTTGTACTCATTCTCTTAAGAGTCCTGTATTGTTATTTATCGTCACTACCTCACTGAGGAGGTACTGGGTAATTGGAGCTTCCCCCGCCTGCCTTTCTTGGAAGTGGTAGCCATGGCCATCCCTCAGGCTCCCTCTCCGGAAGCGAACCCTGATTCCCCATTACTCGTGGTCACCATGGGAGGCGCATAAAAGAACATCTAAAGTTGAAAGAGCAGACATCGATAGATCATCAACATCACAGGGACGTGTGATCAGCTTAGAAGTTATCTAGTGTTAACAAAGAAGCAGCAGCAGACCATCACCTACAATTTTATATACACAGTCACTGGTCAGCTCAACATCCACTCTGTTGGTCTTACAAGTTCATTATCATCAGATGATAGTCCGGTCAACACAATCGAAGCCACCGGCTGTTCCTCTTAGTCATGGCCCCAGTTCCGAAAATCATATATATAAAAGAATTTTTCATCCAAAATCGCTTTTATCTTCAGTTTTGTGAGTTACATGGTCAGTCTGTAAAAGTAACGTACAACTCGGGCAACATTGTTCCCAGCAGCGACATTGTAGTCTAAGATGCATCCAGACAGCCTCCCCATACTGTCCCCGACCCATTTCGGTGGTGTTTCCATCAATTTCTGACCTTTTTCTATGAACCAGGCACCCTCCCCTCTTAATTCTCAGGTCCTCCCATCGACTTCTATAGAGCATCGGGGTGCTCGATCAACTCTAGTTCTTTCTTATGTTCACAATAATCAATGGGCAGGTCATGAATGCCCTAAAAAGGGCTTACTGCCTATTCCTTAATTTATCTATAATTCTGCTGTTTGCCTTAATTGTTTCTTGTGTCATCCCCTGCATTAGGAGGTTTTTGTTCAAATCCGTAGCTGAGGCTACCCCGGAGATGATCATGAGAGAATTTCATGAGGATGGGAGACAAAGTTTACTTAGTTCTGTTGGTCCCCCCCTGCTTTTCAGCACCACGTGGAGATCATTGACCGTAGGGACAGATATCTGACTTCCCCTTGCTAAAGTCCAGTGCCATAGGAGGCTATACACTAGGATAGGTTGTCATGAAAGCTTGAGAAGAGGATTCGTAGTGTTGGGACAGATGTGCTAGGCTTTATTAGGGAAAGAATGAGGTCCAAGTGGGGACTGATAGAGATGTGGACTTCATTCTTTGAATCAGTTAAGAAAGTTCCCATATATTCCAGCTCTCAGACAACACCTTATCTTCTACAGAGCACAAAGGTTCCATCCTACCGAAGAGAACACGCCTCCTTGCTACATCATATATGCTTTTCTGCTGCTAGTGAAGACTCCATTACAAGATTGCGATTATAGTTAGATACTTACATAGTTTCCATACCAGAGTTAGTAAAATAATGCGCAGATGCCAAGTGTTATCTCTTTTCATATTTTCATATTCTAGCCATGCCACAATGCCACATGCCTCAGGGGGAATACCCCTCTGGTGTCTTTATAAACTGCTGTATTTTCTGTAATAAATGAGAATTTACTTTGACCCCATTGTGTGTGTCACTGTTATTTTCTTCCGTGCACGTAAAACCCTTGGGTTACTATTAATTTGGAGCAGTAGAGAAAACATGATCAGCCCACTAGTCCTCGGGACTGATAATAATTACAGTGAAAAGGAAGAACTGGCAGGCTTTCTTGAGAAAAAAAAATATTGTAATAGTCTGAATTACATTTCAGGCTTTCCATCACAGCGGCAATATTGGCAGCGCAGCTAAAATAACATTACAATTTTATGGTAAAGTTCTAAGATGAACAAGATAAACTACTGTAACTGAGGCACAAACACTGAGGGAGCATTCTGTGGTTTTCAAGAATGAATAGACCGCTCACACAATTATCGTGAGCTTTTAAAGGTTAATATTCCCTCCCTGAAGAAAGGAAATAAAAGCAGATAGGAATTTGCTGAACACACAGGCGCATTCACTCTGAATGGCCTCCAATTGTCTGGCCCTGCAGTGGCCTATACTATATTTGTCAGTAGTGATGTCGCGAACATAAAATTTTCCGTTCGCGAACAGCGAACACGAACTTCCGCAAATGTTCGTGAACGTGCGAACCGGGCGAACCGCCATAGACTTCAATTGGCAGGCGAATTTTAAAACCCACAGGGACTCTTTCTGGCCACAATAGTGATGGAAAAGTTGTTTCAAGGGGTCTAACACCTGGACTGTGGCATGCCGGAGGGGGATCCATGGCAAAACTCCCATGGAAAATTATGTAGTGGACGTAAAGGGCATAAATCAACTAACATTCCTAAATTGTTTGGAATAACATGCTTTAAAACATCCAGTGTGTGTATACGATCAGGTATGATGTTGTATCGATCAGGTAGTGTAAGGGTTACGCCCACTTTACAGACATTGACAGACCAAACTCCCCTTTTAATGCACCGCAAACAACCGCAAAAAGTTCATTTGCACAACCGCAAACTCCCTATTTGCACAAGGTTGGATACCAAGCTAGCCATGTCCCGGTGATGTCATTGAAGGTTTCTTCCTCCACCCAGCCACGTACAACACCAATGGTCCCCGAAAGGTGAATTGATTCGATTTTTCGAACGGGGAGATGGTTAAAAAAACGCTGGCTCCCTCCCCTTTGTTTTTATCCACGGTGAATGAGTCTGCGCCGTGCAATTTACTGTCACAACCGATATGAGTGGTATTTTCTGTCGTACTATTCTCATCAGTTTAATCCCTCTAACGTCCCCAATCTGGGGGCCATTTATTGAATTGATTTTTCGAACGGGGAGATGGTTAAAAAAACGCTGGCTCCCTCCACTCTGTTTTAATCCACGGTGACTGCGTCTGCGCTGTGCAATTTACTGTCACACCCGATATGAGTGGTATTTTCTGTAGTACTATTCTCATCAGTTTAATCCCTGTTACATCCCATATCAGGGATTGCCTTTTTTGAAAAAAAAATTCGTCCGGGTACCTTCCACTGTCCCAATAGCGATACATTTTTTGAAGGCCTCAGACTCCACTAGCTGGTATGGTAAAATCTGGCGGGCTAAGAGTTCCGTCAAGCCAGCTGTCAGTCGCCGGGCAAGGGGATGACTCTGTGACATTGGCTTCTTATGCTCAAACATGTCCTTGACAGACACCTGACTGTGGGCAGATGAGCAGGAACTGCTGAAGGTGAGAGGCGGAGTGGCGGTTGGTTGAGAGGGGGCAGGGAGGACAGCAGTGGTTGACGTGGCTGAAGATGCTGGACCAGAAGGAGCATGGTGGCTTTGAGTTTGTGTGCTGCTTGTACTCATGTGTTGATCCCATAGGCGTTTGTGATGTGAGATCATGTGCCTTCGCAAAGCAGTTGTACCGAGGTGGGTGTTGGACTTCCCACGACTCAGTTTCTTTTGGCACAGGTTGCAAATGGCATTGCTGTTATCAGAGGCAGACACACAAAAAAAAATGCCACACTGCTGAGCTTTGCAATGACGGCATTCTGGTGGTGGCAACAGTATGCGTTGACTGGCGTGCTGTCTGGCTGACCCAGGGTGCCGATACATGCTGTCTGACTGTGCCACTAACTCCTTGCGACGACCTCCCCCTGCTTCCAACTCGTCTCCTCATTCTCTCTGTCTCCCCATCTGAACTTTCCCCCTCTTCTTCTCTTCGAGCAGGCACCCACGTGGCATCCGTGGACACATCGTCATCATCAACCGCTTCACTTGTACCTGACACCTCAGCAAAGGAAGCAGCAGCGGGTACAACATCATCATCATCATCATCACACTGTACGTCCATGTGTGTAATCCTGCCTGACTGAGACATATCCCTGTAATCTACATCATCTGGCAATAATGGTTGCGCATCACTAATTGCATCCAACTGATGTGTAAATAACTCCTCTGACGGATCAAGTGAAGCGGCTGTGGTGGCTGTGGTGGTGGTGGCGGCGAGCGGGTGCGTGGTAACTTGAGAGCAGGTGACCGAAGCTGAGCTGGAGGAGGATGGTGCGTCAAGGTTCTTAGCGGAAGCTGTTGAAGATTGGGTGTCCTGTCTAAGCCAGTCAACTATGTCCTCAGAATTTTTCGGGTTCAGGGTACGTGGCCTCTGAACACTAGGCATCATTCCAGGGACAGTGGAAATCAAAGCACCACGACCATGACGGCCCCTGCGGGGTGGCCTGCCTCTGCCTGTCTTTTTTTTTTTAGATTAGGTACTACGCGTGCTAGGTACTGTGCCACCCGGTATGAGTGGTTGGCACTGGCAGTGGGCACACTACAGTCTGTGGAAGTGGGCCAGACACACACTGGCAGCAGGCAAGCAACGGAAATTAAACTAATGTGTAAAAATTAAATGCCTTATTTATCGGCAAGGTACTGTGCCACCCGGTATCAGTGGTTGGCACTGGCAGTGGGCACACTACAGTCTGTGGAAGTGGGCCAGACACACACTGGCAGCAGGCAAGCAACTGAAATTAGACTAATGTGTAAAAATTAAATGCCTTATTTATCGGCAAGCTACTGTGCCACCCGGTATCAGTGGTTGGCACTGGCAGTGGGCACACTACAGTCTGTGGAAGTGGGCCTGGCACACACTGGCAGCAGGCAAGCAATTGAAATTAGAATACTGTCTAAAAATTAAATGCCTTATTTATCGGCAAGCTACTGTGCCACCCGGTATCAGAGGTTGGCACTGGCAGTGGGCACATTACAGTCTGTGGAAGTGGGCCTGACAAACACTGGCAGCAGGCAAGCAACTGAAATTAAACTAATGTGTAAAAATTAAATGCCTTATTTATCGGCAAGCTACTGTGCCACCCGATATCAGTGGTGGGCACTGGCAGTGGGCACACTACAGTCAGTGGAAGTCGGCCTGACACACACTAGCAGGCAAGCAACTGAAATTACACTAAAGTGTAAAAATGAAATGCCTTTTTTTGATGCAAAGTCCTGTGCCACACGGTATGACAGGGGTGGGCACTGGCAGTGGGCACACTACAGTCAGTGGAAGTCGGCCTGACACACACTAGCAGGCAAGCAACTGAAATTACACTAAAGTGTAAAAATTAAATGCCTTTTTTTGATGCAAAGTCCTGTGCCACACGGGATGACAGGGGTGGGCACTGGCAGTGGGCACACTACAGTCTGTGGGCCTGCAGCTCCTCACACACAGGCAGGCCAGGCAACTGCAATATATATATGGAGAAAAAAAAAGCAGACTAAAGGGCTTATAGGGCTTTTTGGGGTGCTGTCAGGACGCTGTCCTTACAGCAGAGATCAGATGAGTCTTTCAGGACTGGAGTGGACACTGAATACATTAGGCTAGCTATCGATTACCCTATTAAATCAGCAGCAACTACACTCTCCCTCCTCTCACTAAGACTGCAGCTTCCGAATAAATCTAAAATGGATGCTGTTCAGGAGATGGGAGGGTCTGGGAGGGAGGGTATGCTGCTGATTGGCTGGAATGTGTCTGCTGACTGTGAGGTACAGGGTCAAAGTTTGCTCAATGATGATGTATAGGGGGCGGACCGAACATTGCATGTGTTCGCCCGCTGCGGCGAATGCGAACAAGCTATGTTCGCCGGTGGATAGTTCGGGCCATCTCTATTTGTCAGAAACCGCTTTAAAGGAAACTGTCACCATGATCTTGGACTATTGTGTGCAGTAATACATGAGTAGCACTTCGGATATGGCTATTTTTCTTTCCCTACTGCTCTACTTTCCCTACTGCCCTCTTCCCCATGACTTCACTGTCAGTTTTTAAAGCTGTGCTGAAATATATTGTTGGTTATGCTGTGCATATGTACAGGAGTCCTTTCCATTGTTTTAGCATGATATAGCAGTCCACACTGTGTACTTCAGCACTGCTTTGAGTGCTAAAGGCAAGGGAACGGGGGACAGTAGGAAATAAAAAATGTATTACTGCAGATAATAGTCCAGAATTGTGGTGAAAGAGTCGCTTTAAATCTTGCAAATGTATAATCAGAGCCCAGCTTTTGTTTTATATGCAGGTACTGATAGGGACACACTGTATATTTAAGTTTTATTTAGCCTCCATTTGGGAAATGGTCATGTCAGGATTCAAACTCACAACCATCTACATTAGAGCAAAGAACCTTAACCTCTGAGCTATAGAGCTATATATGAGAAGTATAATTTTATATTTTTTAAATTAATTACATATTTATTTTGTGCTATACTTTTTTTTTATAATTATTAAGAAAATATAAAATTCTTCTTCTGCTGTATATGAATAACTAATACATAAGAAACAATGTTCTTGCCTTTAATGTAGATGGTGGTGAGTTTGAATCCTGGCAAAAATATAAAAAAAAATAAGACTTAAATACACAGGGTGCAGACAATGCTTGGGGATACCAAAACGTTAGAAGAAAAATTGAACAGTGGCTCACTAGGTATATCAATATACTATGGTGCTCTCCCCTGGCATCACCCAAGCCAAAAAAGTGATAATGGATAAGATAAAGGATTGGGGGGCACTCATAAATATAGGGATCAGATGGACCCGAAATGGATAATAAGTATGAATTAATTTATTACAATACCAGTTACAGATACACCTTAAAACAATAAAAAAATAATAAAATAGTTCACAAAGTAATAAAATACACCGTAATAAATGCACCAGATAGTATACTGTCCAGGAGTGATGACGTTCACTAAAGTGCAAGATGTATGCCCAGATGAAGTGAGCGCATAGGTGGAATGCCCAGGTAAAAGTGAGCGCATATGTTGGAATGAGCGCAAGATGTTGTATAATCTTAATAGATGCCCATAGGGGTACTATACCGCTTCCTGTAGTATTCTTAGACCGGACCGTGCTCGGCGTCCCGTGCTGGCTGCTCGGTCCAATGCGGCGTCTCACGTGACCGACTGAATCCACGTGACTAGCTAGATCACGTGACCGGCTGTATCCACGTGACTCTGACGTACTTGGAATAGGCGGTATTGCCACAGGTCCTAGGTTAAAGTGCGGTATTTTCACAAGTCCTTGGTTAAAGTGCAATTGGGCAGCACTTATTGTGAAGATTTCCTTTCATACGGATGAGGGCAAATAGTTCATAAGTCCAGGACAATAAGATCTCCGGAGACAAGTGCAAGTAGACTTCTAGTGGACTGCAGACTGCACCAAACGCGTTTCGGGGTACGCCCCTTCTTCAGTGGTGATGTCTGCAGACTGAGTGGGTCACCTTTTATAGGGATTGCTTGATGAGAGTAATTTCCAAATAGTGAACCGGATTCCCATTCCAAAATGGGATTCCTCTCATTATAAAAGAGAAACGCATTATAACCGCAATGGTATCACATATATATAGAACATATAGTTAAAATCGTATACACTAATTGTTATACTGGTGCATATTAAAAATACAGTCTGAACATAATAAAAACTAAAATGCTTGGGGATACCCCCTTCATGTTCATAGCACTGATTCCATATATGCACACACTAGGAACTGAACCCGAGTTCGGTGCCAAGGTTTTTTCACAGTAATAATTAATTTGCAAAGTTATTACACAAAGTCTCACACGACTTTGTGAAGTAATAACTTCGGCTCATGGGAACCAATACAATCTAATATTGTACGGAGTCTGTTCTGTTTCGCGTTATTGAACTGTTGTATAACACTAGTTAGACAGTCTAACAATAATTCAGAAGTCTAGAAACGTGAGACATCAGATCTGTATGTATTCTTTGTTCTAAATAACTTTGTAAAACTTCAACATAAGCACAAACAAAACATATGTGTAAGTACATGAAACATTTTACAAAAGCTTCAGTCCATCAGTGAGAGTACTCACAGACAATTCCATCACAAGTCCAGGAATAGCTCAGAGCTCCACTGTGTGCTGCTTGCTAGATCCAGAAGCAGACATGAAATGGAGGATAGGAAGTTCCAGGTTAAAGGTTACTGTCTCTTTATGTGAAGATTATCACTTCCTGTAAAGTCCTAATTTAACTAGACATCATAATAACTAACTCTGACCGCTAGAAGTCAACAACATCAAACATAACATAGCAGTATAATCTATTACAGTACATTGCATACATTTACTTTCAACGAAATGGGCAGAACACTCCGTGTCTCGCATAATTTATTATTTCACTACCTAAGTAACTACTGCAATGCAGAAAAAAACACATAAACAGGAAAATAGAATCCTAAAAATCTGAGACTAAAACTATAATGTCAGTTATAGGTCTAAGATAAATTTTGGCGGTCCTATTTTTTATAATCTTGACCTTCATCTTTCTAATCTTGCCATCTCTACTTGGTAGTGCATTGATAACAAGTCCTACAGGCCACTCATTCCTTCCCTCTTGGCTGTCCTTCAACAGAATAACATCACCCACTTTTAAATTTGGGCAATTCTCAGTCCATTTCCTACGGAGCTGCAAAGTCTTTAGATACTCCCTCTTCCATCTTTTCGAAAAGGTGTCTTCCAAGCATTGCACTTGCTTCCATTGCTTCGCATGAACTTGAATTGTACTTAAGTTTACAGATGGAGCAGACAAAGAGTTCACCTTTTGAATGAACAACGTTGCTGGTGTAAGGACCATAGGTGTATCTTTGTCTGAGGGTACAGGAACTATAGGCCTGGCATTCATAATAGCTTAAACCTCTGTCATAAAGGTGCTTAAAGTCTCATGGGTCAAGTGAGCAGGTTTAGTTTGTAGCAACATAGCATCCAAGATTCGCCTGGCTATACCTATAAGTATTTCCCAGACACCACCCATGTGTGAGGAGTGTGCAGGATTAAAGACCCATGTAAATCCTCTGTCTTGGAGAAAGTCTTCCAATTGTGAGTTGCTGCAATTAATGGCACATGGAGAGATAAAAGGCGCTCATAGGGTGATATCGTCAAAGCTGGTTAGATAAGTTAAATGTGTGATGTTGCTCACCTATTCGGGTTGTGTTAATTGGACACAACCCCAGTGCAGGTGTACAGTGAGGATGACCAGATTGCGATTGTTGGTGCAGCCTAGGCTTTGTCCGGGGCCTTGTGGCGGTGGCCAGTCCACCAGTTAGGCTCGAAATGGAGTTGAGGAAAGCGTAAGAGCTAGCAGATCAGACGCAGGACTGCCGGGGGCGCACTCAAACAATCAGATGATGTGGTTCAGGTTGACATTATTAATTAGACGACGCGTTTCGGGGTAACATACCCCTTTCTCAAGTCTTAAAATTTGTTTCGTTCTTACACCACGGTCTGGGGATTGTGGGGCCTTTGTTCGATCTTTGAGAACGGGTCAGCAAGTGCTGACACGGCCGCTCAGTGTACAAGCACGTGGAGTAGACAAATTTTAAGACTTGAGAAAGGGGTATGTTACCCCGAAACGCGTCGTCTAATTAATAAAGTCAACCTGAACCACATCATCTGATTGTTTGAGTGCGCCCCTGGCAGTCCTGCGTCTGATCTGCTAGCTCTTACGCTTTCCTCAATTGTGAGTTGCTGGCACAGATGTTAAGTTCTTTGCAAGCTCCCACAAAGTTTGTTCCTCTGTCAGAACGGAGCAGTTTTGCTGGGCTACAAATTCAGAAGAATCTCCTCAAAGCATTAATAACGCTTGATGTTTACATGGCTTCAAGTAGCTCTATGTGTACAGCTTGGGTGGATAAACAAGTGAAAAGGACTGCCTATTGTTTGCTGTCCGCACTGCCTCCTCTAGTGCGACGGGTTAACCCTGGGTTCAGACCTGAGCGTTCTAAAAACGCGCATTTTACGCGCGTTTTTGTCGCGCGTATTTCAGCGCGTTTTTGCAAATAGGAAACGCGCGTAAAACGCGCGTTCTTGTGATTGACTACTGTGGTGTCAATCACAAAACGCGCGTCAAACGCCCCAAAGAAGCTCAGAAGTACTTGTTTATGCGTTGGGCGTTTTACAGCGCGTTCAAGCACGCTGCAAAACGCTCAAGTGTGAACCACTCCCATAGGGATGCATTGGTTTTAATCTGTTGAGCGTTTTACAGCGCGTTTGAACGCGCTGTAAAACGCTCAGGTGTGAACCCAGGGTAAGACTGACCATGGACCAAACACATCTAAGCCCACATTGGTGAAAGGTGGTTGAGCAATTGCTCTGTCCTCTGGTAGCTCTACCATCTTTTGACTTTGTAATCTCCCTCGCAGCTTGCGACAGGTGACACATTTGTGTATAACTGCTGATACCAAGCGTTTGCCACCAAGAATCCAGACACATGAGGATCTGATTGCACCCTCTGTGATGTGGCGCCCTTGTTGAACTACTTTTTCATGATAGTACCTAACAAGTAGTGTTGCAATGTGGTTATCATGAGATAAAATGATAGACTGTTTCTCTTCCTGTTTTAGACTGTGTCCAGCAAGAGACAAACGTCCACCTACTCTCAACAACCCATTCTTGTCTAAAAAGGGGCTAAGCTTCCTAAGACGGCTTTGTTTTGGTAATGTATTTTGTTTTGTGATGCAGTCAATTTACTTCTGGAAATGTTTGTTTTGAACAGAAGAAATTATAACAGACTTTGCCTGTGAAAGTTCTTCTAGATTGACCTGTTCATGGAAACTTTCCCATCTTCTGACCTGATCGCTATTCGTTTCCCTCCGGAAGGTTTTAGTGACGTGGATGAGTCTGGCTTGGGTCTTAACTAATATCTTCCTGCAAGAAAATCTGTCTCTGCTCTTAAAGCAATGTAATTGAAGTGTGGCATCAGAAGCTTTGGTACTGAAACTTATAATTTCCGATCTGATTTCAGGCTCAATGAGTGTATAAACATTAGCAGTGTCTATATCCTCACCATATCCAGTGTGATTGGTACAGAAAGGATAGGCCTGAGAACCATAAAGAGTTCTCTCTGTGGTGGATGCACCTGAGAAAATGCACAGTTCTTTCCTGCGAGCTGCTGATAGAGATACAGGAATATAGCATCTGTCTATCTTTAGGTGCTCTGATGCTTGCAAGGATCCTGTCCATTTAACCCACTCACATAATCTCTTCTGTGGAAGCAATGCATCCCATTCACTTTTCTCAGATGACAGTTCACGAACTATGGCCTTACCTCTTATTGTCACAGGTGAGACAAACCCTAGGGGATCATAGAGGCTATTTATGGTGGATAGAATTCCTCTACGTGTAAAGGGGTTTTCCTCTGAGGTAAAACTCGGAAAACAAAACTATTTGTTTTTAGATCCCAACGTAGGCCTAGGCTTTTCTGCAGGGGAAGGGTGTCTATACCTAGGCAAAGATTTTTAAGGTCCTTAGCTCTGTCTGCTACAGGGAATGCTTCCATTACTTTTTGACTGTTGGAAGCGATTTTATGAAGACGCAGATTGGATTCTGCCAGCATTTGCTTTACTGAGGACGAAAATTGCATCTTCAGGTGTGCTAGCAGAAGCGAGTCCATCATCTACATAAAAATGCCTCAATATAAAGTGTTTGGTTTCTTGTCCATAGCACTCTGCATTTTTCTGGGCAGCCTTTTGCATGCAGTATATAGAGACAGCAGAAGAGGGGCTCTTGCCAAATACATGCACTTTCATTCTATACTTGACAATTTCTTTTTACATGTCGTTGATCCAGGGAATTATTCTGATTGCCTGATTGGAGTCTGGAAGGAATATTTTATTCCCCTTAAGTGGGGAAAATTGTCATCTACCTCACAGTTTTTTTTTTTGCCTTCCTCTGGATCAACTAGAGGGATGACAGGCCAAACTGGATGGACAGATGTCTTTTATCGGTCTTATGTACTAGGTTACTACTAGAGATGTCCCGAACTGTTCGACAGCGAACAGTTCCCTGCGAACATTGCTTGTTCGCGTTCGCTTCTGCCAGCGAACATTATGCTATGTTCGATTCACCCTGAAGTCTTACATTCAGCTTACCTTCCTACCAAAGCCAGGCATAGTGAATTCAATTTAAAGCTGCAGTGTTAGAGCAGGGAGAATATTAACTAGGGTCCTCTGTCCACTCCAACCCTCAAACCAAGAAAAGCCCTTTCTAAAAATGATATATCATTAATGATCATTTTCTATCACATTTAACTTAAACCACTCAGATCATGCCAAAAGCCAGGTATGTGCAGGCTGACTATCTATCCATAAGACAGGGTGTCAGCATACCTTACAATGACAATCATGAGTTTTCAAACATAAGTTCTCAATCCAAAAGGAGAGAAATTGGTTAGCATTGCTTGGCTATCTAGAGGGGCCTGGACCCTAGACCATTATCATTAGGGCGACAAAAATTGTAATTTTATAAGCCAGCCTAACTCCTCTCTCACTGCCTAAGAGAGCTGCATAAACATTTCCCAACATTTAAAATTCATTTGCATACACATGGCCAAGAAATGCTAATGAGCAATATAGCAGTATCTGCCTTGTTTGTAAACTGAAACACGATTTGCATGGCTTTCCCATAGTCCCATGTTATGCAAATTAGTTTATATGACAAAACAGAATAGAAAGATTATAAAGTTAGTCTTTGAACAATTGCAAAATAAAAAAAAACTATGCAGCCTTCCTAATCATTGAGATGAGAGCTAGGTGGCATATTAAAAAAAAAATATATAAATTTTGTTACCCTAATGATAATCATCTATGTGCACAGGTCCCCCTAGATACCTAACACTAAACAGACAATTTTCCTTTTGGAAAAGCTGGTTAAAACCCAGGCTGCCTTGCTAAGGTATGCTGGTGATCTGTCTGTCTGATGGATTGTTGGCCCTGCATATACCTGGTGCTTGGCGGCCATAGGGGAGAACTGTTCTGTGTTGTCCATTGAATGTTTTATGTAATAATACAAACAACAATAATAATAAGATTTTATGATAGGCAGGCTAGGGTAAATGTCTGTAAGTCTGTCTTTGTCTGTTTTATAAAATACAAAGATTAGTTTTTTTAATCAGCTACCTTACTGTATGTTTGATTGAGTATTACACCTTAAAGGCACATGGACAGGCTGTATATATTTTCCTGTATTAGGCATCTTGATCTCAGTAAAACTATGCTATTATCATCCAACACTGTCTTTGCATAATGTCTATAAAACGTTTTTTGATTTTGTGAAGGAGTTTCAAAAGGGTCTCTCTGATTAATAATAAGTGTATAATTCTGCTGTGCTGCGCATGCGCCTAGGAAGTTTATTCTTCACTAGGAATAAGTCACCATAGTGCATGCACATTCAGGACAGCACATGGTACAGACAGGAGAAAATGAGTCAAGCACGGCCAGCGGAATCCCTGACAGAAGAAAATTATGAATAAAAACGTTTTATAGACATTATGCAAAGACAGTGTTTGATGATAATAGCATAGTTTTTCTGAGATCAAGGATCCTAATACAGGAAAATATATATATATATATATATATATATATATTTCTATAGGGTAAAACAGCCTGTCCCTTTAAGGTATAATACTCAATCAAACATGGTACAATAGTTAATAAAAAATATAATCTTTGTATTTTATAAAACAGACAAACACAGACTTACAGATATTTACCCTAACCTACCTATCATAAAATCTTATTATTATTGTTTGTACTATTACATAAAACATTCAATTGACAACACAGAACAGTTCTCCCCTATGGCCGCCAAGCACCAGGTATATGCAGGACCAACAATCCATCAGACAGACAGATCATCAGCATACTTTAGCAAAGCAGCCTGGGTTTTAACCAGTTTTTCCAAAAGGAAAATTGTCTGTTTAGTGTTAGGTATCTAGGGGGACCTGTGCACATAGATGATTATCATTAGGGTGACAAAAAATATATATTTTTTTTAATATGCCACCTAGCTCTCACCTCAATGATTAGGAAGGCTGCATAGTTTTTTTTATATTTTGCAATTGTTCAAAGACTAACTTTATAATCTTTCTATTCTGTTTTGTCATATAAACTCATTTGCATAACATGGGACTATGGGAAAGCCATGCAAATCGTGTTTCAGTTTACAAACAAGGCAAATACTGCTATATTGCTCATTAGCATTTCTTGGCCATGTGTATGCAAATGAGTTTTAAATGTTGGGAGTTAGGCTGGCATATAAAATTACAATTTTTGTCGCCCTAATGATAATGGTCTAGGGTCCAGGCCCCTCTAGATAGCCAACCAATGCTAACCAATTTCTCTCCTTTTGGATTGAGAACTTATGTTTGTTTGTCTAAATTGCTCAAACCTGTCATTGTAAGGTATGCTGACGCCCTGTCTTATGGATAGGTAGTCAGCCTGCACATACCTGGCTTTTGACATGGTGTAGAGTGATTTTTTTTTATTTTACAAGTAATAAAATTGTGATAAATAATTAAATTAGCATTTAAAAGTAGGTTACAAAATAAAATGTTAGAGTAGATTTAGATGTTGTAATATAGGTTATTTTAAACTATTTAAAAATATTAGTTGATTTATGCCCTTTAGTTAGTCAACTTAAAACAACTTTTCTATAACTATTGTAGATAGAAAGAGTCACTGTGGGTTTTAATATTCGTCTGCCAATAGAAGTCTATTGCAGTTCGCCCTGTTCGCGAACATTTGAGTAAGTTCGGGTTTGTTGTTCGCGAACAGAAAATTTTATGTTCGCGACATCTCTAGTTACTACTATGTTACTATGTCATTGTCTTTGTACCAGAGAAAATGTAGAAAGTCTCTGTGGTCTTCACTGACAAGAAAGCAATAAAACATTTGTTGCACATCTGCTGTGAAGGCAATGGGCTCTTTTCTGAAGTGCATAAGGACACCTAGCAAAGTATTGTTTAGTTCAGGCACACTTAACAGTGCGTAATTTAAGGCAGTGTTTCCCAACCAGTGTGCCTCCAGCTGTTGCAAAACTACAACTCCCAGCATGCCTGCACAGCCAAAGGCTGTCCAGGCATGCTGGGAGTTGTAGTTTTGTAACAGCTGGAGGCACACTGGTTGGGAAACACTGATTTAAGGAAACTCCTTCATACTTGGAATCAAAAACTATTCTGATTTGGTTAGGTTTGTGTAGATAGTAAACACCAAACATTGGTAGATACCAGTGTTCCCTATCTGTCTCAAGTGGTCCTGCAACTTCAGTGCGATCGTTGTCTAACATCTTTTTAATGAATTCAGTGAAATCTCTTTTCACTTCTGGCTTTCTCTGCAGTGTTTTGCTGAGTGAATGCAAAAGCTTCATGGCTTGCTCCCTGTTACAGGGCAAAACATGTCTGGGTGTGCAAAAGGGGAGAGGGGCCACCCAACTGTGATTGTCATCTTGGTAGGCCTCTCTATCCATAATCTGCAAGAAGGTCTGATCCTCTATAGAGACGGGCTGTTTATCATCATCTTTAGTTTTCTGGAACACTGTAATCCCTAGATTATCTGTCTCAATGTTGGAATTGACTTCTTCCTTGCCATATAGTGTAGAAGAGTCTCAGTGTTGTGTTGACCTGCCCAAGCTTTCCTTGACAACAAGGCTGTTGCGACAGGGACTGAGAAGAGATGTGTGTCCATTTGTTAACACAGATGTTTTCAAAGTGTTAATGTTGTCAGGCTGGTGCACTGTCCCCATGCAAACTTCTCCTACAATGACCCACACCAGGTCCAGTCTCTGTGCATAGGGGGCATTGTAAGGTCCATTTATTTGCTTGCGCACCTTGTGTACCTGAAGTATGTCTCTTCCAAGAAGTAGAAGGATAGAAACATCTGGCTCAACAGCAGGGATAAGGTGAGCAATTGAGCGGAGGTGAGGGTGATGATGGGCTACTTCTGGAGAGGGAATCTCTGTTTTGTCATCACTGGGTATCATTCCACACTCTATTAGGGTAGGAAGTGGAAACTGCACTTTTTTTATTGAAGTATTCAATGGTAAAGTCAGTAGCTCTTCTCCCTGTGGTTTTAATTGTCCCCCACATGTCCTTAGAGTGTATGGACCTGCATTTGCCTTAAGGTTAAAGATATTAAAGAAGTCTGACTTTGCATGGGATCTGTTGCTCTGTTCATCTAGCACTGCATACATTTTTACTGCCCTTTCTCTCTTGCCGGTGGGATACACAGTCACTAAACAGATTTTAGGGCATGATCGTGCATTCTTGCCTTGGACACATACTTCTGTGCAATTAGACATTACTGAGGAGAGTGGGGTCTCTTGTTGCTCCCTTCTCTCATCTTTCATGGGTTCTACAGTCTCTAGTGGTGCAGGAGCAGGGCTAGGGTGCAAAGCTGCAATATGTCTCTCACTGCCACATTCTGTACATTCTACTGGTATTTTACAGTCTTTGGCAATGTGACAAGTAGATCCGCAGCAATTAAAACAGATGCCGTTTTGTTTTAGGAAGGACATCCACTCTGCAATAGGTTTGCTTTTAAAGCCTTTGCATTTCTTTAGTGGATGTGTTTTTTTTTTTTTTGTAGTGGGTAATGTCTATAAGGGTTTTCTATTGTATGTACCTTGTTGGTGCTTTGATAGTCTGTGACTTCTGAAGGTACAGTTGTTTTGTGTGGGGTTTCAAAGGTCTGTGAGGTCTTTCAGGTCTGTGTGTTCATTGCCGCTGGTGGTGAAGGCAAAACTGGGATCACTTCGGATTTTCGCTTGCTGTCTGACAAACCTAGAAAACACAGAGAAAGGGGAAAAAGTGACTCCATAATCTTCTTTCAATTTACCTCCCACAGATATCCACTTGTCTTGCAGATTTGAAGGTAGTTTCTCTACTATGGGATTAGTGCCTCTGGCTGTATCTAGATATAAAAGTCCTGGCAAGTAGTCCTCCTCTTTGGCATATTCTATCTCTAGAAGAAGATCACCCATTTCTTGTAGCCGCATGTTGTCTCTGAAGCCCACCTTAGGAAAGACTTCAAGCTTTTTCAACAGTGCTCCTTCAATTACCTTTGGGGATCCATACGTTTCTTCTAGTCTTTTCCAGGTCATGTTGAGTCCTGTTGCAGGGTTGAACAGGTTTGCTCTTCTCATACTCTTTGCACGCTCTGCTGACTCGGTACTAGGCCATTATATCATTAAATCAAGCATCTCTGATGGCGATAAGTTCAGACCTTCCATGTCCAATAGTTTTCAGAACAGTCATCAAATTGGAGAAAGCCTGAGCTAACCATTTCTTTGCGGATGAGATATTTGGTGACATCCACTGCACATTGTTGTTCGCACATGTAATCTTTAGGTTGAGGTGGTGGGAACACTTGTTTTTGTTCCTAGGGGCTTCTGGTGCTATATTCTTGGTTTTCTGGCAGCCGCCGACCTCATGTGGTTGAATGAGCCTGCTCAGGGGGTCTGTTAACCTCCTGAATTCCTTTGCTTCAGTTTTAAGAGACTGTTCCTTTGTATGCACATCAGTAAGGTTCTGGATATACTCACTTGTACGATCTGCAGAGGATAGAGGTTTTTCTGGAACCTTTGGGTCTTTATACGATTTTTCACTTACTGACCGACTTGTTCCCATGTAGGCAGCGGCCTCTGCTTGAGCAACTGCGGCTGCAGTCTGTCGCTGCAGGATAAGCAATTTTGATTCTAATTCCGCCTCTTCTTGTGCTATGGCGGCTTTCTTAGCTGCTATCTCCTGCATCATCTGGACCTGTGTACTGTATCTGGACATGGGCAGCTTCTGCCTTGGCATGAGCTCTAACTGCTGAGGAACTTGCTGCTGATGACATTTTGCTAGATCGTGAAGATCTTGACACATGCAACTGTGCATCGTCTTGCCGTGCACTGAAGATGTTCTCCCTGCCTTGCTGTGTCGGCAGTAGCATGTCATCAGCCTGGTACTTTGTTCCTCATCTTAGACTCATGCTGCACTAATGGCGTCCCCACTTATTCCAGATCGCCTTGTGGGTGTCCTTTTACTGTTCTGCTTCGTGTTATTGAACTGTTGTATAACAATAGTCAGACAGTCTAACAATAATTCAGAAGTCAAGAAACGTAAGACATCAGATCTGTATGTATTCTTTGTTCTGAATAAATTTGTAAAACTACAACATAAGCACAAACAAAACATATGTGTAAGTACTTTAAACATTGTACAACAGCTTCATTCCATCAGTGAGAGTACTAACGGACAGTTCCATCACAAGTCAGGAATAGTTTCGAGCTCCACTGTATGCTGCTTGCTAGATCCAGAAGCAGTCATGAAATGGAGGATAGTAAGTTCCAGGTTAAAGTTTACTTGTCTCTCTATATGAAGATTACCACTTCCTGTAAAGTCCTAATTTAACTAGACATAGTAATAACTAACTCTGACGGCTAGATGGCAGCGACATCAAACATAACATAGTATCATCCATTACAGTACATTGCATACATTTACTTTCAACTAAATGGGCAGAACAGAGCCAGATCTCCATGCAGTATTAAAACAAAGTTTTTAGCAAATCAACTTTGGATATACCATCCAAAGTTGATTTGTTCATCCCTAACAGCCATATATGAAGTCCGAGCAGGGACTCCCATAAGCACTGACTCCATATAGAGCAGGGACTCGTAAACCATATATGGAGTCAGAGCACCGACTCATAAGCCTACACCAGGGACAGTAACAGGGAACAGTAACACTGCCAGAGTTAACACTGGTACTGAAGCAAGGGGACCCTCTGTGCAGTGCAGACCTAACTTACTGAAGCTAATTGCCTAGTTTGCCCCCCCCCAACGCCAGCCCTGCTACTAGCAGTGAGCGCTGACAGTGCACATGCAATCTGTCATGCCTGTAATGTCATACACTGCCCATATGTAAACACAACATACACATGAAACACAGATATAGAAAACAGGGTATAATACAACAGCCCTCTCCAGGACTAGTGTTGAGCGCGAATATTCGAATAGCGAATTGTTTTAGCGAATGTCGGCACTTCGCTTATTCGCGAATATAGCGCTATAAATTCGCTATTTCGAATATTCTTTTTTTTATTTTTTATTGTTATATTTTTTTATTTCCCAAAAGTAGTTCTTACCTGTCCTGAGGATTCCTGGCTTCCTGGCTGCTCCAGTCAGTGCCCGTTGCCGCTTCTGCCGACTTCCGTGCTCATGGAGCATCCCCATTACCATGGGAACGCCTCCATACTAGAATGTACTGTTGGATGTGAGAATTAAGTTGAAATCGCAATGCGATTAATATAACTTGAAGTAATCGCATTGCGATTTCAACTTAGACCTGGTTTACTATGGTTGGCTTGGTAGAATTGGTATTCGTCATATTTCTCAAAACGAAGATAACAAAATATTCTCCATCTTCATTTTAGCTCCATATTCGCTAATTCTAGCAATCAAATAGGAAGGTTGACTATAGAGACAGCTGTGTTTAATTCGCTATGCGATTATATTACTTTGCTTTTTTTTTTAAATATATATAATAATTATAATAATTATCAAGTATTATAATTATTCTATTTATTTACAAAATAAGCAAAGTAATATTATCGCATAGCGAATTAAAAACTGTCTGTAGCTAGCTGTCTCTAGTCAACTTTCCTATTTGATTGCTAGAATTAGCGAAGTTGACAAATATGGAGCTAAAACGAAGATGAAGAATATTTCGTTAACTTCGTTTTGAGAAATATGACGAATATATTCATCATCTTCGCTAATTCTAGATATCAAACCCATAGGAAAGTTGCCTTAAGTTAAGATCGCAATACGCGATTATTTAAATCGCATATTAATCGCGATAACTAGAATTATGAGGAATATTCGATTTTGACAAATATGAGACGAATATTCTACAGAATATTCGCGAATTTCATCAAAATCGAATATGGCACTTCCCGCTCATCACTATCCAGGACTGCATTGTCGGCACAAGGGGAAAGTCTCTCATCTACAAGGTGGTAGATGAAGGCAAGAGAACAGTCCCAAACAATAAAATAGTATAAACAGGGTTGCATCTAGCCTTTCTGCTGTCTGAGGCAAAGACTGAAATGATGCACCCCCCATGACAATTTCTTAACCTAACCTCTTTGCCACAATGAAAGTGCTCATTGCCCATGGCCCTTCCGCTGCCCCCCTCTTGCCCCTACCTGGTGCTGCCTGATGCGATCGCCTCACCTGGCCTCATTGGTGGTGCACCCCTGAGTAGAGATGAGCGAACACCTGGATGTTCGGGTTCGAGCAGTTCGGCCGAACTTACTGAAAATGTTTGGGTTCGGGATCCGAACTCGACCCAAACTTTATCCCGAACCCGAACCCCATTGAAGTCAATGGGGACCCGAACTTTTAGGCACTAAAAAGGCTGTAAAATAGTCCAGGAAAGGGCTATAGGGCTGCAAAAGGCAGCAAAATGTAGGTAAATGCCCTGCAAACAAATGAGGATAAGGAAATGAATTAAAATAAAATAAATACTTGGAGGAGGAGGTGGAATAGAAGGTTGGGGTGGCGTCAGGTGGGAATGCTATGGGAGTTGAAGTTCTCATCACAGCCAAAAAGGATTCATGTCAATTGGAGAGAGGTACCATAGCAGAGAATCATGCGTCATATGACCCACCACTGGAGAAGGCCACTTTCAGTTATTTCGGCCCCAGCACCCAGACAGAGGAGAGAGGTCCCACAGCAAGGAATAAGGCGTCATATCACCCACCACTGGAGAAGGCCACTTTCAGTTATTTAGGCCCCAGCACCCAGACAGAGGAGAGAGGTCCCACAGCAAGGAATCATGCGTCATATCACCCACCACTGGAGAAGGCCACTTTCAGTTATTTAGGCCCCAGCACCCAGACAGGGAGAGAGGTCCCACAGCAGAGAATCATGCATCATATCACCCACCACTGGAGAAGGCCACTTTCAGTTATTTAGGCCCCGGCGCCCAGATTGAAGAGAGGTTTATTCAACTTTGGGTTGCACAGCAAGATCATGGTAAAGTTAAAAAAATGAGGATTAAATAAAGAAGTGCCCCGGAGTACAAAAATACATGGTTGAGGGGGAGGCAGTTATAAATGTCTATTCTGCACAAGGGAGGGACAGGTCCTGTGGAATCCATGCCTGGTTTATTTTTATAAACGTCAGCTTGTCCACGTTGGCTGTGGACAGGCGGCTGCGTTTGTCAGTAATGACAACCCCTGCTGTGCTGAATACACGTTCAGACAAAACGCTGGCTGCCGGGCAGGCCAGCACCTCCAAGGCATAAAATGCTAACGCTGGCCACGTGGACAATCTGGAGACCCAGAAGTTGAATAGGGCCGAACCATCAGACAGTACGTGGAGGGGTGTGCAGTACTGTTCAACCATGTTAGTGAAATGCTGCCTCCTGCTAACACGTTCCGTATCAGGTGGTGGTGCAGTTAGCTGTGGCGTGGAGACAAAACTTTTCCACATTTCTGCCATGCTAACCCTGCCCTCAGAGGAGCTGGCCGTGACACAGCTGCATTGGTGACCTCTTGCTCCTCCTCTGCCTTCGCCTTGGGCTTCCACCTGTTCCCCTGTGACATTTGGGAATGCTCTCAAGAGCGCGTCTACCAGCGTGCGCTTGTACTCGCGCATCTTCCTATCACGCTCCAGTGCAGGAAGTAAGGTGGGCACATTGTCTTTGTACCGGGGATCCAGCAGGGTGGCAACCCAGTAGTCTGCACACTTTAAAATGTGGGCAACTCTGCTGTCGTTGCGCAGGCACTGCAGCATGTAGTCGCTCATGTGTGCCAGGCTCCCCAGAGGTAAGGACAAGCTGACCTCTGTGGGAGGCGTATCGTCATCATCCTCCGTATCCCCCCAGCCACGCACCAGTGATGGGCCTGAGCTGTGTCGGGTACCACCCCGCTATGAACCTGCATCATCCTCATCCTCTCCAACCTCCTCCTCCTCGTCCTCCAGTAGTGGGCCCTGGCTGGCCACATTTGTACCTGGCCTCTGCTGTTGCAAAAAACCTCTCTCTGAGGCACTTCTAACAGACTGGCCTGAAAGTGCTAAAAATGACCCCTCATCCTCCTCCTCCTCCTGGGCCACCTCCTATTCCATCATCGCCCTAAGCGTTTTCTCAGAGAGACATAGAAGTGGTATTGTAGCACTGATATCGGTGTCATCGCCACTGGCAATGTTGGTGGAGTACTCGAAACAGTGCAACAGGGCACACAGGTCTCGCATGGAGGCCCAATCATTGGTGGTGAAGTGGTGCTGTTCCACAGTTGCGACTGACGCGTGCGTGCTGCAGTTGAAACTCCACTATGGCCTGCTGCTGCTCGCACAGTCTCTCCAGCATGTGTAAGGTGGAGTTCCACCTGGTGGGCACGTCGCATATGAGGCGGTGAGCAGAAAGGCCGAAGCTATGCTGTAGCGCAGACAGGCGAACAGCGGCAGGATGTGAACGCCGGAAGTGCGCACAGACGGCCCGCACTTTATGTAGCAGCTCTGACATGTCGGGTAGTTGTGAATGAAGTTCTGCACCACCAAATTCAGCATATGTGCCAGGCAAGGGATGTGCGTCAAACCGGCTAGTCCCAGAGCTGCGACGAGATTTCGCCCATTATTGCACACAACTAGGCCGGGCTTGAGGCCCACAGGCAGAAACCACTCGTCGGTCTGTTGTTCAATACCCCGCCACAACTCCTGCGCTGTGTGGGGCCTGTCCCCCAAACATATGAGTTTCAGAATGGCCTGCTGACGTTTACCCCGGGCTGTGCTGAAGTTGGTGGTGAAGGTGTGTGGCTGACTTGATGAGCTGGTGGAAGCAGAGGAGGAGGAAGCCGAGTAGGAGGAGGCAACAGGAGGCAAACGATGATGCCCTGCGATCCTTGGCGGCGAAAGGACGTGCGCCAAGGAACTCTTCGCCTGGAGCCCAGCCGCCACTACATTTACCCAGTGTGCAGTTAGGGAGATATAGCGTCCCTGGCCGTGCTTACTGGTCCACGTATCTGTGGTTAGGTGGACCTTGCCACAGATGGCGTTGCGCAGTGCACACTTGATTTTATCGGATACTTGGTTGTGCAGGGAAGGCACGGCTGTCTTGGAGAAGTAGTGGCGGCTGGGAACAACATACTGTGGGACAGCCATGGACATCAGCTGTTTGAAGCTGTCTGTGTTCACCAGCCTGAATGACAGCATTTCAAAGGCCAGTAGGTTAGAAATGCTGGCATTCAGGCCCAGGGCTCGAGGGTGGCTAGGTGTTAATTTACGCTTTCTCTCCAAAGTTTGTGAGATGGAGAGCTGAACTCTGCCGTGTGACATGGTGGAGATGCTTGGTGACGCAGGTGGTGGTGTCGGTGGCACATCCTTTCTTTGGTGGGCGGCAGGTGCCAACATTCCTTCCGAAGCGGAGGAAGAGGCCGAGGCAGCAGCAGAAGAGGGAGCAGGGGGAGCCTGAGTGAATTCCTTGTTTTTAAGGTGTTTACTCCACTGCAGTTCATGCTTTGCATGTAGATGCCTGGTCATGCAGGTTGTGCTAGGGTTCAGAACGTTAATGCCTCGCTTCAGGCTCTGATGGCACAGCGAGCAAACCACTCGGGTCTTGTCGTCAGCACATTGTTTAAAGAAGTGCCATGCCAGGGAACTCCTTGAAGCTGCCTTTGGGGTGCTCGGTCCCTGGTGGCGGTGTCCAGTAGCAGGCGAACTCTCTTGGCAGCAGCTGTTCTGCTTTTGTCCCCTGCTCCCCCTTTTGCTACGCTGTTGGCTCGGTCTCACCACTGCTTCTTCCTCTGAACTATGAAAGTCAGTGGCACGACCTTCATTCCATGTGGGGTCTAGGACCACATCGTTCCCTTTAACGGACAGAAATACAATGGGAGATGCACGGTAGCATGTGAAGTTATTGAGGATGACCCTCTCAGCACTTGTATATATACATTAAGTGTAATATACCCTTTTACGGACAGATTAACACTTGGCCTGCAACAGCTGGAACACCAGATTTAGGGTATTGCTATATTGGCAATTGAATTTCACCCCAGAACAAAATATATGTTTTGGCGGACACTATTATACTTTGCCAGCCAGTGCTGGGACACCAGATTCAGGGTATTTCTATTTTGGCTATTGAATTTCACCCCCGAACAAAATATATGTTTTGGCAGACACTATTATACTTTGCCAGCCAGTGCTGGGACACCAGATTCAGGGTATTGCTATTTTGGCAATTGAATATCACCCCAGAAAAAAATATACCATTTTACGGATGCATTAAAACTTGGCCTGAATCAGCTGGAACACCAGCTTCAGGGTATTGCTATATTGGCAATTGAATTTCAGCCCAGAACAAAATATACCCTTTAACGGACAGATTGACACTTGGCCTGCAAAAGCTGGGACACCAGATTCAGGGTATTGCTATTTTGGCAATTGAATTTCACCCCAGAACAAAATATATGTTTTGGCAGACACTATTATACTTTGCCAGCCAGTTATGGGACACCAGATTCAAGGTATTGCTATTTTGACTATTGAATTTCACCCCAGAACAAAATATACCCTTTTACGGACAGATTAACACTTGTCCTGCAACAGCTGGGACACCAGATTCAGGGTATTGCTATTTTGTCAATTGAATTTCACCCCAGAACAAAATATATGTTTTAGCGTACACTATTATACTTTGCCAGCCAGTGCTTGGACACCAAATTAAGGGTATTGCTATTTTGGGAATTGAATTTCACCCCAGAACAAAATATATGTTTTGGCGGACACTATTATACTTTGCCAGCCAGTGCTGGGACACCAGATTCAGGGTATTGCTATTTTGGCTATTGAATTTCACCCCAGAACAAAATATACAGTTTTACGGACAGATAACACTTGGCCTGCAACAGCTGGAAAACCAGATTCAGGGTATTGCTAAATTGGCAATTAAATTTCACCCCAGAACAAAATATAACCTTTTACGGAGAGATTAACACTTGGCCTGCAACAGCTGGGACACCAGATTAAGGGTATTGCTATTTTGGCGATTGAATTTCACCCCAGAACAAAATATATGTTTTGGTGGACACTATTATACTTTGCCAGCCAGTGCTGGGACACCAGAATTAAGGGTATTGATATTTTGGCAATTGAATTTCACCACCGAACAAAATATATGTTTTGGCAGACACTATTATATTTTGCCAGCAGGTGCTGGGACACCAGATTAAGGGTATTGCTATTTTGGCAATTGAATATCACCCCAGAACAAAATATACCATTTTACGGATGGATTAACACTTGGCCTGAATCAGCTGGAACACCAGATACAGGGTATTGCTAGATTGACAATTGAATTTCACCCCAGAACAAAATATACCCTGTTACGGACAGATTGACACTTGGCCTGCAAAAGCTGGGACACCAGATTCAGGGTATTGCTATTTTGGCAATTGAATTTCACCCCAGAACAAAATATATGTTTTTGCGGACAATATTATACTTTGCCAGCCAGTGCTGGGACAACAAATTCAGGGTATTGCTATTTTGGCAATTGAATTTCACCCCAGAACAAAATATATGTTTTGGCAGACACTATTATACTTTGCAGCCAGTTATGGGACACCAGATTCAGGGTATTGCTATTTTGACTATTGATTTTCACCCCAGAACAAAATATACCCTTTTTTACAGACAGATTAACACTTGTCCTGCAACAGCTGGGACACCAGAATCAGGGTATTGCTATTTTGTCAATTGAATTTCACCCCAGAACAAAATATATGTTTTAGCGTACACTATTATACTTTGCCAGCCAGTGCTTGTACACCAAGTTCAGGGTTTTGCTATTTTGGGAATTGAATTTCACCCCAGAACAAAATATATGTTTTGGCGTACACTATTATACTTTGCCAGCCAGTGCTGGGACACCAGATTCAGGGTATTGCTATTTTGACTATTGAATTTCACCCCAGAACAAAATATACCGTTTTACGGACAGATAACACTTGGCCTGCAATAGCTGGAAAACCAGATTCAGGGTATTGCTATTTTGGCAATTAAATTTCACCCCAGAACAAAATATACCCTTTTACGGACAGATTAACACTTGGCCTGCAACAGCTGGGACACCAGATTCAGGGTATTGCTATTTTGGCAATTGAATTTCACCCCAGAACAAAATATATGTTTTGGCGGACACTATTATACTTTGCCAGCCAGTGCTGGGACACCAGATTCAGGGTATTGATATTTTGACAATTGAATTTCACCCCGAACAAAATATATGTTTTGGCAGACACTATTATATTTTGCCAGCAGTTGCTGGGACACCAGATTCAGGGTATTGCTATTTTGGCAATTGAATATCACCCCAGAACAAAATATACCATTTTACGGATGGATTAACACTTGGCCTGAATCAGCTGGAACACCAGATACAGGGTATTGCTAGATTGACAATTGAATTTCACCCCAGAACAAAATATACCCTGTTACGGACAGATTGACACTTGGCCTGCAACAGCTGGGACACCAGATTCAGGGTATTGCTATTTTGGCAATTGAATTTCACCCCAGAACAAAATATATGTTTTGGCGGACAATATTATACTTTGCCAGCCAGTGCTGGGACAACAAATTCAGGGTATTGCTATTTTGGCAATTGAATTTCACCCCAGAACAAAATATATGTTTTGGCAGACACTATTATACTTTGCAGTCAGTTATGGGACACCAGATTCAGGGTATTGCTATTTTGACTATTGAATTTCACCCCAGAACAAAATATACCCTTTTTACGGACAGATTAACACTTGTCCTGCAACAGCTGGGACACCAGAATCAGGGTATTGCTATTTTGTCAACTGAATTTCACCCCAGAACAAAATATATGTTTTAGCGTACACTATTATACTTTGCCAGCCAGTGCTTGGACACCAAGTTCAGGGTTTTGCTATTTTGGGAATTGAATTTCACCCCAGAACAAAATATATGTTTTGGCGTACACTATTATACTTTGCCAGCCAGTGCTGGGACACCAGATTCAGGGTATTGCTATTTTGGCTATTGAATTTCACCCCAGAACAAAATATACCGTTTTACGGACAGATAACACTTGGCCTGCAACAGCTGGAAAACCAGATTCAGGGTATTGCTATTTTGTAGCAATCGGAAGAAAAAATGGAATGGTTCCGGCACCTAATTTTGCAGTAAAAACTTCCTTTATTCGGGGTTCGGTATACACTCTTGTTCACACAGTGGCTGGTAGTTTACGCGTTTCGGACAATCTAGTCCTTAGTCGTAACAAAAATGGTTTGATTGTGACCCATATTTAAATGGTTACCCTGGCGCCGCCCATCGAGGGGCGGAGAAAACGCCGGGTTTAATCACAGGCAAACCACTTACTTGTTGACAGGTGATGAGTGTTGGTCACATGCTTGCTTCATATATAATGTTGGAATACCATCAAAATTGTACAATATGTAACAAAAATAAGTTGTTTCACCGCAAGCATGGGTCAACATCCCATTTGTCATTAAAAATGTCATTTGTGGTTAAAAACATATGATACTGTTCACATGCAATATAAGAAAACGCATGAGCCATATACATACACAAAATAAGCATAAAGACAACTATGTTCGTACAAAAATGGCCTTCATTCTTGATTATTGCAGATCCCACTACTTCTTATTTGGACTGTTCAATAGAAGTGCATAATTTCCTTCCTTAAATTAAGACCCATGGGGACTCTGGTATTTAATCTAAAAATCCAGAAAGCCTCCCTGAGGAGAATTTTTCTTCTATGGTCCCCCTTCCTATCTGGTAAGTTCACTTTTTCTATCACATAGCATTGCATAGAATTAATTTTCCGATTGTGGACTGAGATGAAGTGTTTAGCAACGTTTGATATGTTTAACGCTGCAGGGTTCTGGACATAGTTCACATGCTCCAGAAAGCGGTTCTTGAATTTACGGGTTGTGCTCCCGATATACATCAAGTCGCACTCTGTGCAGATTATTGTGTACACCACTACCTGTCTCTCTGATTTACAACAGGAATCTAATATTTGTATATCTGATTCCACCAGAATTGATTTAAAAACTTCGAATCCATACTTCTACCCCGTGATGTCACGGAGTGGGGGTATGGATATTTTCCAGGAGGTTGTGGAGAGGGAACTTAGGGATTTACATAGGAGGTTAGCACAAAATCAGAAAAACCAGAATCTAAGTGGGGCACATAGACAGGCATTGAAAGAACTTCAGTCCATGGAAGAAATAGTAATTAAAATGGCTGATAAGGGGGGCTGTGTTGTAGTGATAGACAAAGACATGTATAAACAACAAATAAATGATCTTTTGAATGATTTGTCCACATACAGGAAGCTAGAAGGCGATCCAATCACCAAATATCAGGTGGAATACCTAAATTTGGTACAGAAAGGTAAAAATCTAGATGTATTCAATGAAACGCAGTACCGCTTCCTGTGTGTGAACAACCCAATAACTCCCATCATGCATGCATTGCCCAAAGTTCACAAACAACTCAGCCCCCTCCCTTCCGCCCTATTGTCTCGGGTATAGGGTCTTTGACCGAAAACCTGGGCAACTGGTTGGATAATTTGCTGCAGCCCCTGGTTAAAAGAATTCCAGGTTATCTTAAAGATACAGGCGATGTATTACGTGCCATGGCTGGGCTCCAGTGGCGGTCAGATTACAAGTGGGTGACAGCAGATGTTGAAGCGCTGTACCCTCAATCCCCCATAGAATTGCCCTTGTAGCCATGGAACATCACCTTAAAAATACACAGATTTTTCTGACATACTTATTGACTATGCTTTGGAAGTCACGTTATTTCTCCTTACCCACAACTATTTTATGTTTGATAGTACCTATTATTTACAGATACGAGGGGTGTCGATGGGGCGAAATTTTCGCCCTCATTGGCAAACCTCACTATGGCTCTGTGGGAGGAGAAATATATTTACAGTGTGAACTGTCCCTGGTTGATGATGTGGTCTGGTATGGCAGATACATCGATGACCTGCTCCTTATCTGGAGGGGCGATGTGTCTGCCATACCAGACTTCAAAAGTTATCTTAATGATAACAGCTTCAACCTTCGTTTCACCTGTATTTGTGACATCGTTGAGATAAATTTTCTGGACCTAACGCTATGGGAATTCCTGACCAATTAATACTTACTAAAACATTTAGAAAAAAAGTAACAGGTAATTCCATATTACATGCCACCAGTCACCATCCCATCCACGTTATTAAGGGTGTCCCGGTGGGAGAGTTTATTCGTGCAAAACGCAACTGCAGCACGGAGATTGGTTTTGTGGCAGAATGCGAGGCAATTACAATCAGACTCACCAACAGGGGTTACCCTAAGTGGATGTTGGATAGAGCAAAAGTTTTTGCAAATAAAAAGTCCAGGGATGAATTATTATTTGGCTCAGGTCATAAAACACATGACACAAGTGCCAAATATCAGGGTCCCAACGTCCAAAGCAAAATAGAGGGCTGTTCCATCCCAACTAAAAACCAAAATAAAGATAAAAATGAAAATAACAAGAAGACAAACAGATATAAGAAAGATAGGGATGGCACACCCACTCTAGTTCTAACATATAGCCGTCAGTTCCAAGAAACCTGTAATCTGATTAGGGCTGCTTACCAATTTTATATGAAGATAAATTTTTTCATAGTGTCTTGCGACATGGCTGTAAAATTGTACCAAGGAGGGCTCCAACTCTATCTTCCACTTTATCACCTTCGTTACTTCAGAAATCGATTAATATACCTCGATGCTGGTTGTTGTACAAAGGTTTTACCAAATGTGGACACCACCCCTGCAAGACATGCAATTTTGTCAAAGTCACAACAAATTTCCAAAATTCTGACCATTCTGAAACCTTTTCAATTAAATCTTACACAAATTGCAACACTGCAGGAGTGGTGTACACAATAATCTGCACAGAGTGCGACTTGATGTATATCGGGAGCACAACCCGTAAATTCAAGAACCGCTTTCTGGAGCATGTGAACTATGTCCAGAACCCTGCAGCGTTAAATATATCCAACGTTGCTAAACACTTCATCTCAGTCCACAATCGGAAAATTAATTCTATGCAATGCTATGTGATAGAAAAAGTGAACTTACCAGATAGGAAGGGGGACCATAGAAGAAAAATTCTCCTCAGGGAGGCTTTCTGGATTTTTAGATTAAATACCAGAGTCCCCATGGGTCTTAATTTAAGGAAGGAAATTATGCACTTCTATTGAACAGTCCAAATAAGAAGTAGTGGGATCTGCAGTAATCAAGAATGAAGGCCATTTTTGTACGAACATAGTTGTCTTTATGCTTATTTTGTGTATGTATATGGCTCATGCGTTTTCTTATATTGCATGTGAACAGTATCATATGTTTTTAACCACAAAATGACATTTTTAATGACAAATGGGATGTTGACCCATGCTTGCGGTGAAACAACTTATTTTTGTTACATATTGTACAATTTTGATGGTATTCCAACATTATATATGAAGCAAGCATGTGACCAACACTCATCACCTGTCAACAAGTAAGTGGTTTGCCTGTGATTAAACCCGGCGTTTTCTCCGCCCCTTGATGGGCGGCGCCAGGGTAACCATTTAAATATGGGTCACAATCAAACCATTTTTGTTACGACTAAGGACTAGATTGTCCGAAACGCGTAAACTACCAGCCACTGTGTGAACAAGAGTGTATACCGAACCCCGAATAAAGGAAGTTTTTACTGCAAAATTAGGTGCCGGAACCATTCCATTTTTTCTTCCGATTGCTGCAAGCTCTTCTCTTGAGTCTCCGAGCACCGGGGATATGGCTGTCCTAGATGGGTGAGCTGGACTTTTTGCATTTGTTATATTGCTATTTTGTCAATTAAATTTCACCCCAGAACAAAATATACCCTTTTTACGGACAGATTAACACTTGGCCTGCAACAGCTGGGACACCAGATTGAGGGTATTGCTATTTTGGCAATTGAATTTCACCCCAGAACAAAATATATGTTTTGGCGGACACTATTATACTTTGCCAGCCAGTGCTGGGACACCAGATTCAGGGTATTGATATTTTGGCGATTGAATTTCACCCCCGAACAAAATATATGTTTTGACAGACACTATTATATTTTGCCAGCCAGTGCTTGGACATGGACACCAGATTCAGGGTATTGCTATTTTGGCAATTGAATATCACCCCAGAACAAAATGTACCATTTTACGGATGGATTATCACTTGGCCTGAATCAGCTGGAACACCAGATACAGGGTATTGCTATATTGGCAATTGAATTTCATCCCAGAACAAAATATACCCTTTTACGGACAGATTGACACTTGGCCTGCAACAGCTGGGACACCAGATTCAGGGTATTGCTATTTTGGCAATTGAATTTCACCCCAGAACAAAATATGTGTTTTGGCGGACAACATTATACTTTGCCAGCTAGTGCTGGGACAACAAATTCACGGTATTGCTATTTTGGCAATTGAATTTAACCCCAGAACAAAATATATGTTTTGGCAGACACTATTATACTTTGCAGCCAGTTATGGGACACCAGATTCAGGGTATTGCTATTTTGACTATTGAATTTCACCCCAGAACAAAATATACCCTTTTACGGACAGATTAACACTTGTCCTGCAACAGCTGGGACACCAGATTAAGGGTATTGCTATTTTGTCAATTGAATTTCACCCCAGAACAAAATATATGTTTTGGCAGACACTATTATACTTTGCAGCACAGTTATGGGACACCAGATTCAGGGTATTGCTATTTTGGGAATTGAATTTCACCCCACAACAAAATATATGTTTTGGCGGACACTATTATACTTTGCCAGCCAGTGCTGGGACACCAGATTCAGGGTATTGCTATTTAGGCTATTGAATTTCACCCCAGAACAAAATATACCGTTTTACGGACAGATAACACTTGGCCTGCAACAGCTGGAAAACCAGATTCAGGGTATTGCTATATTGGCAATTAAATTTCACCCCAGAACAAAATATACCATTTTACAAACAGATTAACACTTGGCCTGCAACAGCTGGGACACCAGATTCAGGGTATTGCTATTTTGGCAATTAAATTTCACCCCAGAACAAAATATATGTTTTGTCGGACACTATTATACTTTGCCAGCCAGTGCTGGGACACCAGATACAGGGTATTGCTATTTTGGCTATTAGAATTTCACCCCAGAACAAAATATGCCCTTTTATGGACAGATTAACACTTGGCCTGCAACAGCTGGGACACCAGATTAAGGGTATTGCTATTTTGGCAATTGAATTTCACCCCAGAACAAAATGTATGCATTGGAGGACACTATTATACTTTGCCAGCCAGTGCTGGGACACCCAGATTCAGGATATTGCTATTTTGGCAATTGAATTTAACCCCAGAACAAAATGTATGTTTTGGCAGACACCATTATACTTTGCCAGCCAGTGCAGGGACACCAGATTCAGGGTATTGCTATTTTAGCTATTGAATTTCACCCCAGAACAAAATATACCCTTTTACGGACAGATTAACACTTGGCCTGCAACAGCTGGGACACCAGATTCAGGGTATTGCTATTTTGGCAATTGAATTTCACCCCAGAACAAAATATACCCTTTGACGGACACGATTATACACTTGGCCTGCCAATAGCTGGGACACCAGATTCAGGATATTGCTATTTTGGCAATTGAATTTCACCCCAGAACAAAATATATGTTTTGGCAGACACTATTATACTTTGCCAGCCAGTGCTGGGACACCAGATTCAGGGTATTGCTATTTTGGCTATTGAATTTCACCCCAGAACAAAATATACCCTTTTATGGACAGATTAACACTTGGCCTGCAACAGCTGGGACACCAGAATCAGGGTATTGCTATTTTAGCTATTGAATTTAACCCCACAACAAAATATACCCTTTTACGGACAGATTAACACTTGGCCTGCAAAAGCTGGGACACCAGATTCAGGGTATTGCTATTTTGGCAATTGAATTTCACCCCAGAACAAAATATATGTTTTGGCGGACACTATTATACTTTGCCAGCCAGTGCTGGGACACCAGATTCAGGATATTGCTATTTTGGCAATTGAATTTCACCCCAGAACAAAATATATGTTTTGGCAGACACTATTATACTTTGCCAGCCAGTGCTGGGACACCAGATTCAGGGTATTGCTATTTTGGCTATTGAATTTCACCCCAGAACAAAATATACCCTTTTATGGACAGATTAACACTTGGCCTGCAACAACTGGAACATCAGATTCAGGGTATTGCTATATTGGAAATTGAATTTCACCCCAGAACAAAATATACCATTTTACGGACAGATTAACACTTGGCCTGCAACAGCTGGGGCACCAGATTCAGGCTATTGCTATTTTGGCAATTGAATTTCACCGCAGAACAAAATATATGTTTTGGCAGACATTAATATACTTTACCAGCCAGTGCTGGGACACCAGATTCAGGGTATTGCTGTTTTGGCTATTGAATTTAACTCCAGAACAAAATATACCCTTTACGGACAGATTAACACTTGGCCTGCAACAGCTGGGACACCAGAATAAGGGTATTGCTATTTTGGCCATTGAATTTCACCCCAGAACAAAATATATGTTTTGGCAGACACTATTATACTTTGCCAGCCAGTGCTGGGACACCAGATTCAGGGTATTGCTATTTTAGCTATTGAATTTCACCCCACAACAAAATATACCCTTTTACGGACAGATTAACACTTGGCCTGCAAAAGCTGGGACACCAGATTCAGGGTATTGCTATTTTGGCAATTGAATTTCACCCCAGAACAAAATATATGTTTTGGCGGACACTATTATACTTTGCCAGCCAGTGCTGGGACACCAGATTCAGGGTATTGATATTTTGGCAATTGAATTTCACCCCCAAACAAAATATATGTTTTGGCAGACACTATTATATTTTGCCAGCAGTTGCTGGGACACCAGATTCAGGGTATTGCTATTTTGGCTATTGAATATCACCCCAGAACAAAATATACCATTTTACGGATGGATTAACACTTGGCCTGAATCCGCTGGAACACCAGATACAGGGTATTGCTAGATTGACATATGAATTTCACCCCAGAACAAAATATACCCTGTTACGGACAGATTTACACTTGGCCTGCAAAAGCTGGGACACCAGATTCAGGGTATTGCTATTTTGGCAATTGAATTTCACCCCAGAACAAAATATATGTTTTTGCCGACAATATTATACTTTGCCAGCCAGTGCTGGGACAACAAATTCAGGGTATTGCTATTTTGGCAATTGAATTTCACCCCAGAACAAAATATATGTTTTGGCAGACACTATTATACTTTGCAGTCAGTTATGGGACACCAGATTCAGGGTATTGCTATTTTGACTATTGAATTTCACCCCAGAACAAAATATACCCTTTTTACGGACAGATTAACACTTGTCCTGCAACAGCTGGGACACCAGAATCAGGGTATTGCTATTTTGTCAACTGAATTTCACCCCAGAACAAAATATATGTTTTAGCGTACACTATTATACTTTGCCAGCCAGTGCTTGGACACCAAGTTCAGGGTTTTGCTATTTTGGGAATTGAATTTCACCCCAGAACAAAATATATGTTTTGGCGTACACTATTATACTTTGCCAGCCAGTGCTGGGACACCAGATTCAGGGTATTGCTATTTTGACTATTGAATTTCACCCCAGAACAAAATATACCGTTTTACGGACAGATAACACTTGGCCTGCAACAGCTGGAAAACCAGATTCAGGGTATTGCTATTTTGGCAATTAAATTTCACCCCAGAACAAAATATACCCTTTTACGGACAGATTAACACTTGGCCTGCAACAGCTGGGACACCAGATTCAGGGTATTGCTATTTTGGCAATTGAATTTCACCCCAGAACAAAATATATGTTTTGGCGGACACTATTATACTTTGCCAGCCAGTGCTGGGACACCAGATTCAGGGTATTGATATTTTGGCGATTGAATTTCACCCCGAACAAAATATATGTTTTGGCAGACACTATTATATTTTGCCAGCAGTTGCTGGGACACCAGATTCAGGGTATTGCTATTTTGGCAATTGAATATCACCCCAGAACAAAATATACCATTTTACGGATGGATTAACACTTGGCCTGAATCCGCTGGAACACCAGATACAGGGTATTGCTAGATTGACAATTGAATTTTACCCCAGAACAAAATATACCCTTTTACGGACAGATTGACACTTGGCCTGCAACAGCTGGGACACCAGATTCAGGGTATTGCTATTTTGGCAATTGAATTTCACCCCAGAACAAAATATATGTTTTGGCGGACAATATTATACTTTGCCAGCCATTGCTGGGACAACAAATTCAGGGTATTGCTATTTTGGCAATTGAATTTCACCCCAGAACAAAATATATGTTTTGGCAGACACTATTATACTTTGCAGTCAGTTATGGGACACCAGATTCAGGGTATTGCTATTTTGACTATTGAATTTCACCCCAGAACAAAATATACCCTTTTTACGGACAGATTAACACTTGTCCTGCAACAGCTGGGACACCAGAATCAGGGTATTGCTATTTTGGCAATTGAATTTCACCCCAGAACAAAATATATGTTTTGGCGGACACTATTATACTTTGCCAGCCAGTGCTGGGACACCAGATTCAGGGTATTGATATTTTGGCGATTGAATTTCACCCCGAACAAAATATATGTTTTGACAGACACTATTATATTTTGCCAGCCAGTGCTTGGACATGGACACCAGATTCAGGGTATTGCTATTTTGGCAATTGAATATCACCCCAGAACAAAATGTACCATTTTACGGATGGATTATCACTTGGCCTGAATCAGCTGGAACACCAGATACAGGGTATTGCTATATTGGCAATTGAATTTCATCCCAGAACAAAATATACCCTTTTACGGACAGATTGACACTTGGCCTGCAACAGCTGGGACACCAGATTCAGGGTATTGCTATTTTGGCAATTGAATTTCACCCCAGAACAAAATATGTGTTTTGGCGGACAACATTATACTTTGCCAGCTAGTGCTGGGACAACAAATTCACGGTATTGCTATTTTGGCAATTGAATTTAACCCCAGAACAAAATATATGTTTTGGCAGACACTATTATACTTTGCAGCCAGTTATGGGACACCAGATTCAGGGTATTGCTATTTTGACTATTGAATTTTACCCCAGAACAAAATATACCCTTTTTACGGACAGATTAACACTTGTCCTGCAACAGCTGGGACACCAGATTAAGGGTATTGCTATTTTGTCAATTGAATTTCACCCCAGAACAAAATATATGTTTTGGCAGACACTATTATACTTTGCAGCCAGTTATGGGACACCAGATTCAGGGTATTGCTATTTTGGGAATTGAATTTCACCCCACAACAAAATATATGTTTTGGCGGACACTATTATACTTTGCCAGCCAGTGCTGGGACACCAGATTCAGGGTATTGCTATTTAGGCTATTGAATTTCACCCCAGAACAAAATATACCGTTTACGGACAGATAACACTTGGCCTGCAACAGCTGGAAAACCAGATTCAGGGTATTGCTATATTGGCAATTAAATTTCACCCCAGAACAAAATATACCATTTTACAAACAGATTAACACTTGGCCTGCAACAGCTGGGACACCAGATTCAGGGTATTGCTATTTTGGCAATTAAATTTCACCCCAGAACAAAATATATGTTTTGTCGGACACTATTATACTTTGCCAGCCAGTGCTGGGACACCAGATACAGGGTATTGCAATTTTGGCTATTAGATTTCACCCCAGAACAAAATATGCCCTTTTACGGACAGATTAACACTTGGCCTGCAACAGCTGGGACACCAGATTAAGGGTATTGCTATTTTGGCAATTGAATTTCACCCCAGAACAAAATGTATGCATTGGAGGACACTATTATACTTTGCCAGCCAGTGCTGGGACACCCGATTCAGGATATTGCTATTTCGGCAATTGAATTTAACCCCAGAACAAAATGTATGTTTTGGCAGACACCATTATACTTTGCCAGCCAGTGCAGGGACACCAGATTCAGGGTATTGCTATTTTAGCTATTGAATTTCACCCCACAACAAAATATACCCTTTACGGACAGATTAACACTTGGCCTGCAAAAGCTGGGACACCAGATTCAGGGTATTGCTATTTTGGCAATTGAATTTCACCCCAGAACAAAATATATGTTTTGGCGGACACTATTATAATTTGCCAGCCAGTGCTGGGACACCAGATTCAGGATATTGCTATTTTGGCAATTGAATTTCACCCCAGAACAAAATATATGTTTTGGCAGACACTATTATACTTTGCCAGCCAGTGCTGGGACACCAGATTCAGGGTATTGCTATTTTGGCTATTGAATTACACCTCAGAACAAAATATACCCTTTTATGGACAGATTAACACTTGGCCTGCAACAACTGGAACATCAGATTCAGGGTATTGCTATATTGGAAATTGAATTTCACCCCAGAACAAAATATACCCTTTACGGACAGATTAACACTTGGCCTGCAACAGCTGGGGCACCAGATTCAGGCTATTGCTATTTTGGCAATTGAATTTCACCCCAGAACAAAATATATGTTTTGGCAGACATTATTATACTTTACCAGCCAGTGCTGGGACACCAGATTCAGGGTATTGCTATTTTGGCTATTAGAATTTCACCCCAGAACAAAATATGCCCTTTACGGACAGATTAACACTTGGCCTGCAACAGCTGGGACACCAGATTAAGGGTATTGCTATTTTGGCAATTGAATTTCACCCCAGAACAAAATGTATGCATTGGAGGACACTATTATACTTTGCCAGCCAGTGCTGGGACACCAGATTCAGGATATTGCTATTTTGGCAATTGAATTTAACCCCAGAACAAAATGTATGTTTTGGCAGACACCATTATACTTTGCCAGCCAGTGCAGGGACACCAGATTCAGGGTATTGCTATTTTAGCTATTGAATTTCACCCCACAACAAAATATACCCTTTTACGGACAGATTAACACTTGGCCTGCAACAGCTGGGACACCAGATTCAGGGTATTGCTATTTTGGCAATTGAATTTCACCCCAGAACAAAATATATGTTTTGGCGGACACTATTATACTTTGCCAGCCAGTGCTGGGACACCAGATTCAGGATATTGCTATTTTGGCAATTGAATTTCACCCCAGAACAAAATATATGTTTTGGCAGACACTATTATACTTTGCCAGCCAGTGCTGGGACACCAGATTCAGGGTATTGCTATTTTGGCTATTGAATTTCACCCAAGAACAAAATATACCCTTTTATGGACAGATTAACACTTGGCCTGCAACAACTGGAACATCTGATTCAGGGTATTGCTATATTGGAAATTGAATTTCACCCCAGAACAAAATATACCCTTTTACGGACAGATTAACACTTGGCCTGCAACAGCTGGGGCACCAGATTCAGGCTATTGCTATTTTGGCAATTGAATTTCACCCCAGAACAAAATATATGTTTTGGCGGACACTATTATACTTTGCCAGCCAGTGCTGGGACACCAGATTCAGGGTATTGATATTTTGGCAATTGAATTTCACCCCTGAACAAAATATATGTTTTGGCAGACACTATTATATTTTGCCAGCAGTTGCTGGGACACCAGATTCAGGGTATTGCTATTTTGGCTATTGAATATCACCCCAGAACAAAATATACCATTTTACGGATGGATTAACACTTGGCCTGAATCCGCTGGAACACCAGATACAGGGTATTGCTAGATTGACATATGAATTTCACCCCAGAACAAAATATACCCTGTTACGGACAGATTGACACTTGGCCTGCAAAAGCTGGGACACCAGATTCAGGGTATTGCTATTTTGGCAATTGAATTTCACCCCAGAACAAAATATATGTTTTTGCCGACAATATTATACTTTGCCAGCCAGTGCTGGGACAACAAATTCAGGGTATTGCTATTTTGGCAATTGAATTTCACCCCAGAACAAAATATATGTTTTGGCAGACACTATTATACTTTGCAGTCAGTTATGGGACACCAGATTCAGGGTATTGCTATTTTGACTATTGAATTTCACCCCAGAACAAAATATACCCTTTTTACGGACAGATTAACACTTGTCCTGCAACAGCTGGGACACCAGAATCAGGGTATTGCTATTTTGTCAACTGAATTTCACCCCAGAACAAAATATATGTTTTAGCGTACACTATTATACTTTGCCAGCCAGTGCTTGGACACCAAGTTCAGGGTTTTGCTATTTTGGGAATTGAATTTCACCCCAGAACAAAATATATGTTTTGGCGTACACTATTATACTTTGCCAGCCAGTGCTGGGACACCAGATTCAGGGTATTGCTATTTTGACTATTGAATTTCACCCCAGAACAAAATATACCGTTTTACGGACAGATAACACTTGGCCTGCAACAGCTGGAAAACCAGATTCAGGGTATTGCTATTTTGGCAATTAAATTTCACCCCAGAACAAAATATACCCTTTTACGGACAGATTAACACTTGGCCTGCAACAGCTGGGACACCAGATTCAGGGTATTGCTATTTTGGCAATTGAATTTCACCCCAGAACAAAATATATGTTTTGGCGGACACTATTATACTTTGCCAGCCAGTGCTGGGACACCAGATTCAGGGTATTGATATTTTGGCGATTGAATTTCACCCCGAACAAAATATATGTTTTGGCAGACACTATTATATTTTGCCAGCAGTTGCTGGGACACCAGATTCAGGGTATTGCTATTTTGGCAATTGAATATCACCCCAGAACAAAATATACCATTTTACGGATGGATTAACACTTGGCCTGAATCCGCTGGAACACCAGATACAGGGTATTGCTAGATTGACAATTGAATTTTACCCCAGAACAAAATATACCCTTTTACGGACAGATTGACACTTGGCCTGCAACAGCTGGGACACCAGATTCAGGGTATTGCTATTTTGGCAATTGAATTTCACCCCAGAACAAAATATATGTTTTGGCGGACAATATTATACTTTGCCAGCCATTGCTGGGACAACAAATTCAGGGTATTGCTATTTTGGCAATTGAATTTCACCCCAGAACAAAATATATGTTTTGGCAGACACTATTATACTTTGCAGTCAGTTATGGGACACCAGATTCAGGGTATTGCTATTTTGACTATTGAATTTCACCCCAGAACAAAATATACCCTTTTTACGGACAGATTAACACTTGTCCTGCAACAGCTGGGACACCAGAATCAGGGTATTGCTATTTTGGCAATTGAATTTCACCCCAGAACAAAATATATGTTTTGGCGGACACTATTATACTTTGCCAGCCAGTGCTGGGACACCAGATTCAGGGTATTGATATTTTGGCGATTGAATTTCACCCCGAACAAAATATATGTTTTGACAGACACTATTATATTTTGCCAGCCAGTGCTTGGACATGGACACCAGATTCAGGGTATTGCTATTTTGGCAATTGAATATCACCCCAGAACAAAATGTACCATTTTACGGATGGATTATCACTTGGCCTGAATCAGCTGGAACACCAGATACAGGGTATTGCTATATTGGCAATTGAATTTCATCCCAGAACAAAATATACCCTTTTACGGACAGATTGACACTTGGCCTGCAACAGCTGGGACACCAGATTCAGGGTATTGCTATTTTGGCAATTGAATTTCACCCCAGAACAAAATATGTGTTTTGGCGGACAACATTATACTTTGCCAGCTAGTGCTGGGACAACAAATTCACGGTATTGCTATTTTGGCAATTGAATTTAACCCCAGAACAAAATATATGTTTTGGCAGACACTATTATACTTTGCAGCCAGTTATGGGACACCAGATTCAGGGTATTGCTATTTTGACTATTGAATTTTACCCCAGAACAAAATATACCCTTTTTACGGACAGATTAACACTTGTCCTGCAACAGCTGGGACACCAGATTAAGGGTATTGCTATTTTGTCAATTGAATTTCACCCCAGAACAAAATATATGTTTTGGCAGACACTATTATACTTTGCAGCCAGTTATGGGACACCAGATTCAGGGTATTGCTATTTTGGGAATTGAATTTCACCCCACAACAAAATATATGTTTTGGCGGACACTATTATACTTTGCCAGCCAGTGCTGGGACACCAGATTCAGGGTATTGCTATTTAGGCTATTGAATTTCACCCCAGAACAAAATATACCGTTTACGGACAGATAACACTTGGCCTGCAACAGCTGGAAAACCAGATTCAGGGTATTGCTATATTGGCAATTAAATTTCACCCCAGAACAAAATATACCATTTTACAAACAGATTAACACTTGGCCTGCAACAGCTGGGACACCAGATTCAGGGTATTGCTATTTTGGCAATTAAATTTCACCCCAGAACAAAATATATGTTTTGTCGGACACTATTATACTTTGCCAGCCAGTGCTGGGACACCAGATACAGGGTATTGCAATTTTGGCTATTAGATTTCACCCCAGAACAAAATATGCCCTTTACGGACAGATTAACACTTGGCCTGCAACAGCTGGGACACCAGATTAAGGGTATTGCTATTTTGGCAATTGAATTTCACCCCAGAACAAAATGTATGCATTGGAGGACACTATTATACTTTGCCAGCCAGTGCTGGGACACCCGATTCAGGATATTGCTATTTCGGCAATTGAATTTAACCCCAGAACAAAATGTATGTTTTGGCAGACACCATTATACTTTGCCAGCCAGTGCAGGGACACCAGATTCAGGGTATTGCTATTTTAGCTATTGAATTTCACCCCACAACAAAATATACCCTTTACGGACAGATTAACACTTGGCCTGCAAAAGCTGGGACACCAGATTCAGGGTATTGCTATTTTGGCAATTGAATTTCACCCCAGAACAAAATATATGTTTTGGCGGACACTATTATAATTTGCCAGCCAGTGCTGGGACACCAGATTCAGGATATTGCTATTTTGGCAATTGAATTTCACCCCAGAACAAAATATATGTTTTGGCAGACACTATTATACTTTGCCAGCCAGTGCTGGGACACCAGATTCGGGGTATTGCTATTTTGGCTATTGAATTACACCTAAGAACAAAATATACCCTTTTATGGACAGATTAACACTTGGCCTGCAACAACTGGAACATCAGATTCAGGGTATTGCTATATTGGAAATTGAATTTCACCCCAGAACAAAATATACCCTTTTACGGACAGATTAACACTTGGCCTGCAACAGCTGGGGCACCAGATTCAGGCTATTGCTATTTTGGCAATTGAATTTCACCCCAGAACAAAATATATGTTTTGGCAGACATTATTATACTTTACCAGCCAGTGCTGGGACACCAGATTCAGGGTATTGCTATTTTGGCTATTAGATTTCACCCCAGAACAAAATATGCCCTTTTACGGACAGATTAACACTTGGCCTGCAACAGCTGGGACACCAGATTAAGGGTATTGCTATTTTGGCAATTGAATTTCACCCCAGAACAAAATGTATGCATTGGAGGACACTATTATACTTTGCCAGCCAGTGCTGGGACACCCGATTCAGGATATTGCTATTTCGGCAATTGAATTTAACCCCAGAACAAAATGTATGTTTTGGCAGACACCATTATACTTTGCCAGCCAGTGCAGGGACACCAGATTCAGGGTATTGCTATTTTAGCTATTGAATTTCACCCCACAACAAAATATACCCTTTACGGACAGATTAACACTTGGCCTGCAAAAGCTGGGACACCAGATTCAGGGTATTGCTATTTTGGCAATTGAATTTCACCCCAGAACAAAATATATGTTTTGGCAGACACTATTATAATTTGCCAGCCAGTGCTGGGACACCAGATTCAGGATATTGCTATTTTGGCAATTGAATTTCACCCCAGAACAAAATATATGTTTTGGCAGACACTATTATACTTTGCCAGCCAGTGCTGGGACACCAGATTCGGGGTATTGCTATTTTGGCTATTGAATTACACCTAAGAACAAAATATACCCTTTATGGACAGATTAACACTTGGCCTGCAACAACTGGAACATCAGATTCAGGGTATTGCTATATTGGAAATTGAATTTCACCCCAGAACAAAATATACCCTTTTACGGACAGATTAACACTTGGCCTGCAACAGCTGGGACACCAGATTCAGGATATTGCTATTTTGGCAATTGAATTTCACCCCAGAACAAAATATATGTTTTGGCAGACATTATTATACTTCACCAGCCAGTGCTGGGACACCAGAATCAGGGTATTGCTGTTTTGGCTATTGAATTTAACTCCAGAACAAAATATATCCTTTTATGGACAGATTAACACTTGGCCTGCAATAGCTGGGACACCAGAATCCGGGTATTGCTATTTTAGCTATTGAATTTCACCCCACAGCAAAATATACACTTTTACGGACAGATTAACACTTGGCCTGCAAAAGCTGGGACACCAGATTCAGAGTATTGCTATTTTGGCAATTGAATTTCACCCGAGAACAAAATATATGTTTTGGCGGACACTATTATACTTTGCCAGCCAGTGCTGGGACACCAGATTCAGGATATTGCTATTTTGGCAATTGAATTTCACCCCAGAACAAAATATATGTTTTGGCAGACACTATTATACTTTGCCAGCCAGTGCTGGGACACCAGATTCGGGGTATTGCTATTTTGGCTATTGAATTTCACCCCAGAACAAAATATACCCTTTTATGGACAGATTAACACTTGGCCTGCAACAACTGGAACATCAGATTCAGGGTATTGCTATATTGGAAATTGAATTTCACCCCAGAACAAAATATACTCTTTAACGGACAGATTAACACTTGGCCTGCAACAGCTGGGGCACCAGATTCAGGCTATTGCTATTTTGGCAATTGAATTTCACCGCAGAACAAAATATATGTTTTGGCAGACATTAATATACTTTACCAGCCAGTGCTGGGACACCAGATTCAGGGTATTGCTGTTTTGGCTATTGAATTTAACTCCAGAACAAAATATACCCTTTTACGGACAGATTAACACTTGGCCTGCAACAGCTGGGACACCAGATTCAGGGTATTGCTATTTTGGCAATTGAATTTCACCCCAGAACAAAATATATGTTTTGGCGGACAATATTATACTTTGCCAGCCATTGCTGGGGCAACAAATTCAGGGTATTGCTATTTTGGCAATTGAATTTCACCCCAGAACAAAATATATGTTTTGGCAGACACTATTATACTTTGCAGTCAGTTATGGGACACCAGATTCAGGGTATTGCTATTTTGACTATTGAATTTCACCCCAGAAAAAAATATACCCTTTTACGGACAGATTAACACTTGTCCTGCAACAGCTGGGACACCAGAATCAGGGTATTGCTATTTTGGCAATTGAATTTCACCCCAGAACAAAATATATGTTTTGGCGGACACTATTATACTTTGCCAGCCAGTGCTGGGACACCAGATTCAGGGTATTGATATTTTGGCGATTGAATTTCACCCCGAACAAAATATATGTTTTGACAGACACTATTATATTTTGCCAGCCAGTGCTTGGACATGGACACCAGATTCAGGGTATTGCTATTTTGGCAATTGAATATCACCCCAGAACAAAATGTACCATTTTACGGATGGATTATCACTTGGCCTGAATCAGCTGGAACACCAGATACAGGGTATTGCTATATTGGCAATTGAATTTCATCCCAGAACAAAATATACCCTTTACGGACAGATTGACACTTGGCCTGCAACAGCTGGGACACCAGATTCAGGGTATTGCTATTTTGGCAATTGAATTTCACCCCAGAACAAAATATGTGTTTTGGCGGACAACATTATACTTTGCCAGCTAGTGCTGGGACAACAAATTCACGGTATTGCTATTTTGGCAATTGAATTTAACCCCAGAACAAAATATATGTTTTGGCAGACACTATTATACTTTGCAGCCAGTTATGGGACACCAGATTCAGGGTATTGCTATTTTGACTATTGAATTTTACCCCAGAACAAAATATACCCTTTTTTACGTACAGATTAACACTTGTCCTGCAACAGCTGGGACACCAGATTAAGGGTATTGCTATTTTGTCAATTGAATTTCACCCCAGAACAAAATATATGTTTTGGCAGACACTATTATACTTTGCAGCCAGTTATGGGACACCAGATTCAGGGTATTGTTATTTTGTTAATTGAATTTCACCCCACAACAAAATATATGTTTTGGCGGACACAATTATACTTTGCCAGCCAGTGCTGGGACACCAGATTCAGGGTATTGCTATTTAGGCTATTGAATTTCACCCCAGAACAAAATATACCGTTTTACGGACAGATAACACTTGGCCTGCAACAGCTGGAAAACCAGATTCAGGGTATTGCTATATTGGCAATTAAATTTCACCCCAGAACAAAATATACCATTTTACAAACAGATTAACACTTGGCCTGCAACAGCTGGGACACCAGATTCAGGGTATTGCTATTTTGGCAATTAAATTTCACCCCAGAACAAAATATATGTTTTGTCGGACACTATTATACTTTGCCAGCCAGTGCTGGGACACCAGATACAGGGTATTGCAATTTTGGCTATTAGATTTCACCCCAGAACAAAATATGCCCTTTTACGGACAGATTAACACTTGGCCTGCAACAGCTGGGACACCAGATTAAGGGTATTGCTATTTTGGCAATTGAATTTCACCCCAGAACAAAATGTATGCATTGGAGGACACTATTATACTTTGCCAGCCAGTGCTGGGACACCCGATTCAGGATATTGCTATTTCGGCAATTGAATTTAACCCCAGAACAAAATGTATGTTTTGGCAGACACCATTATACTTTGCCAGCCAGTGCAGGGACACCAGATTCAGGGTATTGCTATTTTAGCTATTGAATTTAACCCCACAACAAAATATACCCTTTTACGGACAGATTAACACTTGGCCTGCAAAAGCTGGGACACCAGATTCAGGGTATTGCTATTTTGGCAATTGAATTTCACCCCAGAACAAAATATATTTTTGGGCGGACACTATTATAATTTGCCAGCCAGTGCTGGGACACCAGATTCAGGATATTGCTATTTTGGCAATTGAATTTCACCCCAGAACAAAATATATGTTTTGGCAGACACTATTATACTTTGCCAGGCAGTGCTGGGACACCAGATTCGGGGTATTGCTATTTTGGCTATTGAATTACACCTAAGAACAAAATATACCCTTTTATGGACAGATTAACACTTGGCCTGCAACAACTGGAACATCAGATTCAGGGTATTGCTATATTGGAAATTGAATTTCACCCCAGAACAAAATATACCCTTTTACGGACAGATTAACACTTGGCCTGCAACAGCTGGGGCACCAGATTCAGGCTATTGCTATTTTGGCAATTGAATTTCACCCCAGAACAAAATATATGTTTTGGCAGACATTATTATACTTTACCAGCCAGTGCTGGGACACCAGATTCAGGGTATTGCTATTTTGGCTATTAGATTTCACCCCAGAACAAAATATGCCCTTTACGGACAGATTAACACTTGGCCTGCAACAGCTGGGACACCAGATTAAGGGTATTGCTATTTTGGCAATTGAATTTCACCCCAGAACAAAATGTATGCATTGGAGGACACTATTATACTTTGCCAGCCAGTGCTGGGACACCCGATTCAGGATATTGCTATTTCGGCAATTGAATTTAACCCCAGAACAAAATGTATGTTTTGGCAGACACCATTATACTTTGCCAGCCAGTGCAGGGACACCAGATTCAGGGTATTGCTATTTTAGCTATTGAATTTCACCCCACAACAAAATATACCCTTTACGGACAGATTAACACTTGGCCTGCAAAAGCTGGGACACCAGATTCAGGGTATTGCTATTTTGGCAATTGAATTTCACCCCAGAACAAAATATATGTTTTGGCAGACACTATTATACTTTGCCAGCCAGTGCTGGGACACCAGATTCAGGATATTGCTATTTTGGCAATTGAATTTCACCCCAGAACAAAATATATGTTTTGGCAGACACTATTATACTTTGCCAGCCAGTGCTGGGACACCAGATTCGGGGTATTGCTATTTTGGCTATTGAATTACACCTAAGAACAAAATATACCCTTTTATGGACAGATTAACACTTGGCCTGCAACAACTGGAACATCAGATTCAGGGTATTGCTATATTGGAAATTGAATTTCACCCCAGAACAAAATATACCCTTTTACGGACAGATTAACACTTGGCCTGCAACAGCTGGGGCACCAGATTCAGGCTATTGCTATTTTGGCAATTGAATTTCACCCCAGAACAAAATATATGTTTTGGCAGACATTATTATACTTTACCAGCCAGTGCTGGGACACCAGATTCAGGGTATTGCTGTTTTGGCTCTTGAATTTAACTCCAGAACAAAATATACCCTTTTATGGACAGATTAACACTTGGCCTGCAACAGCTGGGACACCAGAATCAGGGTATTGCTATTTTGAGCTATTGAATTTACACCCACAGAACAAAATATACCACTTTTACGGACAGATTAACACTTGGCCTGCAACAGCTGGGACACCAGATTCAGGGTATTGCTATTTTGGCAATTGAATTTCACCCCAGAACAAAATATATGTTTTGGCGGACACTATTATACTTTGCCAGCCAGTGCTGGGACACCAGATTCAGGATATTGCTATTTTGGCAATTGAATTTCACCCCAGAACAAAATATATGTTTTGGCAGACACTATTATACTTTGCCAGCCAGTGCTGGGACACCAGATTCAGGGTATTGCTATTTTGGCTATTAGAATTTCACCCCAGAACAAAATATGCCCTTTATGGACAGATTAACACTTGGCCTGCAACAGCTGGGACACCAGATTAAGGGTATTGCTATTTTGGCAATTGAATTTCACCCCAGAACAAAATATACCCTTTACGGACAGATTAACACTTGGCCTGCAACAGCTGGGGCACCAGATTCAGGCTATTGCTATTTTGGCAATTGAATTTCACCCCAGAACAAAATATATGTTTTGGCAGACATTATTATACTTTACCAGCCAGTGCTGGGACACCAGATTCAGGGTATTGCTGTTTTGGCTATTGAATTTAACTCCAGAACAAAATATACCCTTTATGGACAGATTAACACTTGGCCTGCAACAGCTGGGACACCAGAATAGGGTATTGCTATTTTGGCCATTGAATTTCACCCAGAACAAAATATGTTTTGGGACATATTAACTTGCCAGCAGTGCTGGGACACCAGATTCAGGGTATTGCTATTTTAGCTATTGAATTTAACCCCACAACAAAATATACCCTTTTACGGACAGATTAACACTTGGCCTGCAAAAGCTGGGACACCAGATTCAGGGTATTGCTATTTTGGCAATTGAATTTCACCCCAGAACAAAATATATGTTTTGGCGGACACTATTATACTTTGCCAGCCAGTGCTGGGACACCAGATTCAGGATATTGCTATTTTGGCAATTGAATTTCACCCAGAACAAAATATATGTTTTGGCAGACACTATTATACTTTGCCAGCCAGTGCTGGGACACCAGATTCAGGGTATTGCTATTTTGGCTATTGAATTTCACCCCAGAACAAAATATACCCTTTTATGGACAGATTAACACTTGGCCTGCAACAACTGGAACATCAGATTCAGGGTATTGCTATATTGGAAATTGAATTTCACCCCAGAACAAAATATACAATTTTACGGACAGATTAACACTTGGCCTGCAACAGCTGGGGCACCAGATTCAGGCTATTGCTATTTTGGCAATTGAATTTCACCGCAGAACAAAATATATGTTTTGGCAGACATTAATATACTTTACCAGCCAGTGCTGGGACACCAGATTCAGGGTATTGCTGTTTTGGCTATTGAATTTAACTCCAGAACAAAATATACCCTTTTACGGACAGATTAACACTTGGCCTGCAACAGCTGGGACACCAGAATAAGGGTATTGCTATTTTGGCCATTGAATTTCACCCCAGAACAAAATATATGTTTTGGCAGACACTATTATACTTTGCCAGCCAGTGCTGGGACACCAGATTCAGGGTATTGCTATTTTAGCTATTGAATTTCACCCCACAACAAAATATACCCTTTTACGGACAGATTAACACTTGGCCTGCAAAAGCTGGGACACCAGATTCAGGGTATTGCTATTTTGGCAATTGAATTTCACCCCAGAACAAAATATATGTTTTGGCGGACACTATTATACTTTGCCAGCCAGTGCTGGGACACCAGATTCAGGGTATTGATATTTTGGCAATTGAATTTCACCCCTGAACAAAATATATGTTTTGGCAGACACTATTATATTTTGCCAGCAGATGCTGGGACACCAGATTCAGGGTATTGCTATTTTGGCTATTGAATATCACCCCAGAACAAAATATACCATTTTACGGATGGATTAACACTTGGCCTGAATCCGCTGGAACACCAGATACAGGGTATTGCTAGATTGACATATGAATTTCACCCCAGAACAAAATATACCCTGTTACGGACAGATTGACACTTGGCCTGCAAAAGCTGGGACACCAGATTCAGGGTATTGCTATTTTGGCAATTGAATTTCACCCCAGAACAAAATATATGTTTTTGCCGACAATATTATACTTTGCCAGCCAGTGCTGGGACAACAAATTCAGGGTATTGCTATTTTGGCAATTGAATTTCACCCCAGAACAAAATATATGTTTTGGCAGACACTATTATACTTTGCAGTCAGTTATGGGACACCAGATTCAGGGTATTGCTATTTTGACTATTGAATTTCACCCCAGAACAAAATATACCCTTTTTACGGACAGATTAACACTTGTCCTGCAACAGCTGGGACACCAGAATCAGGGTATTGCTATTTTGTCAACTGAATTTCACCCCAGAACAAAATATATGTTTTAGCGTACACTATTATACTTTGCCAGCCAGTGCTTGGACACCAAGTTCAGGGTTTTGCTATTTTGGGAATTGAATTTCACCCCAGAACAAAATATATGTTTTGGCGTACACTATTATACTTTGCCAGCCAGTGCTGGGACACCAGATTCAGGGTATTGCTATTTTGACTATTGAATTTCACCCCAGAACAAAATATACCGTTTTACGGACAGATAACACTTGGCCTGCAACAGCTGGAAAACCAGATTCAGGGTATTGCTATTTTGGCAATTAAATTTGACCCCAGAACAAAATATACCCTTTTTACGGACAGATTAACACTTGGCCTGCAACAGCTGGGACACCAGATTCAGGGTATTGCTATTTTGGCAATTGAATTTCACCCCAGAACAAAATATATGTTTTGGCGGACACTATAATTCTTTGCCAGCCAGTGCTGGGACACCAGATTCAGGGTATTGATATTTTGGCAATTGAATTTCACCCCCGAACAAAATATATGTTTTGGCAGACACTATTATATTTTGCCAGCAGTTGCTGGGACACCAGATTCAGGGTATTGCTATTTTGGCAATTGAATATCACCCCAGAACAAAATATACCATTTTACGGATGGATTAACACTTGGCCTGAATCCGCTGGAACACCAGATACAGGGTATTGCTAGATTGACAATTGAATTTAACCCCAGAACAAAATATACCCTTTTACGGACAGATTGACACTTGGCCTGCAACAGCTGGGACACCAGATTCAGGGTATTGCTATTTTGGTAATTGAATTTCACCCCAGAACAAAATATATGTTTTGTTGGACAATATTATACTTTGCCAGCCATTGCTGGGACAACAAATTCAGGGTATTGCTATTTTGGCAATTGAATTTCACCCCAGAACAAAATATATGTTTTGGCAGACACTATTATACTTTGCAGTCAGTTATGGGACACCAGATTCAGGGTATTGCTATTTTGACTATTGAATTTCACCCCAGAACAAAATATACCCTTTTACGGACAGATTAACACTTGTCCTGCAACAGCTGGGACACCAGAATCAGGGTATTGCTATTTTGGCAATTGAATTTCACCCCAGAACAAAATATATGTTTTGGCGGACACTATTATACTTTGCCAGCCAGTGCTGGGACACCAGATTCAGGGTATTGATATTTTGGCGATTGAATTTCACCCCAGAACAAAATATATGTTTTGACAGACACTATTATATTTTGCCAGCCAGTGCTTGGACATGGACACCAGATTCAGGGTATTGCTATTTTGGCAATTGAATATCACCCCAGAACAAAATGTACCATTTTACGGATGGATTATCACTTGGCCTGAATCAGCTGGAACACCAGATACAGGGTATTGCTATATTGGCAATTGAATTTCATCCCAGAACAAAATATACCCTTTTACGGACAGATTGACACTTGGCCTGCAACAGCTGGGACACCAGATTCAGGGTATTGCTATTTTGGCAATTGAATTTCACCCCAGAACAAAATATGTGTTTTGGCGGACAACATTATACTTTGCCAGCTAGTGCTGGGACAACAAATTCACGGTATTGCTATTTTGGCAATTGAATTTAACCCCAGAACAAAATATATGTTTTGGCAGACACTATTATACTTTGCAGCCAGTTATGGGACACCAGATTCAGGGTATTGCTATTTTGACTATTGAATTTTACCCCAGAACAAAATATTCCCTTTTTACGGACAGATTAACACTTGTCCTGCAACAGCTGGGACACCAGATTAAGGGTATTGCTATTTTGTCAATTGAATTTCACCCCAGAACAAAATATATGTTTTGGCAGACACTATTATACTTTGCAGCCAGTTATGGGACACCAGATTCAGGGTATTGCTATTTTGGGAATTGAATTTCACCCCACAACAAAATATATGTTTTGGCAGACACTATTATACTTTGCAGCCAGTTATGGGACACCAGATTCAGGGTATTGCTAGATTGACATATGAATTTCACCCCAGAACAAAATATACCCTGTTACGGACAGATTGACACTTGGCCTGCAAAAGCTGGGACACCAGATTCAGGGTATTGCTATTTTGGCAATTGAATATCACCCCAGAACAAAATATACCATTTTACGGATGGATTAACACTTGGCCTGAATCCGCTGGAACACCAGATACAGGGTATTGCTAGATTGACAATTGAATTTTACCCCAGAACAAAATATACCCTTTTACGGACAGATTGACACTTGGCCTGCAACAGCTGGGACACCAGATTCAGGGTATTGCTATTTTGGTAATTGAATTTCACCCCAGAACAAAATATATGTTTTGTTGGACAATATTATACTTTGCCAGCCATTGCTGGGACAACAAATTCAGGGTATTGCTATTTTGGCAATTGAATTTCACCCCAGAACAAAATATATGTTTTGGCAGACACTATTATACTTTGCAGTCAGTTATGGGACACCAGATTCAGGGTATTGCTATTTTGACTATTGAATTTCACCCCAGAACAAAATATACCCTTTTACGGACAGATTAACACTTGTCCTGCAACAGCTGGGACACCAGAATCAGGGTATTGCTATTTTGGCAATTGAATTTCACCCCAGAACAAAATATATGTTTTGGCGGACACTATTATACTTTGCCAGCCAGTGCTGGGACACCAGATTCAGGGTATTGATATTTTGGCGATTGAATTTCACCCCGAACAAAATATATGTTTTGACAGACACTATTATATTTTGCCAGCCAGTGCTTGGACATGGACACCAGATTCAGGGTATTGCTATTTTGGCAATTGAATATCACCCCAGAACAAAATGTACCATTTTACGGATGGATTATCACTTGGCCTGAATCAGCTGGAACACCAGATACAGGGTATTGCTATATTGGCAATTGAATTTCATCCCAGAACAAAATATACCCTTTACGGACAGATTGACACTTGGCCTGCAACAGCTGGGACACCAGATTCAGGGTATTGCTATTTTGGCAATTGAATTTCACCCCAGAACAAAATATGTGTTTTGGCGGACAACATTATACTTTGCCAGCTAGTGCTGGGACAACAAATTCACGGTATTGCTATTTTGGCAATTGAATTTAACCCCAGAACAAAATATATGTTTTGGCAGACACTATTATACTTTGCAGCCAGTTATGGGACACCAGATTCAGGGTATTGCTATTTTGACTATTGAATTTTACCCCAGAACAAAATATTCCCTTTTTTACGGACAGATTAACACTTGTCCTGCAACAGCTGGGACACCAGATTAAGGGTATTGCTATTTTGTCAATTGAATTTCACCCCAGAACAAAATATATGTTTTGGCAGACACTATTATACTTTGCAGCCAGTTATGGGACACCAGATTCAGGGTATTGCTATTTTGGGAATTGAATTTCACCCCACAACAAAATATATGTTTTGGCAGACACTATTATACTTTGCAGCCAGTTATGGGACACCAGATTCAGGGTATTGCTAGATTGACATATGAATTTCACCCCAGAACAAAATATACCCTGTTACGGACAGATTGACACTTGGCCTGCAAAAGCTGGGACACCAGATTCAGGGTATTGCTATTTTGGCAATTGAATTTCACCCCAGAACAAAATATATGTTTTGGCAGACACTATTATACTTTGCCAGCCAGTGCTGGGACAACAAATTCAGGGTATTGCTATTTTGGCAATTGAATTTCACCCCAGAACAAAATATATGTTTTGGCAGACACTATTATACTTTGCAGTCAGTTATGGGACACCAGATTCAGGGTATTGCTATTTTGACTATTGAATTTCACCCCAGAACAAAATATACCCTTTTTTACGGACAGATTAACACTTGTCCTGCAACAGCTGGGACACCAGAATCAGGGTATTGCTATTTTGTCAACTGAATTTCACCCCAGAACAAAATATATGTTTTAGCGTACACTATTATACTTTGCCAGCCAGTGCTTGGACACCAAGTTCAGGGTTTTGCTATTTTGGGAATTGAATTTCACCCCAGAACAAAATATATGTTTTGGCGTACACTATTATACTTTGCCAGCCAGTGCTGGGACACCAGATTCAGGGTATTGCTATTTTGACTATTGAATTTCACCCCAGAACAAAATATACCGTTTTACGGACAGATAACACTTGGCCTGCAACAGCTGGAAAACCAGATTCAGGGTATTGCTATTTTGGCAATTAAATTTCACCCCAGAACAAAATATACCCTTTTTACGGACAGATTAACACTTGGCCTGCAACAGCTGGGACACCAGATTCAGGGTATTGCTATTTTGGCAATTGAATTTCACCCCAGAACAAAATATATGTTTTGGCAGACACTATTATACTTTGCCAGCCACTGCTGGGACACCAGATTCAGGGTATTGCTTTTTTGGCTATTGAATTTCACCCCAGAACAAAATATACCCTTTAATGGACAGATTGACACTTGGCCTGCAACAGTTGGGACACCAGATTCGGGGTATTGCTATTTTGGCTATTGAATTTCACCCCAGAACAAAATATACCCTTTTATGGACAGATTAACACTTGGCCTGCAACAACTGGAACATCAGATTCAGGGTATTGCTATATTGGAAATTGAATTTCACCCCAGAACAAAAAATACCCTTTTACGGACAGATTAACACTTGGCCTGCAACAGCTGGGGCACCAGATTCAGGCTATTGCTATTTTGGCAATTGAATTTCACCCCAGAAAAAAAAATATATGTTTTGGCAGACATTAATATACTTTACCAGCCAGTGCTGGGACACCAGATTCAGGGTATTGCTGTTTTGGCTATTGAATTTAACTCCAGAACAAAATATACCCTTTTACGGACAGATTAACACTTGGCCTGCAACAGCTGGGACACCAGAATCAGGGTATTGCTATTTTGGCCATTGAATTTCACCCCAGAACAAAATATATGTTTTGGCAGACACTATTATACTTTGCCAGCCACTGCTGGGACACCAGATTCAGGGTATTGCTTTTTTGGCTATTGAATTTCACCCCAGAACAAAATATACCCTTTAATGGACAGATTGACACTTGGCCTGCAACAGTTGGGACACCAGATTCAGGGTATTGCTATTTTGGCTATTGAATTTCACCCCAGAACAAAATATACCCTTTAATGGACAGATTAACACTTGGCCTGCAACAACTGGAACATCAGATTCAGGGTATTGCTATTTTGGCAATTGAATTTCACCCCAGAAAAAAAAATATATGTTTTGGCATACATTAATATACTTTACCAGCCAATGCTGGGACACCAGATTCGGGGTATTGCTATTTTGGCTATTGAATTTCACCCCAGAACAAAATATACCCTTTTATGGACAGATTAACACTTGGCCTGCAACAACTGGAACATCAGATTCAGGGTATTGCTATATTGGAAATTGAATTTCACCCCAGAACAAAATATATGTTTTGGCGGCCAATATTATACTTTGCCAGCCAGTGCTGGGACACCAGATTCAGGATATTGCTATTTTGGCAATTGAATTTCACCCCAGAACAAAATATATGTTTTGGCAGACACTATTATACTTTGCCAGCCAGTGCTGGGACACCAGATTCGGGGTATTGCTATTTTGGCTATTGAATTACACCTAAGAACAAAATATACCTTTTTATGGACAGATTAACAATTGGCCTGCAACAACTGGAACATCAGATTCAGGGTATTGCAATATTGGAAATTGAATTTCACCCCAGAACAAAATATTACCGTTTTACAAACAGATTAACACTTGGCCTGCAACAGCTGGGACCCCAGATTCAGGATATTGCTATTTTGGCAATTAAATTTTACCCCAGAACAAAATATATGTTTTGTCGGACACTATTATACTTTGCCAGCCAGTGCAGGGACACCAGATACAGGGTATTGCTATTTTGGCTATTAGATTTCATCCCCGAACAAAATATGCCCTTTTTCGGACAGATTAACACTTGGCCTGCAACAGCTGGGACACCAGATTAAGGGTATTGCTATTTTGGCAATTGAATTTCACCCCAGAACAAAATATACCCTTTTACGGACAGATTAACACTTGGCCTGCAACAGCTGGGGCACCAGATTCAGGCTATTGCTATTTTGGCAATTGAATTTCACCCCAGAACAAAATATATGTTTTGGCAGACATTATTATACTTTACCAGCCAGTGCTGGGACACCAGATTCAGGGTATTGCTGTTTTGGCTATTGAATTTAACTCCAGAACAAAATATACCCTTTTATGGACAGATTAACACTTGGCCTGCAACAGCTGGGACACCAGAATCAGGGTATTGCTATTTTAGCTATTGAATTTAACCCCACAACAAAATATACCCTTTTACAGACAGATTAACACTTGGCCTGCAAAAGCTGGGACACCAGATTCAGGGTATTGCTATTTTGGCAATTGAATTTCACCCCAGAACAAAATATATGTTTTGGCGGACACTATTATTATTTGCCAGCCAGTGCTGGGACACCAGATTCAGGATATTGCTATTTTGGCAATTGAATTTCACCCCAGAACAAAATATATGTTTTGGCAGACATTATTATACTTTGCCAGCCAGTGCTGGGACACCAGATTCAGGGTATTGCTATTTTGGCTATTGAATTTCACCCCAGAACAAAATATACCCTTTTATGGACAGATTAACACTTGGCCTGCAACAACTGGAACATCAGATTCAGGGTATTGCTATATTGGAAATTGAATTTCACCCCAGAACAAAATATACACTTTTACGGACAGATTAACACTTGGCCTGCAACAGCTGGGACACCAGATTCAGGCTATTGCTATTTTGGCAATTGAATTTCACCGCAGAACAAAATATATGTTTTGGCAGACACTATTATACTTTGCCAGCCAGTGCTGGGACACCAGATTCAGGGTATTGCTATTTTGGCAATTGAATTTCACCCCAGAACAAAATATATGTTTTGGCAGACACTATTATACTTTGCCAGCAACAGCTGGGACACCAGATTCAGGGTATTGCTATTTTGGCTATTGAATTTCACCCCAGAACAAAATATACCCTTTACGGACAGATTAACACTTGGCCTGCAACAGCTGGGACACCAGATTCAGGGTATTGCTATTTTGGCAATTGAATTTCACCCCAGAACAAAATATATGTTTTGGCGGACACTATTATACTTTGCCAGCCAGTGCTGGGACACCAGATTCAGGGTATTGCTATTTTGGCAATTGAATTTCACCCCAGAACAAAATATATGTTTTAGCAGACAGATTAATACTTTGCCAGCAGATAGCTGGGACACCAGATTCAGGGTATTGCTATTTTGGCTATTGAATTTCACCCCAGAACAAAATATACCTTTTACGGACAGATTAACACTTGGCCTGCAACAGCTGGGACACCAGATTCAGGGTATTGCTATATTGGCAATTGAATTTCACCCCAGAACAAAATATATGTTTTGGCGGACACTATTATACTTTGCCAGCCAGTGCTGGGACACCAGATTCAGGGTATTGCTATTTTGGCAATTGAATTTCACCCCAGAACAAAATATATGTTTTGGCAGACACTATTATACTTTGCCAGCCAGTGCTGGGACACCAGATTCAGGGTATTGCTATTTTGGCTATTGAATTTCACCCCAGAACAAAATATACCTTTTATGGACAGATTAACACTTGGCCTGCAATCAGCTGGAACACCAGATTCAGGGTATTGCTATATTGGCATATTGAATTTCACCCCAGAACAAAATATACCGTTTTACGGACAGATTAACACTTGGCCTGCAACAGCTGGGACACCAGATTCAGGGTATTGCTATTTTGGCAATTGAATTTCACCCCAGAACAAAATATATGTTTTGGCGGACACTATTATACTTTGCCAGCCAGTGCATGGGACACCAGATTCAGGGTATTGCTATTTTGGCTATTGAATTTCACCCCAGAACAAAATATACCCTTTTTACGGACAGATTAACACTTGGCCTGCAACAGCTGGGACACCAGATTAAGGGTATTGCTATTTTGTCAATTGAATTTCACCCCAGAACAAAATATATGTTTTGGCGGACACTATTATACTTTGCCAGCCAGTGCTGGGACACCAGATTCAGGGTATTGCTATTTTGGCAATTGAATTTCACCCCAGAACAAAATATATGTTTTGGCAGACACTATTATACTTTGCCAGCCAGTGCATGGGACACCAGATTCAGGGTATTGCTATTTTGGCTATTGAATTTCACCCCAGAACAAAATATACCCTTTTACGGACAGATTAACACTTGGCCTGCCAAAGCTGTGACACCAGATTCAGGGTATTGCTATTTTGGCAATTGAATTTCACCCGAGAACAAAATATATTTTTTGGCGGTCACTATTATACTTTGCCAGCCAGTGCTGGGACACCAGATTCAGGATATTGCTATTTTGGCAATTGAATTTCACCCCAGAACAAAATATACCCTTTTACGGACAGATTAACACTTGGCCTGCAACAGCTGGGGCACCAGATTCGGGGTATTGCTATTTTGGCAATTGAATTTCACCCCAGAACAAAATATATGTTTTGGCAGACATTATTATACTTTACCAGCCAGTGCTGGGACACCAGATTCAGGGTATTGCTGTTTTGGCTATTGAATTTAACTCCAGAACAAAATATACCCTTTTACGGACAGATTAACACTTGGCCTGCAACAGCTGGGACACCAGAATCAGGGTATTGCTATTTTAGCTATTGAATTTCACCCAACAACAAAATATACCCTTTTACGGACAGATTAACGCTTGGCCTGCAAAAGCTGGGACACCAGATTCAGGGTATTGCTATTTTGGCAATTGAATTTCACCCGAGAACAAAATATATGTTTTGGCGGACACTATTATACTTTGCCAGCCAGTGCTGGGACACCAGATTCAGGATATTGCTATTTTGGCAATTGAATTTCACCCCAGAACAAAATATATGTTTTGGCAGACACTATTATACTTTGCCAGCCAGTGCTGGGACACCAGATTCGAGGTATTGCTATTTTGGCTATTGAATTTCACCCCAGAACAAAATATACCCTTTTATGGACAGATTAACACTTGGCCTGCAACAACTGAAACATCAGATTCAGGGTATTGCTATATTGGAAATTGAATTTCACCCCAGAACAAAAAATACCCTTTTACGGACAGATTAACACTTGGCCTGCAACAGCTGGGGTACCAGATTCAGGCTATTGCTATTTTGGCAATTGAATTTCACCCCAGAACAAAATATATGTTTTAGCAGACATTAATATACTTTACCAGCCAGTGCTGGGACACCAAATTCAGGGTATTGCTGTTTTGGCTATTGAATTTAACTCCAGAACAAAATATACCCTTTTACGGACAGATTAACACTTGGCCTGCAACAGCTGGGACACCAGAATCAGGGTATTGCTATTTTGGCCATTGAATTTCACCCCAGAACAAAATATATGTTTTGGCAGACACTATTATACTTTGCCAGCCAGTGCTTGGAAACCAGATTCAAGGTATTGCTATTTTGGCTATTGAATTTCACCCCAGAACAAAATATATGTTTTGGCAGACACTATTATACTTTGCTAGCCAGTGCTGGGACACCAGATTCAGGGAATTGCTATTTTGGCTATTGAATTTCACCCCAGAACAAAATATACCCTTTTACGGACAGATTAACACTTGGCCTGCAACAACTGGAACATCAGATTCAGGGTATTGCTATATTGGCAATTGAATTTCACCCCAGAACATAATATACCCTTTTTTACGGACAGATTAACACTTGGCCTGCCACAGCTGGAACACCAGATTCAGGGTATTGCTATTTTGGCAATTGAATTTCACCCCAGAACAAAATATACCCTTTTACGGACAGATTAACACTTAGCCTGCAACAGCTAGGACACTAGATTCAGGGTATTGCTATTTTGGCAATTGAATTTCACCCCAGAACAAAATATATGTTTTGGCAGCCACTGCTGGGACACCAGATTCAGAATATTGCTTTTTTGGCTATTGAATTTCACCTCAGAACAAAATATACCCTTTAATGGACAGATTGACACTTGGCCTGCAACAGTTGGGACACCAGATTCAGGATATTGCTATTTTGGCAATTGAATTTCACCCTAGAACAAAATATATGTTTTGGCGGACACTATTATACTTTGCCAGCCAGTGCTGGGACACCAGATTCAGGGTATTGCTATTTTGGCAATTGAATTTCACCTCAGAACAAAATATACCCTTTTATGGACAGATTAACACTTGACCTGCAACAGCTGGGATACCAGATTTATGGTATTGCTATTTTGGCAATTGAATTTCACCCCAGAGCAAAATAAATATTTTGGTGGACACCATTATAATTTGCCAGCCAGTTCTGGTGCACCAGATTCAGGGTATTGCTATTTTGGCAATTGAATTTCACCCCAGAACAAAATATATGTTTTGGCGGACACTATTATACTTTTCCAGCCAGTGCTGGGACACCCGATTCAAGATATTGCTATTTTGGCAATTGAATTTCACCCCAGAACAAAATATATGTTTTGGCAGACACCATTATACTTTGCCAGCCAGTGCTGGGACACCAGATTAAGGGTATTGCTATTTTGGCTATTGAATTTCACCCCAGAACAAAATATACCCTATTACGGACAGATTAACACTTGGCCTGCAACAGCTGGGACACCAGATTCAGGGTATTGCTATTTTGGCAATTGAATTTCACCCCAGAACAAAATATATGTTTTGACGGACACTATTAATACTTTGCCAGCCAGTAGCTGGGACACCAGATTCAGGATATTGCTATTTTGGCAATTGAATTTCACCCCAGAACAAAATATATGTTTTGGCAGACACTATTATACTTTGCCAGCCAGTGCTGGGACACCAGATTCAGGGTATTGCTATTTTGGCTATTGAATTTCACCCCAGAACAAAATATACCCTTTTATGGACAGATTAACACTTTGCCTGCAACAGCTGGAACATCAGATTCAGGGTATTGCTATATTGGCAATTGAATTTAACCCCAGAACAAAATATACCCTTTTACGGACAGATTAACACTTGGCCTGCAACAGTTGGGACACCAGATTTAGGGTATTGCTATTTTGGCAATTGAATTTCACCCCAGAAAAAAAATATATGTTTTGGCGGACACTATTATACTTTGCCAGCCAGTGCTGGGACACCAGATTCAGGGTATTGCTTTTTTGGCAATTGAATTTCACCCCAGAACAAAATATACCCTTTTACGGACAGATTAACACTTGACCTGCAACAGCTGGGATACCAGATTTATGGTATTGCTATTTTGGCTATTAAATTTCACCACAGAGCAAAATAAATGTTTGGTGGACACCATTATAATTTGCCAGCCAGTTCTGGGGCACCAGATTCAGGGTATTGCTATTTTGGCAATTGAATTTCACCCCAGAACAAAATATATGTTTTGGCGGACACTATTATACTTTGCCAGCCAGTGCTGGGACACCAGATTCAGGATATTGCTATTTTGGCAATTGAATTTCACCCCAGAACAAAATATATGTTTTGGCAGAAACCATTATACTTTGCCAGCCAGTGCTGGGACACTAAATTCAGGGTATTGCTATTTTGGCTATTGAATTTCACCCCAGAACAAAATATACCCTTTTACGGACAGATTAACACTTGGCCTGCAACAGCTGGGACACCAGATTCAGGGTATTGCTATTTTGGCAATTGAATTTCACCCCAGAACAAAATATATGTTTTGGCGGACACTATTATACTTTGGCCAGCCAGTGCTGGGACACCAGATTCAGGGTATTGCTATTTTGGCAATTGAATTTCACCCCAGAACAAAATATATGTTTTGGCAGACACTATTATACTTTGCCAGCCAGTGCTGGGACACCAGATTCAGGGTATTGCTATTTTGGCTATTGAATTTCACCCCAGAACAAAATATACCCTTTACGGACAGATTAACACTTGGCCTGCAACAGCTGGGACACCAGATTCAGGGTATTGCTATTTTGGCAATTGAATTTCACCCCAGAACAAAATATATGTTTTGGCGGACACTATTATACTTTGCCAGCCAGTGCTGGGACACCAGATTCAGGGTATTGCTATTTTGGCTATTGAATTTCACCCCAGAACAAAATATACCCTTTGACGGACACGATTAATACTTTGGCCTGCCAACAGCTGGGACACCAGATTCAGGGTATTGCTATTTTGGCAATTGAATTTCACCCCAGAACAAAATATATGTTTTGGCGGACAGCTATTAACACTTTGCCAGCCAGTAGCTGGGACACCAGATTCAGGGTATTGCTATTTTGGCTATTGAATTTCACCCCAGAACAAAATATACCCTTTACGGACAGATTAACACTTGGCCTGCAACAGCTGGGACACCAGATTCAGGGTATTGCTATTTTGGCAATTGAATTTCACCCCAGAACAAAATATATGCTTTTGACGGACACTATTAATACTTTGCCAGCCAGTAGCTGGGACACCAGATTCAGGGTATTGCTATTTTGGCTATTGAATTTCACCCCAGAACAAAATATACCCTTTACGGACAGATTAACACTTGGCCTGCAACAGCTGGGACACCAGATTCAGGGTATTGCTATTTTGGCAATTGAATTTCACCCCAGAACAAAATATATGTTTTGGCGGACACTATTATACTTTGCCAGCCAGTGCTGGGACACCAGATTCAGGGTATTGCTATTTTGGCAATTGAATTTCACCCCAGAACAAAATATATGTTTTGGCGGACACTATTATACTTTGCCAGCCAGTGCTGGGACACCAGATTCAGGGTATTGCTATTTTGGCAATTGAATTTCACCCCAGAACAAAATATACGTTTTAGCGGACAGATTGACACTTGGCCTGCAACAGCTGGGACACCAGATTCAGGGTATTGCTATTTTGGCTATTGAATTTCACCCCAGAACAAAATATACCCTTTTATGGACAGATTAACACTTGGCCTGCAACAACTGGAACATCAGATTCAGGGTATTGCTATATTGGAAATTGAATTTCACCCCAGAACAAAATATACTCTTTAACGGACCGATTAACACTTGGCCTTCAACAGCTGGGACACCAGAATAAGTGTATTGCTATTTTGGCCATTGAATTTCACCCCAGAACAAAATATATGTTTTGGCAGACATTATTATACTTTACCAGCCAGTGCTGGGACACCAGATTCAGGGTATTGCTGTTTTGGCTATTGAATTTAACTCCAGAACAAAATATACCCTTTTACGGACAGATTAACACTTGGCCTGCAACAGCTGGGACACCAGAATCAGGGTATTGCTATTTTGGCCATTGAATTTCACCCCAGAACAAAATATATGTTTTGGCAGACACTATTATACTTTGCCAGCCAGTGCTGGGAAACCAGATTCAAGGTATTGCTATTTTGGCTATTGAATTTCACCCCAGAACAAAATATATGTTTTGGCAGACACTATTATACTTTGCTAGCCAGTGCTGGGACACCAGATTCAGGGAATTGCTATTTTGGCTATTGAATTTCACCCCAGAACAAAATATACCCTTTTACGGACAGATTAACACTTGGCCTGCAACAACTGGAACATCAGATTCAGGGTATTGCTATATTGGCAATTGAATTTCACCCCAGAACAAAATATACCCTTTTTTACGGACAGATTAACACTTGGCCTGCAACAGCTGGGACACCAGAATCAGGGTATTGCTATTTTGGCAATTGAATTTCACCCCGGAACAAAATATACCCTTTTACGGACAGATTAACACTTAGCCTGCAACAGCTAGGACACTAGATTCAGGGTATTGCTATTTTGGCAATTGAATTTCACCCCAGAACAAAATATATGTTTTGGCAGCCACTGCTGGGACACCAGATTCAGGGTATTGCTTTTTTGGCTATTGAATTTCACCCCAGAACAAAATATACCCTTTTACGGACAGATTGACACTTGGCCTGCAACAGTTGGGACACCAGATTCAGGGTATTGCTATTTTGGCAATTGAATTTCACCCCAGAACAAAATATATGTTTTGGCGGACACTATTATACTTTGCCAGCCAGTGTTGGGACAACAGATTCAGTGTATTGCTATTTTGGCAATTGAATTTCACTTCAGAACAAATTATACCCTTTTATGGACAGATTAACACTTGACCTGCAACAGCTGGGATACCAGATTTATGGTATTGCTATTTTGGCAATTGAATTTCACCCCAGAGCAAAATAAATGTTTTGGTGGACACCATTATAATTTGCCAGCCAGTTCTGGGGCACCGGATTCAGGTTATTGCTATTTTGGCAATTAAATTTCACCCCAGAACAAAATATATGTTTTGGCGGACACTATTATACTTTGCCAGCCAGTGCTGGGACACCCGATTCAGGATATTGCTATTTCGGCAATTGAATTTCACCCCAGAACAAAATATATGTTTTGGCAGACACCATTATACTTTGCCAGCCAGTACTGGGACACCAGATTAAGGGTATTGCTATTTTGGCTATTGAATTTCACCCCAGAACAAAATATACCCTATTACGGACAGTTTAACACTTGGCCTGCAACAGCTGGGACACCAGTTTCAGGGTATTGCAAATTTGGCAATTGAATTTCACCCCAGAACAAAATATATGTTTTGGCAGACACTATTATACTTTGCCAGCCAGTGCTGGGACACCAGATTCAGGGTATTGCTATTTTGGCTATTGAATTTCACCCCAGAACAAAATATACCCTTTTATGGACAGATTAACACTTTGCCTGCAACAACTGGAACATCAGATTCAGGGTATTGCTATATTGGCAATTGAATTTAACCCCAGAACAAAATATACCCTTTTACGGACAGATTAACACTTGGCCTGCAACAGATGGGACACCAGATTTAGGGTATTGCTATTTATGCAATTGAAATTCACCCAAGAACAAAATATATGTTTTGGCGGACACTATTATACTTTGCCAGCCAGTGCTGGCACACCAGATTCAGGGTATTGCTATTTTGGCAATTGAATTTCACCCCAGAACAAAATATACCCTTTTTCGGGCAGATTAACACTTGACCTGCAACAGCTGGGATACCAGATTTATGGTATTGCTATTTTGGCTATTAAATTTCACCCCAGAGCAAAATAAATGTTTTGGTGGACACCATTATAATTTGCCAGCCAGTTCTGGGGCACCAGATTCAGGGTATTGCTATTTAGGCAATTGAATTTCACCCCAGAACAAAATATATGTTTTGGCTGACACTATTATACTTTGCCAGCCAGTGCTGGGACACCCGATTCAGGATATTGCTATTTCGGCAATTGAATTTCACCCCAGAACAAAATATATGTTTTGGCAGAAACCATTATACTTTGACAGCCAGTGCTGGGACACCAGATTCAGGGTATTGCAATTTTGGCTATTGAATTTCACCCCAGAACAAAATATACCCTTTTATGGACAGATTAACACTTTGCCTGCAACAGCTGGGACACCAGTTTCAGGGTATTGCTATTTTGGCAATTGAATTTCACCCCAGAACAAAATATATGTTTTGGCGGACACTATTATACTTTGCCAGCCAGTGCTGGGACACTAGATTCAGGATATTGCTATTTTGGCAATTGAATTTCACCCCAGAACAAAATATATGTTTTGGCAGACACTATTATACTTTGCCAGCCAGTGCTGGGACACCAGATTCAGGGTATTGCTATTTTGGCTATTTAATTTCACCCCAGAACAAAATATACCCTTTTACGGACAGATTAACACTTGGCCTGCAACAGCAGTGACACCAGATTCAGAGTATTGCTTTTTTGGCAATTGAATTTCACCCCAGAACAAAATATATGTTTTGGCGGACATTATTATACTTTACCAGCCAGTGCTGGGACACCAGATTCAGGGTATTGCTATTTTGGCTATTGAATTTAACCCCAGAACAAAATATACCCTTTTACGGACAGATTAATACTTGGCCTGCAACAGCTGAAACACCATAATCAGGGTATTGCTATATTGGCAATTGAATTTCACCCCAGAACAAAATATATGTTTTGGCAGACGCTATTATACTTTGCCAGCCAGTGCTGGGACACCAGATTCAGGGTATTGCTATTTTGGCTATTGAATTTCACCCCAGAACAAAATATACCCTTTAACGGACAGATTAAAACTTGGCCTGCAACAACTGGAACATCAGATTCAGGGTATTGCTATATTGGCAATTGAATTTTACCCCAGAACAAAATATACCCTTTTTTACGGACAGATTAACACTTGGCCTGCCACAGCTGGAACACCAGATTCAGGGTATTGCTATTTTGGCAATTGAATTTCACCCCAGAACAAAATATACCCTTTTACAGACAGATTAACACTTAGCCTGCAACAGCTAGGACACTAGATTCAGGGTATTGCTATTTTGGCAATTGAATTTCACCCCAGAACAAAATAAATGTTTTGGCGAACACTATTATACTTTGCCAGTCAGTTATGGGACACCAGATTCAGGGTATTGCTATTTTGGCATTTGAATTTCACCCCAGAACAAAATATATGTTTTGGCAGACACTAGTATACTTTGCCAGCCACTGCTGGGACACCAGATTCAGGGTATTGCTTTTTTGGCTATTGAATTTCACCCCAGAACAAAATATATGTTTTGGCAGACACTCTTATTGTTTGCCAGCCAGTGCTGGAACACCAGATTCAGGGTATTGCTATATTGGCAATTGAATTTAACCCCAGAACAAAATATACCCTTTTACGGACAGATTAACACTTGGCCTGCAACAGTTGGGACACCAGATTCAGGGTATTGCTATTTTGGCAATTTAATTTCACCCCAGAACAAAATTTTTTTTTTCGAGGACACTATTATACTTTGCCAGCCAGTGCTGGGACACCAGATTCAGGGTATTGCTATTTTGGCAATTGAATTTCACCCCAGAGCAAAATAAATGTTTTGGTGGACACCATTATACTTTGCCAGCCAGTTCTGGGACACCAGATTCAGGGTATTGCTATTTTGGCTATTGAATTTCACCACAGAAAATATCTATCCTTTGCCAGACAGCAGACACTATTAAACTTAGCTAGCCAAAGCTGGAACACCAGATTTAGGGGATTGGTGGTTTGTCAATTGTATTTAACCCCTTAATAAAATATAGAAATTGCTATCCTGAGTTTCTAGGGGTGACAATAAGCACAGCCAAGCCCCTGATGTAGGATATAGCAAAAAAAAAAACAAGTATTGATGGATTGATGGACTTGGTGGCAGCTTGTTCTGGTGCACCACAAGTCACAAAATGGCCGCCGATCACCCCAGAAAAAAGTGACAGAAAAACGCTCTGTGCAGCCTAAAAACCAGTGAGCAATTAACTAGCAGAAGTTGAATCATTCACAGCTGTAGATTGGTCAGTTCATTAGGTGCTGTTGCTGACTTTTCCCTGCCTAATCTCGCCCTCACAGAAGCTGCGTCCTCTCCCTACACTAATCAGAGTAGTGTGACGTGCGGCGCTTCGTGACTCCAGCTTAAATAGAGGCTGGGTCACATGCTGCACTTGGCCAATCACAGCCTTGCCATTAGTAGGCATGGCTGTGATGGCTTCTTAGGGCAAGAAGTAAAACGCTAGCTGATTGGCTGCTGTGCAGCCCTTCATAAAGCGTGAAGAAATCACCGATCAACGGACCCGAACCCAAACTTTTTTGAAAATGTTCGGGTCCGGTTCCGTGTCCCGAACACCACAAAATTCGGTACGAACCTTAACTATGCTTGAACTGTTCGCTCAACACTACCTCTTAATATGAATGGCCAACTACAAAGCAGCACCCCTGCAGCACATCTATTAGTCACCCTCCCTGGTGCTTAATAGTTAGTAGCTGGTAACTGACCTTCCAGTTTAGGTCCCGTGCTATTACACTACATTCACAGTAGCGTTCTAAAAAATAGCAGGCTCTTCCGGCAGAAGAACAGCCTGTCGGAGTTCGCCGGATCCAGCATTGCCAGAAACGAAAGGGCAACACAGGCCCCTATTGACTATAATGGGATCCAGCTGGGATCCAGCTGCTTTCTGACATAAATAGCTGCTTTTGGCTGGACAAAAATTCCTGTCTGTATGACATTTTGTCCAGCGGCAGGCCAATATTTCGCCGGAAGGTGGCCGTTACCCTGCCGGATAACTTTATAGTCGATGAAGTTCCAGCAGTATCTGGCTGTGCTGGATACTGTAAAAAGTGGTTGCCTGTCATATCAGGCTACCCAATTTCAGAACGCTACTGTGAAATAGTGTTAGTTTTCAAAGGGTAGGTTAAGCAGTTCCCCCATCATGGGAAGAGGGAATTATGCCCGGTGCCGTCAAACAGAATGCAAATCTGTGACCCAATTTTTCATCTTTCTCAACATAAGTGTTAACCTTGTGTGTCATAGCAAACATAGGACAGCAGATATGGAGGTATTATATGGGACCTTAACTGTTTGAAAAAGGTTGACACAGCACGGTTTTGGTGCAAAGTTTAAGTATTATTTTAGGCCAAAACCAGGACTGAATCCTAAATAAATGTAAAATCTAAAATAATTATGTATAAATATCTTCTGTCTTATGAATAAAGGGCTGACGTTCAGAGAGGAGAATGTATATAAGCGATTTTGTCTTCGAGTTTCATAATGCTGCTCTTCATGGAAATGGTGACTAGATTTAGACCTCTTTCACACCACTTTTTTTTTTTTACCTTCTGTTAAATTCAGCAGTTTTTATTCAAAAGATTGATCAGTGTAAGGCTTAGGGCTCATTTACACGAACGTATGGGTACCGCATATGCGGATCCGCAATTCACGTTAATGGGTCCGCAAATCAGGAGATGGGGAACGGTGCGGAACGGAAGCACGGAACAGAATCCTACGGAAGCACTACGGAATGCTTCTTTGGGGTTCCGTTCCGTACTTCCGTACCGCAAAAAGATAGAACATGTCCTATCTTTTTGCAGAACGGAGGGATGCGGACCCATTCAAGTTGAATGGCTCTGGATCCGTCCTGGAGGCCTCACGAACGTTCTCCGTGCATTGGGGACCGCAAATTGCAGCCCCAATGCACGGAACAAAACACATATGTTCGTGTGAATGAGCACTTAGTTCACACTTCAGTTATTTGATCAGTTATTTCCATCAGTAAGGCCTCATGCACACGACCGTATGCGCAAAAAATACAGATGACATCCGTGTGCATTCAGTATTTTGCGGAACGGAGCAGCTGGCCCCTAATAGAACAGTCCTATCCTTTTCCATGATGTGGACAATAATAGGAAATGTTCTATTTTTATGCGGAAAGGAAATATGGACGTACGGAACTAGAATGCACATGGAGTACCTTCCATTTCAATGGGTCCCCACAAAAAATGGAACGGACACGGACTGAAAATACGTTCATGTTTATGAACGTATTATGAGCCAAAAACAGGTGCCGGTCAAAAACACAGAACAGGTGCAGATCTTTCCATTTTACCTCATGTCTGTGTAGGCTTCACTACTGGTTTTGACTCACAATAACTGATGGAAATAACTGACCAAATAATGGAAGTGTGAAATGGGCCTAACTGATACATAGGCTTGTATAGAAAAACTGATACAAAAAGTGCAGTTTGCCTTCCTGTCAGTTCATTTCTACTGGATGAGAAAGTGAAGATGTCTGCGCTTTTTCAATCCAGCAAAAACACGGATGGAGCCCTTTCAATTTCAATCCGCAAAAAAATTTAAAAAATTAAAAAATCAATTGAAAATAATAGAGGACCTGTTAAACCGATTGCATATGCAATTTAATGGATCCCTTTTTTCTTTTTGTTTTATAAAAAGAATGACAAAGATTCAGTCTCGAGTCACTTGCCTTGTTTCCGTTAAAAATGATAAAACTGGCTAATTTTTTTTCCAAAACCAAAAACGATGCAAATGTTGCATATATTTTTTAAACAGATCCATTTTCTCTAAAACAATGATTCCATGACTGAGATGAAAGAGGCTTTGTTCATTTAAGGGAAGGTTTTATGAACTTCCTTTTAGTTTAATTCATTCATTATATGTAGATCTACATTGTAACATATTTTTTTAAGGCTGAAAAAAGACATCCAGTTCGGCCTGTTATCCTGCAAGTTGATCCAGAGTAAGGAAAAAAAAACAACTGTGAGGTAGAAACCAATTTTCCTCACTTTAGGAGAAAACAATTCCTTCCCGACTCCAAATCTGGCAATCACAAAAACTCCCTGGATCAACGACTCCTCTCTAGTAGCCTATAACTAGAGATGAGCGAATAATTGAAAAGTTCGATTCGGCTGATTCGCTTCGTGACCAATTACTTAGTCACATTTTTTTGCAAGTAGCAGGTTCAATGGCAGGGAGCAGCGATAGTGCTGCCCCCGTCATTGTACCCCTCTGATGCCACGTTCAAACATGATCACGGCATTTGATTGTAAAAACAGTATGAAATTAACAATACATTTTTTTTTCTTATCAAACTCACTGCCTCCATTTGCTCGCTACGGGCCAGCCGCCGTCATCTTGCTTGAAGATCTGGAGCGAAATATCGCGTGGCACGAGATTACGTCATCACGCCAGCCAACATGGTGACATCATACATCATGAACGGGATTTCGGCCGAGATCTTTAATCAAAATGGAGGCTGGTGGCCCATCGCGAGCAAATGGAGGAGGTAAGTTTTAATATTTTAGTTTTTTACACTATTTCAGGTTAAATCTATTTGCTGACACGAAGCACGAGGAAATTCGGTTTCGAGGCGAAATGAATTTATCCTGAAATTCGGATTGAATTCCACTTTGTGGGATTTGATTCATACATCCAGGCCCTCTTGAACTCTTTTAGTAACTTCACCATCGCCACCTTCCATAGTCTCACTGCTCTTACCGTAAAGAATCCTATGTTTGTGTACAAACCTTCTTTCCTGCAGACGCAGAGGATGTCCCCTCGTCACAGTCACAGTCCTGGGGATAAATAGATGATGGAAGAGGTCCCTGCACTGACCCCTGATATATTTATACATATTTATTAGCTCGTCTTTTTTCTAAAGTGAATAACCGTTATTTTGATAATCTTTCTGGGTACTGTAGTTCCCCCATTCCAGTTATTACTTTAGTTGCCCTCCTCTGAACCGTCTCCAGTTCTGCTATGTCTGCCTTGTTTACAGGAGCCCAGAACTGTACACAGTACTTCATGTGTGGTCTGACTAGTGATTTGTAAAGTGGTAGGACTATATTCTCATCACTGGCATCTACCTTTTGATGCAACCCATTATCTTATTGGCCTTGGCAGCAGCTGCCTGACACTGTTTTCTACAGCTTAGTTTGCTGTTTACCAAAATTCCTAGGTCCTTTTCCATGTCAGTGTTACCCAGTGTGACTTGCATTATTCCTTTCCATGTGCATAACCTTACATTTGTCAGTGTTAAACCTCATCTGCCACTTCTCTGCCCAGGCCTCCAATCTATCCAGATCCAGTGTGGTCTGACTAGTGATTTGTAAAGTGGCAGGACTATGTTCTCATCACGGGCATCTATGCCCCTTTTGATCTATAAAAGAGAAACAATGGGGGGGGGGGGTGTCATTTATTTATCTGTTTATTTAAAAACAGATAAAAAATATACAGTTTCATTATCTGGTTTGAATTAAAAAGAGAGGATAAGAGACCTAAGAGGCATGGAGAGTAGTTTAGCCACTTTTGGCCTACTAGCTTTGAAGGTGTAACTTGTATGTAAGCCCCTGGTCTCATGTGTTTCAAAAATTATTTTTAAAATTCCATTGAAGTTTAGAAAAGGCAGAGAATGTAAGACCTATACTTTGTGTCAAGGCACAGTTCATAAGCAACTATTTCCTATCTGTGTGTGATTCCTTTTGATTGAACCAGTTGAGATTCCTTGAGAAAAGACAGACAATGGTATATGAATGGAGCAGATGACAGTGATAGACTAGTTCTGTAATAGAAAAGATGAGACATCTTTTTCTTGCATGCACATTGAGTTGATCTATTGAGCTGTATACATCTGCAGACTATTGTAAAGAGCCCATTGTTCCTTTCCAAGCGTCTAGATCCAAGAAAGCTATATAACATTACTAGGGTATAATGGATATTCATAAATGTACAGTGCACAAAATAGCTGCCTTACCATCATCTGAGGAAATTGGGATGCTCTTAAGCAACGATTGTGTTATTCAATGCACGCTCATAACTTCATCTGAATTATTACTGTCCTGGTTTATTGTCCAGAATTACTGAGGACTGCACACAGCATTGCTGCTGATCTGAATAGTCGTGGAAATGGAATTTCTGATTATAGTAATTGAAGATAAGCATTACATTCCCCAACTGGCGGTAGAGACACAGAGTGTGAGACAGGGTCAATAAATCATATTAAACTAGTTGGTCATTATCAGACTTAAAGTAACGTGCAAAAGTTTTAGGCAGTTGTAGAAAATGTTACAAAGCAAGAATACTTTCAAAACTAGAAGAGATATGCGTGAATTTTGTGAATTAGCAAAATGCTAAGTGAATGAACAAAAGAGAAATCAAAATCCAGTTAATATTTGTTGTGACCACCCTTTGACCTAGAAATAGCATCAGTTCTTCTAGGTACTTGCACATAGTTTTTGAAGGAACTCAGCAGGGAGGTTGTTCCAGACATCTTGGAGAACTAACCACAGATCTTCTATGGATGTAGGCTTGCTCAAATCCTTCTGTATTTTCATGTAATCCCAGATAGACTTGATGATGTGGAGATCAGGGCTCTGTGGGGGCCTTATCATCAGTATCAGGACCCCTTGCTCTTCTTTAGGGCTCATTCAGACGGCTGAATGAATGGATCTGCATCCGTTCTGCAAATTTCAATGAGGCCGCAAAAGATGCGGATAGCACACCGTGTGCTGTCCACATCCGTAGTTCAGCGGTCCGCAAGAAAGATAGAGCAAGCCTTATTCTTGTCCGCAATGACAAGAATAGTCATTTCTATCATAGTGCCGCCATGTGCTGTCCGCAAAATGCAGAACGCACAGGGCCAGTATCCGTATTTTGCAGATCCGCAATTTGAAGACAGCAAAACACTATGGCCGTCTGAATGAGCCCTTACGCTGAAGATAGTTCTTAATGACATTGACTCCAAATGTATTCTGTAGCAGATGGATGACCTCAACTTACAATCAGATACCTCCCTGATAGTATTGCATGATAGATAAGTATCTACTTAAAAGACTTAGCAAGATCTGCAAGAGCCTAAACTGCACAGGTAAGGAAGTGAGGTCTGCAGTAGCACTAAAGGGCCTAAAGTGTGCCCAGAAAACATCCCCCACACCATTACACCACCACCACCACCAGCCTGCACAGTGGTAAGAAGGCATGATGGATACATGTTCTCATTCTGTTTACACCAAATTCGGACTCTACCATTTGAATGTCTCAACAGAAATGGAGACTCATGAGACCAGGCAACATTTTTCCAGCTTGTGCAAATTGTAGCCTCTTTTTCCTATTTGTAGTGGAGATGAGTGGTACCCGGTGGGGTCTTCTGCTGTTGTAGCCCATCCACCTCAAGGTTGTGCGTGTTGTGGCTTCACAAATGCTTTTCTGCATACCTCTGTTGTAACGAGTGGTTATTTCAGTCAACGTTGCTCTTCTATCAGCTTGAATCAGTCGGCCCATTCTCCTCCTCCGACCTCTAGCATCAACAAGGCATTTTTGCCCACAGGACTGCCGCATACTGGATGTTTTTCCCTTTTCACACCATTCTTTGTAAGCCCTAGAAATGATTGTGCGTGAAAATCCCAGTAACTGAGCAGATTGTTAAATACTCAGACCGGCCCGTCTGGCACCAACAACCATGCCACGCTCAAAATTTCTTAAATAACCTTTCTTTTCTATTCTGACATTCAGTTTGAAGTTCAGGAGATTGTCTTGATCAGGACCACACCCCTAAATACATTGAAGCAACTGCCATGTGATTGGTTGACTAGATATTGCATTAATAATGAGAAATAGAACAGGTGTTCCTAATAATTCTTTAAGTGAGTGTATATATCATACAGATAGTTAGTGGGAGATAGTCAGTGTAGGTTAGATAGTGATATAGTGTAGCTGATAGGTTCCAGTGCAAGGTGTGTGATAGGTTCAGCTGTCCATACATACATGCTACAGACATAGTGCTGTGATGTCACAAGTTCACAACAATACTTTATTGTATTGCGCAAAAATATGCTCATCATTAATTGGCGGTTATATATTGGAGCACTCTATCTGCAGATAAAGCTATTGTAATGTTCTGCCTGCCAACCATTTTCTCCAGTCTCAGGAAACTAGCAGTTTAAAAAATGTAGCAATAGTGACCAACGCCTGTATTGCGTGTGCAATACGCACATATTATATTGACGATTTTCGCAACAGGCTGGTAACTGCATTTACACACTTTCACCACTAGGTGTAGCTGTCACATTATATATATATATATATATATATATATATATATATATATATATAGTAAAGGCAGGCATAGGAAGTTAGTTAAGAGTTGGGAGGAGGTTAGGAGAGGAGAGCATGTAGCTTATGGTGTGTGCTAATGGGTACTCCCCAGGAGAAGGACAAGAAAGATAGGAAACCAAGCCCAAGGACTACTGGATCTCTTCTTTTTGTGGTGCCACTGTCCTGAAGTCAGAGACGAAGTGGACTTATTGTATTGAAGCAACCTGTTTAAATAATGGAGCAGATGAGTAATGCCTGCAGCTAGGGAGACCACCCTGTTGGTTGCCAAGTTCTAGTTCAGAAGATCCAAAGTACCAAAATGCTGAATTTTCAGAGCAAGTTGAGCAAGATAAGGAAAGTATTACCCTCTCTATCAGATTGAGTTGGAACCTGCATACCAATACCCCACAGTGCCTGTTGTCTGGAGCTTACCTCCACCCTATGTACCAAGTCATTACTTGTGTGGATGTTATCTACCTCAAGGCAAATATTTCAAGTTCTTGTTGGTTCAACTCCTGTCCCTCTCGTTATTCCATGCCATCTCTCAACGCACCTTACGGTGCTGGCATCACGAACACCAGGGATCCTGCCGCCAAGGCACCCTAAGCACCCACACCACCAAGGGCACCTCAACTAACGTCTGGCCGGGGATCCCTAGACAAATAGAGAGTGCCCCGAAGGATTCCGTGCCATCCTTCCCTTTACTGCACGCCTACCCAGGGAGCTACAGAACAGTGAGTAATACTACTTCCCCCAGTGTCCCACCAGAACACTCACACACATTGCCCCTGTGGTCCGGTAGCCGCACATTTACCCCTGAGGTGCTGCAGAAAAAAAGTCTATCTCATATACACACAGTAGGAGACCTTGCAGCCAGACGGTATCCTGAAGCGAAGGCCACAGGAGTCTGGTGGTTAGGTAAAAGCAAGGTGAGAAACGCGATTCTGGTGCCTACCCTTGATAGCGAAGGGCCACCATAACAAAAAGCAACGCATTATTTTATTCTGTATGTTTTATTAGCCAGATTTTGAGTAAATATACAACAGTTTTTGAAGAAACCCGTGCTATTGCAGTTGTGGATCTTATGGAGCTCTGCAAATGTCAGGGCTCCATAAGAATATAGCAAATCTGCAATGAAGTGCAATAGAAATATATTGCTATCTAAGGGAGTGGCAATCTAATAACTGCTTCTTATAACCACCTTGGGTGACAAAAATATTTACAAAAAAATATAAAAATTCAGATTACCCCCCTTTCCCCATAAATAAAATAAACAATAAAAAATAAACATCATAGGTATTGATTCACCCCCAAATGCCTGAACTATTAAAATATAAATGTATTTCTCCTGTACTGTGAACGCTGTAACAGAAAAAAAAATCTAAACGGCTGATATTTTTTCATTGCTTCATCTGCTCAGAAAAATTTAATAAAAAGTGATCAAAAAGTCATACACACTTCAAAATGGTATTAACAAAACCTAACACAGCTAAGGTAAATGTAACTAATTAGAGGTGATGGGGTCAAAATATAGCGGTGAAATAAAAAAAAATTTTCAAAGTTTTTATTTTTTTCGGTATGAGAAAAACAATATAAATGTGGTATCGTTCTAATTGTACTGATCTGGAGAATGATGTTAACAGGTCATTTTTTTTACATAGGGAACATGGTAAAAACAAAATGTATAAATCTATGGCAGAATTCTGTTGTTTTTTTTCCGCAATTCCAACTGATTTTTTCCCCCAGCTTCTCACTACATTGTATGTAATATTAAATGGTGCCGTTAGAAAGTACAACTTGTCCCTCAAAAAAAGGCCCTCATACCGCTATGTGAACAGAACAAAAAAAAAAAAAGTTTTTCGATCCGGGATGGCAGGGAGTAAAAAATGGAAATGCAAAAGCGGAAAATCCTCCCAGGCCGAAAGGGTTATTCTGTAGCAAGTGTTTAATGTCTCCACAGCGCCACCACAGGGGAAATAAAGCATTGCATGTTGCCCACTGAAATCAATATAAGGTCTATGTAATATACTGATATGCCAGGTTCTCCAGAGGCCGAAACGATCATTGTCCCGAATAAGAGACTTTAGTAACACAGAATTAATTATTAAAGTATCTGAACATGGGCAGAGTACCCCTTTGATGACCAAAGATTGCGATGTGTTCATTATAGATGGTGCCATTCTTATATAATTTCCCATATCAGGCTAAGAGCACATGCACACGAACGTATTTTCTTTCTGTTTACGTTCTGGTTTTTGTGTTCCATATACGAAAGGTACTCCGTATGCCTTCTGTTTCCGTATGTCTGCATTTCCGTTCCATTCAAAGATAGAACATGTCCTTTTATTGTCCACATAACGGACAAGGATGGTACTGTTCTATCAGGGGCCAGCTGTTCTATTACGCAAAAAATAGAATGCACACGGACGTCATCCGTATTTTTTGCGGACCGCAAAATACTGAAAAAGCCATACGGTCGTGTGCATGAGCCCTAATCCAAAATATCAGTCATGGAGTAACTGCTGTGAGCAATTTAAGACGTTACATAAGGTGAGAGGATTTTACAGAATGCCCTGAAACAGATGCTAAAGCAAAGATTACAGCCATTTGATAGCTATCATTTTTTTCCAATTTCGCGGGTTGCAATGACACAACTTACATTTCAGCGGTGATATATCTCACTCCAAAGCACCAATTATTCATCCTTTGGCCCACGCTGTGCCACACGTGAACTATTTTTTCTACTCAACAGATAGCAAATGTAATGAATCAGAGGCCAGTAATCACACTGCTAAATAAATAATTTATATCATTTTGATATACGATATCATTTCCATTATACGATGGTGACATATAAAATCGACCAAAACTTTCCACCAAAACTTTCCAGCTATGAAGAATCTTCGCTTCTGCCATTTAAGTACATACATACAGATCATTCATTGATGTGGCTGGAGGGGGACTCAATGCACACCTGCAGGGTATATAGTGGTAATAAAAGGACTTATAAGCCTTGATCTGAATGGATAAAAAAATAAAAAATTAAGTTTACAGTTAAAAGGCAACTTTGTCATTACATGATAGTAACTTTTCCATCATGCAGATGAGACTGGCCTTTATATCCACTTTTTGTGAGAGCCACACATTTGTAACTTTGATTCTCGATGTCGCTGTACAAATCTTTTTGGATAGCAGGAAAAGACATATTTTCTGCCATTATTTTTTCTTATTTTATTAACTAATTATTCATATCTTATAAAGTGGTATCACATCTTTAGAATAGGCCATCAGGTTTATGAATGAAAGGGGATCTGATCTCTGGGAACCCTAATGAGACTGAGAATGAAGTGGCCGAAAAGTTATTTTTCATTATGAAAATGGTTTGGATAGTAGAGGCCCAGCATAAGGAAAGGGGGGGGGGGGGGTTAAAGGGCATCTGTCAGCAGATTTGTACGTATGACACTGTCTAACCTGTTACATGTGCACTTGGCAGCTGAAGGCATCTGTGTTTTCCCATGTTTATATGTGCCAGCATTGCTGCACCCTCTGCACTTTGACGGAGCCAGGCAAGTGTGATCAGGTTTACACTGCATGGCCCTGTCGATCAAAGTGCAGACAATAGCAAAAAAGCTGAGTCTCTAGGAGTGAGGGCAACACCTTCATTGCTCCTAGAGGCTCATTTGCATATATTAAAGCATCATTTTTCTCAGTAGTGCAGGCACATGGGAAATTGGGACCAACACAGATGCCTTCAAATTGCCTGGCTTCCCTGAGAGATTCACTCTAAACTGCATTCATGTTTTTCCTTAACCACATGGTACAAGGAACTCTCTACTGGGAAATGATTCTCAAGTCTCAGTTTCTTGACTTTATATCTAATTGTCCTAATGTTCCTTATCCTTTTGTATCCTTCTTCAACCAAATTAAAGTGGGTGTTCATGCATCAATCTTGTGCCCATACTTAATGGGCACCCTTAGACTCAGTATGACTAAAGAGTATAACCCCCTAGAAATGACCACTGTGGTATTGTTGGTTTTATTCAGAAAACCCCAGTGGTATGAAATTATATTTACTAATATTGATGAGATGCATCCTTCCCCCCTGATAGGCTTGTCTCCCTTGTTTCGTTTAGTCCATATGGAGATATTCTAACACGTCATGTGGAGTCAGGGTAGACCTTCAGCATGTGTGGGTGCGATACTCACAAGGGATATATACAGGTCTCTATACAGTCTTTATTTCACTTTAAAAGGTTAACTTGTACTGACTTATACAGCTTAATGCTGTGTAACTGCATGTTATGTTTGATGTGACATATATCCTGTTTATTTGCACTGTATTTGCACAGCACTGTGGAAAGGGTAATGAATACAGAGACTTTTGGAACTTTCAAGCTCGAGAAGCTAGTAAATTTACACAGTTACCCTAAGGATTAAAGAAGAGTATGTTTTGGAGAGAAAAGGCCAGACTTGTTTACCACCAAAACCAGACAGACTGACCCTTTTTGAATGTCTGTTTTAGCTATGTATGTCATTATGTCTGGTAACTTGTTTTTGTCTGGAAAAATTGATTTGTCATTCCAATTGGACATTATTGAAGTTCGAATGCAAGTCTATGGCAGACAAAAAGTGTAACATTGTATTAGTTTGGGTTGTGTTTCTCCACCTCCCCCTCCCACTAGAAGGTTCTAGTTCAGCTAGAAACTGTTTATAAAGAAAGCAGTCAGAGCCACCAGTGTTCTGCAGTTAGGGATCAGTGCTTATTATGGCAGACTCTGCCAGACAGCATGAACGAGCAGAAGAAGATGCTGGGAGGGGGATGCTAAGCCACAGACCATGTTTCACCAGCCCTGTGATCAAGGAACCAGCCGGACTACTGAGTCGAAGACCCTGGGCCATAAGCCTTTGGCCAGGGTACTAGTCTTCTCAAAGAGAGAGGAACAGCTAGCTCAGGCCTTATCTCAGTACACCAGTTTTGATAAATCATGGGATCGGAGCGCCCGTTGCTAGAAATCTAGCTCGGGGGTGACGCATGACGTCACCACACTGGCATGCTGCAGTGTTGTTATCAGTGTTGCACGGTGTCTTTAACCACTTCAGCCCCCCTAGCTTAAACACCCTTAATGACCAGGCCACTTTTTACAATTCTGCACTACACTACTTTCACCGTTTTATTGCTCTGTCATACAACTTACCACCCAAATGAATTTTATCTCCTTTTCTTCTCACTAATAGAGCTTTCATTTGGTGGTATTTCATTGCTGCTGACATTTTTACTTTTTGCTATTAATCAATTAATTTTTGCAAAAAAATGACATTTTTCATCTCTGTTGTCATTTTTTTTTTAAAACTACATTTCTATATAAATTTTTCACAAAATTTATTGTTCTACATGTCTTTGATAAAAAAAAATCCAATAAGTGTATATTTATTGGTTTGGGTAAAAGTTATAGCGTTTACAAACTATGGTGCAAAAAAGTGTATTTCCACATTTTGAAGCAGCTCTGACTTTCTGAGCAACTGTCATGTTTCTTCAGGTGCTAGAATGTCAGGATAGTATAAATACCCCCAAATGACACCATTTTAGAAAGAAGACACCCCAAAGAATTCGTGGAGGGGCATGGTGATTTCATGTATCATTTCATTTTTTTTCACGAGTTAGCGGAAAATGACACTTTCTGAGGAAAAAATAATAATAATAAAGTTTCCATTTCTGCTAACTTCTGGCAAAAAAAAATACAATCTCCCACGGACTCACTATGCCCCTCAGTGAATACCCCAGTGAATACCTTGGGGTGTCTACTTTCCGAAATGGGGTCATTTGTGGGGTGTCTTTACTGTTCTGGCATTTTGGGCGGGGCTAACTTGTGAGCAGCCATGTATAAAGCTAAAGGTACTCGTTGGAATTTGGGCCCCTTTGCGCATCTAGGCTGCAAAAAAGTGTCACTCACGTGGTATCGCCGTACTCAGGAGAAGTAGGGCAATGTGTTTTGGGGTGTATTTTTACATATACCCATGTTGGGCGAGAGAAATATCTGACAACTTTGTATAAAAAAATGTAAAAAGTTGTCGTTTACAGCAATATTTCTCACACAAAGTATGGGTATATATAAAAATACACCGCAAAACACATTGCCCTTTTTCTCCTGAGTACGGCGATACCACATGTGTGACACTTTTTTGCAGCCAAGATGCGCAAAGGGGCCTAAATTCCCATGAGTACCTTTAGGATTTCACAGGGCATTTTTACGCATTTGGATTCTCATGCTTTAGGACCCCTAAAATGCCAGGGCAGTATAAATACCCCACATGTGACCCTATTTTGGAAAGAAGACACCCCAAGGTATTCCAGGAGGAACAAACCTGCCGCCGCCTGGACGCATCCGTGCGTATAGCGGTCAGCAGGCGGTTAATCAAGGTGGCGACGATAGTCTGTATGAGTACTTATTTATTTATTTTTTGTTACCTTGATTAACCCTGAAAGGCCAAAATTGTAGTCTTAGATGTCGAAATCAACAATGAACGTGGCATCTGAGGGGTTCAATGACGGGGGCAGCACAATCACTATTCCCCGTCATTGCACTTGCTACATATAAAGAAAGAAGCTTTGTGTCGAAGTTATTCATCACAAATCGAATTTCTTTGTAAAATTCACTGAAGCAGCCAAATCAAATTTCTCATAACTTTGCTCATCTCTACTGTTCTTTTTATGTGATAGAGTTCTTAGTGGATGGCAAAAGCACTATCCTTAAAAACAATAGCTTGGGTAGTAGTAGACCCAGGTCCTGGTAGTTAGGGATATTTGGTATTATGCTGGAAACGTATACAGATTGCTGTGGTGAATACACTGTGATGTGACCACCTGTTTGCTGTGGATAAAGAATAATAAAGCTATATGTGGCCAGTTTGCATCCAAAGTTTCGGAGCTGTTTCTTGAGGTGTGCCAACCATCTTAGCAAAAAAATCTTTGTTCACAAACCTACAAAAATCTATGAAAAGGTATGTCTCTTGCAATATAGGTACAATGACATTAGTAATGTGAGGATTGTACATTGTGTCCGAGCTCAAGTGATTATTCTCCGAGTAGTCACTAATATTTTTATGGCTTTTCTTTCTTACCAAACTTCTTGATAGTGAATGCTCCACTGCAAAAGAATCCCAGCAGGTTCTGCTTTATTTCATGATCTCATTAGAAGGAGAATTGGTACATACGCCTCTGATAATACTTATTTAGCCTTCAATTACATGGATTGAGATCCTGATTTTATTGAGTAAACTGATTTTGGATAAAGGTAATTTGTCCTCCCTTTGGATAAATAAATTGCACACGAACAACTTCATCACAGGTTGTCTAGGAGGTTTGAATTTCCAGCGGGCACACATTTGATGAGGTGGTATAATTAATAAAGTATGCAGTATTCATGATCTGAGCGGTAAACTGAGCAAATTATAGCTTGATGATGTTAATCTCCATCACATTTTGGAAAATACATAAAGCCACATTCATATTCTTAGTTTTATTTATAATGAATTATTCAATGAAAAGCTTCACATTCAGCATTGTCAACATTTTCATTCATTTTCCTATAGTCTGTCTTATCTACTGTGAACTTCTGTTAAGATGAACACAATGTATTCGCTGGTGTTTGCAGAGATCATGGAGCCCCATTGCAAAACTTAGAATGGGGGATTTATACAGCTAATATAGAACTTTTTGACTTTTTTAAAGGGGACTTCTTAAAGTAGTCTTCGGGGGCTTATATATTGATGACCAACCCTCGAGATAGATCACGAACACCAGAAGAGTTTGGGTTCGGTGCCTGGCACTCCCACTAATCAGTTATTTAAGGCATGTGCCAGTGCTGGTAGCTATAGCAGTGAATGGAGAAGAAGCAGAAGTTTCCAGAGCAAGCATTCTGCAGCACAGCTCCCATTCACTTGAATAGGAGTTAAGCTGTAGTGACCTGGTGAGGCCACTACATGGAACCATTTGCATCCAGCTCCATACAGTGTATAGTTTTCTGCCCAAAACAACTGATTGGTGGGGATGCTGGATGATGGTTCCCACTGATCTCACATTTATGACCGGTGTTTAGGATAGGGCATCGATATACCTGAAAACTCCTTTACTGTCTATCCCACACTTTTGTACTTGTTGAAAAAATTATACTCACTGTGGCGTTTCGAAATGTCAGCCTTATACAATCACGCATCTGTGAGGTGACGTGTTGAATCAGACATTCTCCACTTACAGTTTACGCATCAGACACCCAGGAGTTAATCAAGTAGTCTTTTAATCCGGAGATTGTATTACAAGAAATGCAGGGAATCCAGATGGTAAAAGAATTATGCCTCTAATAATCTCCTTGATAAGAAGATGAGATACTACACAGATTCTCCTCAGATTTTTCTCAGATTCTCCTCAGAATTACAGCACACACAAACAGCAATGCATGACAGGGAAAACAGGAAGTGGCTAGACTGAACCAACTAGAAGCTGAAACAGAGGGGGGAGGAAAGAGAGGAGCATACCAATACACAATGCAAGATACTAAAACCGAACACTCACCATCTGGTATCGGTAGATACCACTATGTATATGCATACAATGGAATTGTATAAATAACAATGAATAATGTCCATAAACCTGATGAATAGACAGATGAATAATGTCCATAAACCTGAAAAGGAAACATGCAATGAACATTTATTCAAACCAAAAAAGGATATGTCTTCAGTTCAGACCATAGAGCTGGTACTGGAAACAGTCCTAGAAGATGATGAGCATCTCTGGTAGAAGAAATCTCAACATGGAAGTTCTTTCCATCCGAACTGGAAACGACTTTAGTAATAAGTCAAGTAGGCCAGTCGAGACCATTATCTTGTTTGTCTCTTAACAGAACAAAATCTCCTTCCTTTATATTGGGCCTTGGTTCTTGCCACCTTCTGCATTCTTGCTAGAGGTAGAGGTACTTTATTATCCACCTTTTCCAGAACTGACTGGCGAGATGTTTTACCTGCTTCCACCGAAACTTATAAAGGTTGTGCTCTTTGAAAACGCCAGATGGCACAGGAATATTTCCTATATTTTTTGGTTTATTCTTGAGTGATCTTTTATGCACCCCAGATGTGGATTTCTTCTTTTTTACTACAGGAGGTCGTCTGTTGCTTTCATTTAAAGCTGAGCGAGACTTGGTTCTCCTTGATCTTACCAAAGATTTAGAATGTGACTTCTCTGTCTGTGTCACCGATTTAGAGCGAGAGTGCTTATTTTGTGACGCTGATTTACATGTAGATTGCTTTCTGTCTATGAATTGTGAATGCAAATGCTCATGTCTGCTTTTCACTTCTGAAATGGGATCTGTCTTTGTACGTACGGACATGGGTTGGTGACATGCAGTATTTGTCATGGACATTGGCGGTGAACTTTTCCCTGTGGTTTCCAGAAAAGGCTGAGCAATATGAAGGTGCTCATCCGTCAAAGACTGGGAAGAACTGTGATCCTCTTGAGTGCAATCAACAACTGCAGATGGAACTGAAGGTTCTTGCAAAGTATCTGAAATGAACTCTTCCTCTGTTGAAGGAACCTTCTTTATAGAACATTCAGAAGATACTTCTTTTACAGAATTAAACTCATTGTCAAACAGTAGACTGGAAGGCTCAAGTTTCTGCTGTATCTCATCAGAACTACATGAATCAGAAGGCTTGTCAGTGATGATATAGGATTCATTATGATAAACTGTGTGAGGACTGCAAAGCTGGGAAGGGCTTGAAGAGGGCTCCAATTGAAATCCTGAAGGCCTTTCTACAAGCTGCCCTTCTGTCCAGGAACATTCTTCTGCAGCTGACTCCTTGGGATTTAAGCTGCTTTCTGATGTTTTTAGAATATTTGGGCAAGGCATATCTTGCACATAGTAGTGGTTAGGACACTGTCTGAAGTAAGAAGTTCGCCCCCCTAATAATACTTCAGTTCTGAAGGAGTGTCCTTGGCAGGGTCTACGGGTTCTGTCTAGACATACATCCCCCACGATGATCCAACCCACTGTAAGTTTCTGGGCATATGGAGCGTTGAAAGGGCCATTGCGAAGTTCAAGGACCTTATGAGCCTCAAGAATGTCTCTACCTAGCAAGAGTAAGATCTCGGCATGGTTATCAAGGGGAGGAATCTCTCTGGCTATGTTCTTGAGATGAGGGTGATGCTGTGCGGTCTCAGGTGTGGGAATCTCATCCCTTGTGTCCGGCAATTTGTCACACTCAATAAGGGTTGGAAGAGAGAGTTTCTTATGTTCTTTGATGGGCTTTAAGGTAAAACCATTAGCTCTTCTTCCTGAGGTTGTCACAAGACCAGAGCATGTTCCTAGGGTGTAGGGTGTAGTCTCTCCTCTATCCTGAACAGATCAAAGAACTTAGGGCTAGCTAGGGAATGATTACTTTGGTCATCTAGAATAGGATACATTCTTATGGTATTCTCTGGTTGTGCAGTAGGAAACACATCCACGAGGCAAATCTTAGAACAAGACTTACCGCACACAAGTCCTTCTCCACATACCTTTGTGCATCTGGGCGTGACGGTTGTGGTTGGTCAGTCGGCACTCTCCCCGCCATGACTCTCCCCGCCTTGATCGGAATGGGGCTTGTGCCAGTTAACTGGTTCTAGGTTCCGCCTGATTGGTCCCGGGCGAACAGCGGACATGTGTAGATCACAATTACATTCAGAACACTTGACTGGAACCTTACAGTCTCTGGCGAAGTGCTCAGTGGATGCACAGCATCTGAAGCAGATATTATGACTCCTTAGGAACTCCTTACGTTCCTCAAAGGGCTTTGCTATGAAGACACAGCATTTCCTTAAAGGATGTGGTTTATCATGGATAGGGCAATGATGATCGGGTTCCTTGGGGCTTTCATTTCCATTGTTAGTAGTGGGCACAACCCCTGTCTTTTTTACTGAAATTAGACCTTTAGGGACCCCCTCACTGGGACTGAAAGTCTCGTGTCTCTGTTTAGTAGAGCCAAAGATGTTGGTTCCCAAGGTGTTGAAGCTCGGATCGTTTTTAGCTCTAGCTAAGTCCTTGATGAACTTACAGAAGAATGAAAATGGTGGAAAGGGAACACAATGTTTCTCCTTGTATTTTGAACCTGTTGTTGCCCATTGGTCTTGAATATTGAGGGGTAATTTCTCCACGATCAGACCCACACCATGGGAGGTATCAAGAAAGCTGAGACCTGGTAGCTTTGGGTCTCCCTTGACGATTTGAAACTCAAGAAGAAGATAGCTTAATTCCTGGAACCCTTGACGGTCTGTATTGGATAATCCAGGAAAGTCGTATAGTCGCTTAAATAAGGCACGTTCAACTACTTCCGAGCCGCCGTATGTCTGCTCTAATCTTTCCCATGCGAGACGAAGGCCTTTGACGGTTTTGAGTCTCTTAACACAGTTTGACGACCATGGACCTATCCATCTAATTAGTAAATCAAGTTCTTGCATAGGCGGTACACCAAGGGTTTGAACTGTTGTCTTGAAGGTGGCCTTCCAACTTCTATAGTTCTCTGGGCGATCATCGAAGTTCATAAGGCTAGTACTGATGAGATCCCTGAGAGTGAGGTACTTAGTGATTTCTGATGCGTTATTTCTTTCCTGCATCATGGCGATGGGAACTTCTCCCTCGCTGGTGTTGTTGGCACCATCTGATACCCTATGTTTGGGGGTTGGAAGATGGAATGGAGTGGCAGCTGGGTTGAGCGTAAATGAAGGCTTCACATCTGGCAATCTTGGCGCAAGCGTCTTGGTTGCTATGCAACTAGTCTCAGGAGGATTTAATGTGATTTGATGAGCTTGAAGTGGCTTGGTCTCTAATGGCGCCTGAAATACTGTGTAAGGTGCCAGAGGTTTGAAAGAAAGAGAAATGTCCACTGGACTCGGGTCAACTGTATGGTTTTCAGCTACCTCTTTTTCTATCCGCATGAGTTCAGCAGGCTGGCGTGCAGAGCCCAAATCTTCTGGTGCAAATGCATTGACTTTGCTTTGATCTAGGACGAATTGCAGGGTACGGCCTTCTGAGTCATTAGATATCTTGGACATAGGATGATAAGCTTCTTCTTCTTCAGCAGCTTCTTCAAGAACTCTGAGTTCAGCCATGGCTGCTGCTTCTTCCCTTTCCTTCTGAAGGACCCCTAACTCAGCTTAGGCCTTGGCTTTGGTCGCTTGCGCCAGAGCCTGTATAGCTGCTTGATTAGCTTGAGATTGGGCTTGTATAGCTGCTTGATTAGCTTGGGATAGAGCTTGTGTCTCTGCGACTTGTGCCTTAATGGCTGCTTCCTTTTTAATGCAGTGAGCTTGTACCTTCGCTGCTTCCGCTTTTGCGCGTGCCAACACCAATGAGGTACTCAGCGAAGAGTGCTGTGAACGAGACCTTAGCGATGAGGACTGAGCAATAGATTTCGAGGAACAGGATGAAGCCTTGGAGTGCCTTGAAAAGTTAGAATGGCGGGACGCAGTTTCATATTGTTGTGATATCTTGTCCTCTAGCATTGACTTGACTGCCATAAATCTGCTATATCTTTTATCATTAAGTGCAGTGTGGGTCTTTAATTCTAGGACGAATTGAGACTTGATAACAGAGAAGAATAAAACTCTCTTAAAACTATCATAGGTTTTATTCAATTTGGGACACATGGCCTTTAATTGATCTTTGTTATAGCCTGATCCACATGCTGCATCCATACATTGTTCAGTCTTTTCCCATAAAATAGATAAATTATTGTATATTTCAATTTTGTTAATTAGGAGCGCCTGCTTCATTTTTAATGAGGGCTTAGAAATCTTTCTAGCTGTGTCCTGCTTTTCATCTGTAACACAACAGTGACCTCTAGTGGTGGTTCAGTCTTTTAATAGCTTACAGCAGGCAGACGATATTTACTTCAGAAAACAGGCTGAATACAGTTCCTAGTCTGTATGAAACTGAAATTGCTAGAAGCTTCTGCGATCCTAGTAAATGCAGTACTGAGCAGTATAAGATATTACTTTTATTACTGTAGCATAACGGAGACAAATGATGATGGCTTATTACTTGGAGGAGGAGAATATTCTTTTCTTAGCGGGAGAAGGAGAGTACTAAGACAATTCTTTTACTGTGGCGTTTCGAAATGTCAGCCTTATACGATCACACATTTGTGAGGTGACTTGTTGAATCAGACATTCTCCACTTACAGTTTACACATCAGACACCCAGGAGTTAATCAAGTAGTCCTTTAATCCGGAGATTGTATTACAAGATATGCAGCGAATCCAGATGGTAAAAGAATTACGCCTCTAATAATCTCCTTGATAAGAAGATGAGATACTACACAGATTTTTCTCAGATTTTCCTAAGATTCTCCTCAGAATTATAGCACACACAAACAGCAATGCATGACCGGGAAAACAGGAAGTGGCTAGACTGAACCAACTAGAAGCTGAAACAGAGGGGGAGGAAAGAGAGGAGCATACCAATACACAATGCAAGATACTAAAACCGAACACTAACCCACTCTCCTGTTTGGCAATATTCCGGTCTCTGGCCAGGGTGAGAATGGGATCACATGGGCTGCTGTAGCCAATGACTGGCCTTAGCAGTGATGTTCTCAAGAGGCATATGACACAACTGTGGGGCCACCTGGGGAGACATCACCACTGAGACCAATCATTGGCTGCAGCATTGCATATGATCCCATTTACAGGAAGTTTACAGGATGGTTGCTGGATGACTGCTGACGAAAGGTACGCGTAACTATGATTTTTTTCAAAAAGTTCAGCAGGCTAGTGTTGAAAATTGAAGTTCCAAAAGATGTACAACCCTTTTAGGGTACAGCTACATGGTGACACTGGTTACGCAACAGCTGTCGCGGGCAGGATTGCAGACTCGTGGTGATCCCATATAAATAAACCATAGAATCAGCACTGTTAGATTTCTTGCAACTTGCGCCACAATCCAATTATTTATATGGATCATAGTTACTCTAAGATTCTGTCCTTGTAGCCATACCCTTAATAAGACAGACATAAATTTGTATGAAATGAGCTCTTCCTAGTGCAGGGGTCTCAAACTTGGCCGGATATATGGGCCACACATAGAAAATATTTCCACTTGACGGGCTGCATTCATTTAAAAAATAATACAATATAGATGTATACATACAGTAGCAGTGAAGTGCAGTACTCACAGCCCACACAGGATCCCTGCTCGCCTGTGCTACAAGTGTGTAATATCCACATATATCACATGTACAACCCCTGACATTCCCCTCAGCTGGCCATGCCTGGGAATGATGCCAAGAGCTCCCCTAGTGGTGAGGGCAGTATGAGAGAGGTATCACTACTTTTTGTGGCAGTCTAATCAGTTTTCTAAATTAATTTCACATGGTGGGACAACCCCTTCTTAATGCAGACCCCAGATGAGACCCCACAATTTATACAGACTCCCAGACCAGACTCCAAAATTCATACAGATCTCTAGAAAGACCCCAAAATTAACTTAGACCTCAAAGTTAATACAGACCTCAAGACCAGACCCCAAAATGAATGCAATTGAATGCATTACTTCATTTTTTCATCACATTATACACTGCTCGTTTCCATGGTTGCGACCACCCTGCAATCCATCAATGGTCGTGCTTGCACACTATAGGAAAAAGCACTGGTATATCTGGTGGCTGGGACCATGGGAGCGCACATAGGCTAGTGCTTTTTCTGATAGTATACAACCACGGCCACTGCTGCTGGATTACAGAGTGGTTGTAACCATGGAAACGAGCAGTTTATAATGCAATAGAAAAATAAATCCACCCAGCAAAGGAAGCAATATGGATAATAACAATACATTAGTAAGTGGCTTATATTAACTTTAAAGAAAATTTCAGGAAAATCGCAGCACTCTCTATCTTGCATCCAATCTTTGTGTTTATTAACACTGAAAAAAAGCAACATTTCGACATACAGGTCTTTTTCAAGCTACATGTGGTTTACAAGTGAACTTCGGTACATATATATATATATATATATATATATATAAAGAAAAAGAAAAAATTATAGCAGCATAGATATCCCAGGCATAGGCGGGTGCAAGCTCACGAACAGGGTTGAAGCTTACCCAGATAATGCAGTCCACAAAAATCGAGCAGCACTCCCAAAATATAGTGAAAAAAAGTGAAGGTTTATTCACGCATAGGTGTTGCAACGTTTCATTCCCAAACCTAGGACCTTTCTCATGACCTAGGACCTTTCTCATGAGAAGGGTCCTAGGTTTGGGACTGAAACGTTGCAACACCTATGGGTGAATAAACCTTCACTTTTTTTCACTATATTTTGGGAGTGCTGCTCGATTTTTGTGGACTCTATATATATATATATATATATATATATACACTTCATTTAGTCCAGATTGGTTGAGGGGTTTGACCCCTCCCTCATGTGGGATGCACCCTATACATGTTTACCCGCTACCCACAGGTGGTGATGTTGTTCCCTTACTAAGTATGGGGAAAATGGGGCTGCCTTGGAGTTGCGTTAATAGTTTATAGTTTACCCCAGGTACATATCCAGCTAGGTTATAGTCTTAGTATTGACCCTTTATATAATGGGTACCCCAGTATAGCTGGTCCGTTGGTTGCTGATGCGCGAGGTATTGTCTGTAATATTTGTCACAGTTGAATAAGTACTGTGATACTGTGTAGGGGCGGGGAGAACGGCATCCTCAGGTTTTTCCTATTTGCTACTTTTTGCGATCCATAGCGGTTCTGACTTCGCTATCCACAGGGTCCTTGTATTAATCTTTACCAATATGGCTATTTCAGTTTAGGACCTGTGGTTGCTGGGATGCGAACTATGCGTTCTATTACATGACCAATCATGTGATAGAGGGCGTCTGGTAGTTTCCTGGGTTCCCGATCATGTGACCAATATGCTGATCCCATGACCGTTGATAGTCTTGCTTAGTATCGCGAAATGTAACTCGCACATGCGCAATGGCATGCAGGAGACGCCGTTCATCGCGCCCTTCTCAACTGTCGGGTTCTCTGCTCAGCTCAAGTGTTGAATTGAATACATAGCTGGTGATGTTAGGATGATTTATTTTTTAATTATGTTATTTTGAAACACTATTGGGAGGATATATAGGGGGAGGGGTTTATCTTTTCGAGGGACAACCCCTCAACCAATCCAGACTAAATGAAGTGTATATATATGTATTGAAGTTCACTTGTAAACCACATGTAGCTTGAAAAAGACCTGTATGTCGAAACGTTGCTTTTTTTCGGTGTAAATAAACACAAAGATTGGATGCAAGATAGAGAGTGCTAAGATTTTCCTGAAATTTCCTTTGTATCTGAGGGGTCCCTGAGGTCGGGACCTGACGTTGCGTGCAGCGCCGCCAAAACATGGATTAAGTTATCTCAGTAAGTGGTGCTGTCCTACTTTATTTTTTGTTTTTATATTAACTTAATCTACATAATAAATGATATTTGCTGAAGTGAGACAACCCCTTTAATGAGCACTTCCACATTGGAAGCGCTCACTAGTTAACAGGTCACTATACAGGGTGGGCCATTTATATGGATACACCTGAATAAAATGGGAATGGTTGGTGATATTAACTTCCTGTTTGTGGCACATTAGTATATTTGAGGGGGGAAACTTTTCAAGATCGGTGGTGATCATGGCGGCCATTTTGAAGTCGGCCATTTTGAATCCAACTTTTGTTTTTTTCAATAGGAAGAGAGTCATGTGACACATCAAACTTATTGGGAATTTAACAAGAAAAACAATGGTGTGCTTGGTTTTAACGTAACATTATTCTTTCATGAGTTTACAAGTTTCTGACCACTTATAAAATGTGTTCAATGTGCTGCCCATTGTGTTGGATTGTCAATGCAACCCTCTTCTCCCACTGTTCACACACTGATAGCAACACCGCAGGAGAAATGCTAGCAGAGGCTTCCAGTATCCGTAGTTTCAGGTGCTGCACATCTCGTATCTTCACAGCATAGACAATTGCCTTCAGATGACCCCAAAGATAAAAGTCTAAGGGGGTCAGATCGGGAGACCTTGGGGGCCATTCAACTGGCCCACGACGACCAATCCACTTTCCAGGAAACTGTTCATCTAGGAATGCTCGGACCTGACACCCATAATGTGGTGGTGCACCATCTTGCTGGAAAAACTCAGGGAATAGAGAGGGAAACACATCATCATGTAGCAATTTCACACATCCAGTGGCCTTGAGGTTTCCATTGATGAAGAATGGCCCCACTATCTTTGTACCCCATATACCACACCATACCATCAATTTTTTTGTTCCACCAGTCTTGGAGGGATCTATATAATGTGGGTGAGTGTAAGACCAATAGCGGTGGTTTTGTTTGTTAACTTCACCATTCACATAAAAGTTTCCCTCTTCACTGAAATCTTCACAAAATCTTCTGCGTAAACTGAGGGTCCTGTTCCAATTTTTGTTTTGCCCATTCTGCAAATTCAGTGCGCTGATCTGGGTCATCCTCGTTGAGATGCTGCAGTAGCTGGAGTTTGTAAGGGTGCCAGTTGTGAGTAGCTGATATCCGCCGAAGAAATGTTCGACTAATGCCACTCTCCAGTGACATGCAGCGAGTGCTACGCTGTGGGCTCTTGCTGAATGAAGCTAGGACAGCCACTGATGTTTCTTCATTAGTGACAGATTTCATGCGTCCACATTTTGGCAAATCTAACACTGAACCAGTTTCACTAAACTTAGCAAGCAGTTTGCTAACTGTAGCATGGGAGATGGGTGGTCTTGTAGGGTGTCTTGCATTAAAATCTGCTGCAATGACCTGGTTACTGCATTCACCAGACATCAACACAATTTCTATCCGCTCCTCACGTGTTAACCTCGGCGACATGTCAATGGCTGTAAACAAAGAGAAACTTGTAAATACCTCATGAAAGAATAAAGTTACGTTAAAACCAAGCACACCATTGTTTTTCTTGTGAAATTCCCAATAAGTTTGATGTGTCACATGACCCTCTTCCTATTGAAAAAACAAAAGTTGGATTTAAAATGGCCGACTTCAAAATATCTGCCATGGTCACCACCCATCTTGAAAAGTTTCCCCCCTCACATATACTAATATGCCACAAACAGGAAGTTAATATCACCAACCATTCCCATTTTATTAAGGTGTATCCATATAAATGGCCCACCCTGTAGAAGTACTGCAAAGCTTATAAAGGGAAGACTTGCAGGCCGCCAAGAACTTCCTCAGGGGCCGCATGTGGCCCATGTGTTTGAGACCCCTGTGCTAGTGCATACTTAACAATATTTCTGTTTGTAAATTCTGTATATTTATGCCCTGCCCTGGAGTTTACATAAGCTCTGCCCATTTTAGGCAGTTGCCACCACATGAAGCAGGAATTTAAAGGTGTAATATCCAAGTTATACTGTGTCCACAGGTTTACCATGGTAATGACCTATTGGTTCACTGCTAAAGGTTTAAATTATGTATTTGCATCATATAATGTGCATTTCCTTCCTGAAGGCTGAGTATGCTCTTAAAAGCCAGCCCTTTGATTGTTGCTGCTCTACCCTTCCATCTTTTGGGGGCGGGGAAAGCTTAGTTAAGTGGAGAGTTTGAGAGTAGCAGCACCAGTCAGCAAGAAGCAGCCAGCCTTAGGTACAGAGTGAGAAAGTGCTCAATCACCAGCCTCTAAGGAATAAAAGGGAGATACGGTAAAACAGCTGTTATAGGGAGTTGCTGGATACTGCACCATTAAGGCTTTGTACTCCATAGCATTTTTTTCTGGGATAGAGACTTCTGGCTCCCAGGCATACCTTAGTCCTTCAGATTAAAGGTCTTCTAAAGGACTACACCCTGGAGCTGGACATTGTAGCACCACTGAAAGAGAGAGAGAGATAGAGAGATAATGTGTATCAGAGAGAAAGCACCGATAGCTTTGAAGAGTCACTCAGGGAGCATTTGGCCTGTTTACCCCATATTCACAGCTTTAGGAACGGTGAGAAATGATTGGAGTAACATTTAAGTATCATACCTAGTTACCTACTACAAATAGTACATGCACTTTGCCATTATTTTCGGTAAAGAACTATTTGTTACAATCAAACCAGTCTCAGCTTTGGAATCATCACCATAGTTTTATGCTGGTATTAATTGTACTAGGGATGGATGTTGGATGATTACTATACTGTATGTAGGTGGGGCAATTACTTGTACTGGTGATGGGCGGCAATATTAATTGTACTGTATGCGGAAGCTTTATAGGAATAGTCTCATCACAGTGACTGCATCTCAGATGGTGCATTATGCACCAACTGTAACTTCACTCAATACAATATTTATTTGTAATTCTTCCTTTTCCAGATAGGGTCGGGTTTACACCATCATTTAGCTTTCCGTTCTTCTGATCCTTCATAAGAACAGAAAAACAAAGAAAAAAAAAAACTAAAAAAAAAAAAACTTTCCTGTCAAGGGGAATGAGTTGGTGGGGTCATAGGTTAGAGTTTCTTGCTAACGAAGCAAATTAATGCAGGATGTCCATGCATATTATTAACGGCTCTCCCAACTTGTCAACGCTCCTTTCTGAATAGCTGAGCAGAGCCTCTGAGCTTGCACATTCCAAGAGCCTCCATCGTGCCCTTGCGCTGGCTTCTACAGGACAACAGTCCCTTGAATGATATATTGATATATTGTGTTTGGCTCAATCCTTCTGCTTTCCTAAAGGTATAAACTGTTATCGCTCAGTAGTCATTATGGCAACAGAAAAGATGATGAAAAATAGCAAGCCATTCATTTAAAATATCAAAATGTCAAAAGTATCAACTACTGAGAATCTTTATCTCCTTTATCTACTGACTAACACAACGTAGATCATTTTCCTGCTATTCTATAAAGCTCTGCTGCAGTGAAATGACTATTGCGTCTCTCTGGGCTAGCCTACAGCGACAGTAAAAGTTAGAAATTTATGTCAGCGCAGAAAAATGTGCTTGGTCCACATTTTATTTCATTACGTTTAGTTCAAGATCTGGCAGAGATCTTGTGGAGGCTGGATCATAGCTTAGCCCCAAAACAGGTCAAAATTATCTCACTGGGAGCAAGAGGGAGGAAAAGAAGGAAAAGGTAAGTATAAAGAGGGATATTTAGTAACCTATTTACGCCACTTTTGTAGTGTTCATAGATTGCAGATTTTGATGCATGCCATTTGTGCGGAAACATTCACATTCACATTTCCCCATCAAACAATTTTCATAAGTGGCAAAAAGGGGGCGTGCTGTGAGTGGGGAGTGGGCAGCACCACAGTCCAGCCACATTTATCTAAAGACTTAAAATGTAGATTCAAGTGTTGCACGGCATGGCCAGAAGATGCACATAATATATAAGAGGCGTGCGCCTCTGCATAAATTTGGCCGATCCTCCAGCAGCAAGGGGAATCAAGACCAGCAGTTTAGATAAATGTCCCCCAAAAATGTTTAAAAAACAACCCCTTTTAATTGAACACTTAATTGCACTGCAGATAGTGGCATTTAGCATCAATTTGACAATAAATGGTAACATTAATTAATTAATAACTGTATCGAGCACTGTATTGAGGTACTAAGTAGATGTATGGCAGCATTAAGTGGTGAAAAACTGACAAATACATCAGTTTTCTTTTCTGTTGCTTTATGTCGTTCCTCATTAACAGTTTTTTGTTTATGCATTAATTTGCACTTGTGGCAATGTCACAATGTAATATGCCGCCAACTAAGTGCATTTGCTTTATATTTAAATGGAACATACCGTAGTTTTGTCGGTACTTGGTTTACATTTTCACTAGAGGGTACTATTCTTAGTAAGTTTAAGATACACTGTTATCTATCAATATGCCCAGCTCCTCCTGCACTATAACATGTGCAACGAGCCCAGGAGGAACAGAGTGGAGGATAGCAGATGTAATGGCTCTGGCTATGACAATTAATCACAGTGACATTCCTCCCACCGTTGCTCCTCAGGACCATGCAGGGAAAGGAGGGTACACCGTTTCTTCAGTTTGGGCACATCTTGGTTCTGGCGCTCCTGCCTGATAGTAGTTTAAGTGCCCATGATGAAATGTTTGTAAGGGTGCAAGAGAGAGAGTGCAATGGGTGGCGTAAGGTGCAGTAGTCAGTAATTAGGCCAGATATATAGTAGCAGAAAAAAACGTCTGTCTTTAGTGCAGAATGGGAGTTGTAGTAAAATCCAACAGTATAAAAAACACGGTTCCAACAATTTACAGTGCAAATCTCCCCAGATAGTTTTCTAAGGATTTGAGCAAGGATGGGAATTATGGTATCTTTCCTCTCTATCTTCCCCAAAGTCTCTCTGCAGAATCTATGGCCTGCCAGCAAATTTACTTTTGATATAGTGGCTGTAATTCACAACTGAGGCGTACAGGTTTCAGATACAACTGTCCAAGTCGTGTCCAAGTGTGAAGGGTATCTGTAGCTGACTGTATTCCCCTGACTGCAGTAATGTCTAAGGCAGGGGTGCACAACGTTTTATGGATGGGGGCCACATTGCCAGACTGAACCAATGACGAGGGCCGATTTTTTTTTAAAGGGGTATTAACAATTGAAATACTGTATTTATGGAATATTGAATGCACAGTATATACTATTAGTGTCTAGTTACAGTCCCAGGACTCCCATCTAATGGAAGAACTGCATGAAAAATACATGTGAGCAGCCACAAGACACAGACATACATGACTGTTATCAGATGGTTGGGGGCCGAACAGAATGGCATCAAGGGCCGCATGTGGCCCCCAGGCCGCAGGTTGTGCACCCCTGGTCTAAGGGCTTTGATCAGCAAATACCTTTCTGTCTTACTCCTATGCTCGGCCATTCAGATTTCTGGACCTAAAATATATGCAGCTGCCTAATACCATCGTCTGGGGTATCCCTTGCCCCATTAGAGGTATTTATGATTATATGTCCCTCTGTTAGAGCAAGTAGTCGTGACGCCAGTTGCAGTTACGCAGTGAGGACTTGTAGTCCCCTTTGTAGATGGTAGTGTTTGTACCTAGGGGTAGGATTGCCAGAGTGGTGTAGAATGGCCTACAATGTTTATGTAGATGTTGTATGCATGTGTCACGGTGCTCCTACCTGGATATACTTGGATCCCAGACGAGGTGTAGTCCGAAGCAAGTGCAAAAAGGGGTTGTTGAACTTGGGTGATGAATAAGTAGTAGAAATGGAGTCCAGACTTTGTAGTAACGTTGAACACAGCTTTATTTCACATAAACAGTAATCCAAACAGTTTCCAAACTTTACCTTCGTCATCAGAAGAGATTGTGGTACATGTGGTCCGCTGCCGGCATCCTCCATTTTATGCATTTTCGCTGGGGATTGCTGATAGCAATGGATCACATGGGCAGGATTTGCTCCCCCGGGTATAAATGCGCAACAGCATCTGGGGTCTCAAGCATCTTTTGCCATTTAGACTAATTTATTCCGTGATTTCATCAGCAGGTATTGGCTTAACTCTGGCAGGCAAACACTTCTGCAACAATCTCAGCTTTGCTATGCGGTAGCTCTCTCAGCTCTGCTATGTGACCTGGGAAAATTCCTCTTCTGCTGGAATTTAGCTGTCTGTAGTCTGTCTCTTACTTTATCTTTAATCCTAGGAACTTCTTCCTGGCATCAAGCTCTCTTAGCTTGGGAGGCAATGCAAGCCCAGGAGGGGACAAGCAACCATAAAAAGCAGATAGTGCTCTGCTGGCCAACACACAACCTCTCCCCAAGATGGAGTAGGTTAGACTGACCTTCACTAGCTAACTCCTCCCTCTCTAGGAAAACTACCTCTGCACCGATTGCCACCATCTGCTGGTGAACCAGGCACATAACACTTGAACATTACATTTGCAAGGAAATGAACATATACAATTAGCAGGAAATGGCAATAAATATATGAGATGACACAGGATTACATATTACAGATAGTGGGGGTCCCAAAAGAGGTTGTAATGCCACTCTGGGTCAGATGCAGAGGATCTCCTCTCATCACAGTCACAGTCCTGGGGATGAATAGATGATGGAAAAGATCTCTATACTGACCCCTGATATATTTAAACATAGTTATTAGATCTCCCCGTAGTCGTCTTTTTTCTGAAGTGAATAACCCTAATTTTGATAATCTTTCAGGGTACTGTAGTCCACCCATTCCAGTTATTACTTTAGTTGCCCTCCTCTGAAATCTCTCCAGCTCTGCTATCTCAGTCTTGTTCACAGGAGCCAAGAACTGTACACAGTACTCCATGTGTGGTCTGACTAGAGATTTCCATGTCAGTGTTACCCAGTGTTTTATCATTAAGTATATACTGGTGACTTGCATTATTCCTTCCCATGTGCATAACCTTACATTTGTCAGTATTAAACCTCATATGCCACTTCTCTGCCAAAGCCTCCAATCTATCCAGATCCATCTGTAGCAGTATACTGTCCTCTTCCATGTTAATTACTTTACACAGTTTAGTATCATCTGCAAAAATTGATATTTTACTCTGCAAGCCTTCTACAAGATTATTAATAAATATATTGAAGAGAAGAAGACCCAATACTGACCCCTGTGGTACCCCAGTAGTGACAGTGAATCTGAGTGTGTACCATTAACAACGACATCCATTGATTTGCGGCGGTCAAGTCTAGAACTTACCTTCTCATAGAAACTGATTAAATTAGTTTGACATGACTGATCTTTCATGAAGCCATGCTGATATGGCATTATTTGCTTATTTTCATTGAGATACTCCAAGAAGCATCTCTTATAAAACCTTCAAACAGTTTACCCACGACAGATGTTAAACTTACCGGCCTATAGTTTCCGGGCTATGTTTTTGGACCCTTTTTGAATATTGGCATCACATTTGCTATGCGGCAATCCTGTGGAACACTTCCTGTCAGTATAGAGTCCTTAAATATCAGAAATAAGGGTCTGGCTATGACATTACTTAATTCTCTTAGGATACGGGGTGTATGCCATCTGGTCCCGTCGATTTGTCTATTTTAATCTTTTTAAGGCGCCGCTGTACTTCTTTCTGGGTCAGACAGGGCACTTTTAATGGGGAATTTACTTTTACATTCTGCATTTCATCTGACAGTTTATTTTTTTCAGTGAATACAGTGAAAACAATTTTTTTTTATAGCTTTGTTTCTCCTTATCGCTCTCTGCAACTCCCCCCTCATCACTCTGTAAAGGGCCAACACCTTCAGATTTATACTTTTTACCATTTATATAAATGAAGAACATTTTAGGGTCCAGTTAATCTCTCGGTCTCTAGTTTGGCTGCTTTTATTTGTCTTTTACATATATAATTTTTTTTTTTCCCCTTATAGTTTTCCAATGCTTCATCGCTCCTGTTTTAATGATTTAAATGCTTTCTTGCTGTCATTTATTGCTTCTTTTACAATTCTATTTATCCAATTTTTTTTTCTCTTGTTCCTTAACCTTTTATTCCCATACAGTATGCACCTCTCACAATTAGATTGCCTGGAATGCTTTTAAAAATATCCCATTTTGTGGCTGTATTTTTATTTTTGAGGACTTTGTCCCAGTTAGTTAGGCCTATGGCCTCTCTTAGTTGGCTTAATTAGTTTTTTTTTAAAGTTTGGCATTTTTGTTAAGAATTTCAGGAAAAATTTGATTTGCAACGAATGCGAATTTCCTCGTGCTTCGTGGTAATGAATCGCAATTTTTATTAAAATGACGGTTAAAATGGCGGCTACACGTGAGAGGACATGGGGCAAGGAACTCTGGGAAGGCGAGATTACCCATAATGCCATGCATGCAGCCAATCAGCAGCCAGCCCTGTGATGTCACAGCCCTATAAATACGGCGGCCACCTTGGATTCAGACATTTTCCAGTGTTTTGAGTTCAGGGACAGACACGAGAAGGTGCTAGGGACAACAATGGGAAAAATCTCATTGTGAAAAAAAAACTAACTGAAAAAAACATTTATAAGTGCAGGGAAAGGATAGGGAGGAATCATTTCACAGCATCTTAGTGCAGGGAGAGACGTCAGATGGCGCTAGGGGCAGTGATAGGGAAAACGTCATAGTGAAAAAAAAGTAATTTACAAGTGCAGGGAAAGATTATTTGGGGATCCAAATAGCCTTTAGACAGCTCTGTCAATCCAGTAATTTGTTCTTGGGGTGCAAGTGCTATGTTGAAAAGCCTTTAGTGGCTTATATCTGTGGAAGAAGAAAAATATATATGCAGTTCACATCTGCAGTTATATGTGGCGTATTTCAGTACAAAAAGGAAAATATATACGTAGTTCCAGGGGCGGACACAGACAGCAGAGGGCCCCTGTGCAAAGAATGTGCCTGCCCCCCCCCCCCCATATATCACTTGCTCAGAACCCCCAGAGTCAGGAGGAACCCCCCCTAATATCAGTTAATTATTTATTCTGCCTCCCCCCATATGCTCATTCAGGCCCCCCATATGTCAATTGCTCAGCCCCCCTCCATATGTCACTTGCTCAGAACCCTCAGAGTCAGGAGGACCCCCCCCTCTAATATCTGTTGTTAATTATATATTCAGGCCCCCCCATATGCTCATTCAGGCCCCCATATGTCAATTGCTCAGTCCCCCCCCCATATGTCACCTGCTCAGAACCCCCAGAGGACCCCCCCCTAATATCAATTGTTAATTATTTATTCAGCCCCCCCCCATGCTCATTCAGGATTTAGGCCCCCCATATGTCAATTGCTCAGCCCCCCCCCATGTCACTTCCTTAGAACCGCCAGAGTCAGGAGAAACCCCCCAATATGACTTGTCAATTATTTATTCAATTGCTCAGAACCCCCAGAGTCAGGGTCCCCCCCCCTAATATCAGTTGTTAATTATTTAATTAGGGCAGGCCCCCCATAGATCAGTCAATTGCTCAGTCACCCCACCCCCTCTTTATTCAGGCACCCGGAGAGTCCAGACCCCTATCAGACCTCAGATCAGACAAAAAAAAATTATTTAAACTTACCTCTCTCCTCCTGCTCCGCTGCTCTATGTCCGCCAGGGTGTCTCTGAGTGCCAGTGCTGCCTGCTCGCCAACAGCCCGCTATGCACAGTCACGTCACCTGACTGCATACAGCACGTCAGGTCATAGTGCTGTACGCACTACGCAGTCAGGCTCGAGGAGACCAGACCAGGGAGGAAGCAGAGCCGGAGCACTGGCAGTAAGCGCTTCGCTCCAGAGTCACCACCGCACCAGCGGGGAGAGGGGGTGGGGCATCAGTGAGAGTGGCGTGGGCCCATTCATATCATACTAGTTAGCGCGGCGGGGGCCGGGGCCCATCATACTAGTGAGCGCTTCAGGATGCGATCACTAGTATGAATGGGCCCCCTCACACGTGGGGCCCCTGTGCAGCTGAACCGGCTGCACAGGCGATAAGTCCGCTCCTGCGCAGTTCACTTCTACAGCTATATGTGTTTAGTGGCATATTTAATTGCAAATAGAAAAATATATATACAGTTCACGGTTGCAGCTATTTGTGGCGAAAGCGTTTAGTGGCCTATTTTAGTACAAAAAGAAAAACATTTTCGCTGCTTTTAGCAGCGTTTTAATTTGCTTTTAATTTATTTAGTTCAGCTAAAGGTATGTCAGACAGAGAAATGCCAGGCCATGCACAGAGGAGTGCCAGAGGCCTAAATGTTTCTGGTGCAGGCAGAGGTCACAGCAGAGCAAGGCGACGTGGCAGCAGGAGTCGCAGCGAGAGGCCTGAGCTCCCAGTGTCATTTAGCGGTCTTATCTTGACCAGCAACCCAGCGTCCTTGATTGGTTAACTTGGTCATCCACTTCATCCCAAGTGACATCAGACACCCCCAGCCAACAGTCGGTGGGTTCATCAGACACAACCCTTAGCTGGCATGGCCTGGGAGCAGGCCCTGTGCCCTCACCTGTCCTCAACCTGCCTCTGTCCTTTGCTGTTCCCTCAGCCACAGAAGTATTGTATTCTGTGGGCTCAGCTGCACTATACGAGGACGAGCTACTAGAGGACAGTCAGCAGCTACTGACCAGCCAAGATGTGGAGGAGACATCCGCTGCTTCCTCCGCTAAAGGGGCAAGTAGTGATGAGGACAGTAGCGTGGAAGGTGGTGTTAAGACCGTTGATGAGGAGACATCAGTGACGTGAAGATACTACTCGATGATGATGAAGCCGATCGCACTTGGGAGCCAGGAGAAAAGGGTGGCAGCCTGCCTGTGAGGCAGCGGCTGAGCCAGCAAGGTGTTAGCATGGCTGGGAGTCGGCAGGGTGGCAGCAGTGGGAGGTCGGGAGCCAAACGTGCCCGGGGTAGACCACCTGCTTCGCAGCAGCCTACCTGCCCGGGAAGTAGTGGTGCAAGGGGTTCACTGAGTGGAGGTAGTGGCGGTAGTATTCAGTCAGTGTGGACTGTTGGGGAAAAATCACCTACTCGGCGGTGTGGCAGGTTTTTGTTCAGCCGCCGGAGGAGGTGAACGTGGCCATATGTCGAATCTGTGGGCAGAAGCTGAAGCGTAGCCAGGGTGCCAATGTTGGCACTACGGCCCTGCGTCAACATATGCAGCATCGCCATACAGTGGCCTGGGCGAACCGTTGCTCCGATGTGGTGGTCCAGCCTGCTGCAGCAACCGCTGCATCACCCAGTGGCACGCACCCGGTTTCAGGCAGTCAAAGCTCCACCACCTCAACCGAGTGGACTTGTCTGTCATTCCCATCATCTGCTGGTCCCGATGCTCCTGCTCCTACTCCTCCTAGTCAGTCATTCCGTCAGCAATCGATCACCTAAGCGATTGCCAAGAGACAGCAGTATTCATGCACTCATCCAACGGAGCAGAAGTCAATGTGCTCCTGGCCAAATTGCTGGTGCTGCAGTCCTTCCCTTCTCAAGTGGTGGACTCTGCACCTTTCAGAGAATTGATGGCTTGTGCCGAACCGAGGTGGAGAGTCCCCAGCCGTCATTTCTTTCCGAAAAAGGCAGTACCAGCCCTGCACAAATATGTAGAACAGAAGGTGGGCTGGTCCTTGAGGCTGTCGGTGTCTGCCAAAGTGCATGGCAGTGCTGACGCGTGGAGCTGTAACTACAGGCAGGGACAATACATGTCCTTTTACAGCTCACTGGGTGAATGTGGTTCCTGCACAGCCACACCAACAACTTGGCCAAGTCTCGCCGCTTCCGCCTCCACGTTGTCATGCCGTATGTCCTGCGACTATGTCTGACTCTGCCTCCTCTTCCTCCACCATGTTCTCAGCCTCCACAGCAGGGACAAGTCACAATGCCCCTCCAGCATACCACATGTGCAGGGCACAGCGGTGTCACGCTGTTCTGCACCTGGTTTGCCTTGGCGAACGGAGTCACACAGGGGAGGAACTGCTCCATGCTATTCATTAAGAAATCGAAGCCTGGCTTTCTCCGCGACAACTGAAAATCGGAACCATGGTGACCGACAACGGGAAGAACATGGTGTCGGTACTGCGTCAAGGAAGGCTGAGCCATGCGCCCTGCATGGCACTCGTGTCCAGTCTGGTTCTCAAGCGACTCTTGAAGTCTTCCACCCATCTGCAAGACATCATAACAATGGCCAGGAAGCTTTGCATGCACTTCATCCACTCGTACACCGCAAAGCACATCCTCCTTGAGCTGCAGTGGCAGAACGGCATCCCCCAACATAGGCTCATATGCGATGTTTCCACCTTTGGAATTCCACCTTCCATATGTTGGACCAACTATACCAACAGAGAAAAGCCATCAATGATTTCTTGATGATGCAAGCGGATAAGAGTACTCCCCTGTGTAACTTTGACGTCAGCCAGTGGCAGCTCATGCGTGACACCTGCCGTTTGCTCAGGCCCTTTGAGGATGCCATGTTATTTGTCAGTCGCCAGGAGTACGGGATGATCATTCCACTGCTTCATGTCCTGGTCCTGGAACAAATGGTGGTAACAATGGCTGGTCAGGGGACTGGAGACGTGGCGCCTAGATCTCACGGCCACATGAGCCCTGTGGGGGCTGAACTGGAAGAGGAGGAGGAGGACATTGGAGCAGAGGCAATTTGTAGCAAAATGGGTGGTTTTTCTACTCAGCTGACAGGAGAGGAGGAGCAGGAGCATCCAGGGGAGCTACAGGGCGAGGAGGAAGATGAGACAAAGGACCCAGACACACCGTGGCAGTATACAGTGGAGATGGAGGCAGGGAGTCCCTCCGAGTCATTTGCACAAATGGCACGATGCATGCTCACTTGCAAAGGGATGACTTCTGGCCCTCCACCTTGTTGGACCCTTGCTACTGATCCAACATGGGGGTCCTTTTTACACCCACTGAGAGGGAGGACAAACGTAATTACTACAGAGACATCCTATGTAGTCAGTTGGCCGCTGCCTATCTGCGCCATCGTCCATCCTCTCACAGGTCTGACTGTGGGGGGGGGGCCCTCTGCGCTCACGTTTTACTGCCATGGCTGCTGGGGAGGGATGGGGTGGCAGGAGCAGTACCAGCTCTATCAGCAGCAGCCTGAGTTTACAGTCGCTGATGAGCAGCTTTCTTCACCCGCATAGTGAAGAAACTACTCACCAGCATCAGCAGAAGGTAGACCTGGAGCAGGACCTGAATCAGGAGGTGGTGGCATACTTGAACAGCACCCTGTCACCCCGCATTGAAGATACTGGGCAGCCAAACTGAAGTTGTGGCCGCAACTGGCAGAGTTTGCCCTGGAAAAGCTGTCCTACCCAGCCAGTAGTGTGACATCAGAGCGGGTGTTTAGTGCATCAGGGCCCATAGTTACCCCAAGAAGAACTCGCCTGTCCACCCAAAATGTGGAGAGATTGACCTTTGTCAAGATGAATCAGGCATGGATCAGACAGGATTTCCACTCACCAATTCCTGATGCATCTGATTAGATCATCCATGCCGCCTCCCCCAAACCTTGACAAAAGAGACCAGTTTTCTCTGGCTACCTGCCTCAGCTACTACTCTAATGCTGCCACTTGCCTGACGCTACACATCTCATGCCAAGTGCTCCTTGTTTCACCCACCTTCGCGGGTACTCATATTGCCACCCACCACCCCACTCTGTCACCGGGTCACTTTGTGGTGTCCTGATGCTGCTGCTGCCATCTCCACACTATGTCACCTTCACACTCTGTGGTATCCTGCTGCTGCCATCTCCACACTATGTCACCTAGCCACTCTTTGATATCCTGATGCTGCCGCCATCTCCACACTATGTCACCTTACCACTCTGTGGTATCCTCCTGATGATGCTGCTGTTGCCACCTTCACACTCTGTCATTGGGCCACTCTGTTGTTTCCTCATGTTGCTGCCACCTCCAAACTAATGCTGCCAACTTCAGACTGTGTCATTGTGCCACTTGGTGGTCTCCTCATACTGCTGCCAACTCCAGACTGTGTCATTGTGCCACTCGATGGCCTTCTCCTGATGCTGCCAACTCCAGATTATGTCATTGTGCCACTCGATGGCCTTCTCCTGATGCTGTCAACTCCATACTATGTCATTGTGCCACTCTGTGGCCTCCTCCTGATTCTGCTGCTGCCTCCACCTCCGCACTCTGTCATTGTGCCAATCTGTGGCCTCCTCATACTGCTCCCAACTCCAGGCTCTGTCATTGTGCCACTCGGTGGACTTCTCCTGATGCTGTCAACTCCAGACTATGTCATTGTGCCACTCTGTGGCCTCCTCCTGATGCTGCCCCTGCTTCTGCCGCCACCTCCACACTCTGTCATTGGGCCACTCTGTGGTCTCCTCATGCTGATGCCAACTCCAGACTGTGTCATTGTGCCCCTCGGTGGCCTCCTCATACTGCTGCCAACTCCAAACTCTGTCATTGTGCCACTCGGTGGCCTACTCCTGATGCTGCTGCTGCCACAGCCACCTCCAGACTTTGTCAGGAGGTGGCTGGGTGGCCTCCTCATACTACTGCCAACTCCAGACTCTGTCATTGTGCCACTCGGTGGCCTTCTCCTGATGCTGCCAACTCTAGACTCTGTTGTTGTGCCACTTGGTGGCCTCCTCATACTGCTGACAACTCTAGACTCTGTCATTGTGCCACTCAGTGGCCTTCTACTGATGCTGCCAACTCCAGACTGTGATATTGTGCCACTCGGTCGCCTCCTCATACTGCTGCCACCTCCAGACTCTGTCATTGGGCCACTATGTGGTCTCCTCATGCTGCTTCCACCTCATAACTATGTCATAGGTCCACTCTGTGGACTTCTCATGCTGTTCCCACCTTCCCCACTTCATGACTTGTCCACTATTTTGGCTTTCAGCCTGGCTGACATCATCATTTATTTTACCTTTCTTCTGATCTGTCAGAAGGAAGGAAAAATGAGACGCACAACGGATCCTGTCTGTGTAGCAGCTGTAATGCCTGTATGGTCCCATCAGAATTGGCTTATGATTTGGTAGCCAAAAGCAGGAGTAGGTACAAAACACAGAAGACATGCAAATATTCCATTCATGTTTCATCTCTGGGGGAGCTCTACTTGTATAAGCGGTTAATAGAACAGGTTCTGTAGACATCTATGTGGAATTAGCTGATGACAGTGTAAAAGGAGTGCGCTTCTTCTTGGCGCTAACATCGACCTGTAAGGCTGAGTTCATACTTCAGTTTTGGCCCCGTGACTGCCAAAATAAGTGAAGTGTGCAGTGATTCTAAGAGTGGCGCCTGTCCTCTGCATGGCATACAGACTCAATGTATTATTTTTTTCCAACCCAAGCAGACTCCCTATGCGTGTTACTGCAAGGCACAGTGTTCTACACCACTATAAAGGCTCTCTGCAGCAAGGAAATATATATTTTTTTACGTAATTCACCGCGAATATATTCGGATCGAACAGAATGTTTCCCAAAGAATTCGGCAAAGCGGCGAATCGAATTTTTCAATGATTCACTCATCTCTAATTATTACTTTATTGTCACTATTTCCAAGATGTCCCCCAACCTGCACATCTGTTGCAGACAAGGGAGGAGGTATAGTAATCATGAACTCAGAGGACTATAACAAAGAGCCTTGCGGATACTATCAGACACCAACTATTATGTACCTCTCACTAGTGACCCCCAGATGTCTTTAAAAAAGCACTTTATGCTATTTTAGACAAGTTAAAGAGGAAAGGGTTCTAAACAAAAAAGAAAACCAGTTCCTTAAAATAAACTTTCCGTCCATCCCTTCTTGTACATCCTACCAAAAAGTCATAAATCCCTCAGTAATCCCCCAGGACGCCTCATCATCTCAGGCATCAATTCCATTACTTCAAACTTATCAGCTTACGTCGATTCAACCCTTCAAAGATACGTAAAACACCTCCCGTCATACTGCAGGGGCTCCAGTCATCTGATCACGCTACTCCAGAATGTTTATTGAGAAACAAACTTCCTATGGGTCACTTTAGACGTTTCAGCATTATATAGTAACATTAAACATGAACTCGGGATAAAGGCAGTTGAATGTTTTTTAATTGAGGATCAGTATCTACCCAACCCACAAAGAAACCATATTCTCAACTCCATTGAATTTATTTTAACCCATAATTATTTCAAATATAGGAACACTTTTTATCTACAAAATTGCGGCACAGCTATGGGCACCAAGTTTGCCCCATCATACGCTAACCTATTCATGGGGGTTTTTGAATACAATGAAGGACTTCTTGAACATGAACATATAGTCTTTTACAAAAGATTCATTGATGACATTATTCTTATTTGGAAAGGGGGCCCATCCCTACTGTCTACCTTCATCGAGAATCTCAATCACAGCAACTAGAATCTGACCTTCACTTCACATTTTGATCCGTCGTCTATTGTTTTCCTTGACCTCCATATCCAAACCCTTAATAATAAAATAATTACCAGTACACACTTTAAGGAGGTAGACGCTAATAGCTACCTGGATTTCAGTAGTTGCTCTTACACACAATGGAAGAAAAACATCCCATACGGGCAGATGCGAAGAGTCAGAGGAAATTGTTCTAATGATAACACTCTAAAAAAACAACTGACCACATTACAAGAGAGATTTCTAACTAGAGCTCATTCTGGACTCTAAATCTCGGGCACTGAAAAACAGCCAGTTTGAATGCCTACAACCACGAGATAACACAAAAAATACAACCACAATGACCAAGATTCAGACAAATTTCCTTACAAGGTATAACTCCCATCATAATTCCATTAAATCCATTCTACAGAGACACTGGTAAATACTACATGAGGACCCTATCCTGAACAAGGTCATCCCCAAAAAACCAAGAGTTACCTACCGTCGGGCCCATACCCTGAAAAATATTCTAACCCCATCTTGCCCTAGAATCCCTGAGGAAAAAAATGAGAACATCGCCACGACAACACCAGGCTCTTTTAAATGTAACATAAAACGCTGTCTATGCTGCTACAGTGTAACGGATAAGGTTAACAAGGTCATAGCACACAACACAGGGGAAACAATCATGCTGAAACACCACATGAATTGTTCCTCAAAATTTTTTATTTATCTGATCGAATGCCCATGAAAATTACAGTATGTGGGACGCACTACACAAACTTTAAGGGACAGATTAAATAACCACCGCTCCAACATAACCAAACAATACCTTAAACATGGGGTTTCCAGACACTTCTCAGAAATACACGCAGGTAATTTCTCAGGCCTGAGGATAACTCCAATTGAAATCGTTTCACAATCATATTCCCAACTATGTAAATGTGAGATGTTCTGGATCTACAAGTTCGACACGTTATCACCTTTCGGCTTAAATGAGTCACTAGAGTATAATCACTACTAAAAGTGTTTACCTAGCGGCATTCAGCCAGATAATCTAGGATATGATCCAACTAACACCAAATTACCTATCTATGTACCCATTTATTTATCTGTCTACATACATACTGGTATTCCTTCTTAAATAAACCTTCAGTCCCATATGCTTTTATATATTCCCCCAGTACACTTATAACAGCATTTTCAGCAACTTTGTCATGGCTTACGCTGTATACGCTTTACTTATGGTTTTATGCATTTTAATATGTATTTTTCCATACCCCTCTACAGTAAGAATTTATTAGCACATAAACCGGCACCAATATATTGCTTTTTTTGCACATACTCCTATGAGGATGTCCCTCCATGTATAAATCATTTTATCTCATTATTTTATCCTATCCACCATCGCTGCATACGTCTTTTACATGGTTTTATGCATCTCAGTATATCTCTTATTACTTTATTCTATTAACCTTATATGGATTTTAGCCTACATATATATGAATTATTTTGTTTTTTTATTTATTTATTTATATATATCTATCCTCTAAAAATGTATTCTGATCTTGTCACGACCAGTATCCCAGCAGCAGTCGTGTCGCACCAGACGGAGGGGAAGGGGGACCCTTATCTACGGATGGGAAATAGAACGGCCACCCCTGACTAACCCTAAGCTGGCACCTGTCTGCCCTGATACCCTAGATGGGGTGTGAACCCGTACGGCGAGCAGTATGCCTAAACCCTCAGTCACCCTAAGAAGACTAGACTGGGGAAAGGCAGATGGGAGCACTAGTCACCATCACTCATGTCTAGGAGAACAACAGGGGAAGACAGCAACAAACAAACAATCTCCAGCAGAGATAGACTTATCCAGTTACAAGCAGAGAAGATGATCCCAATAACGACAGTCCACGCCAGACAAGAGCTCCACAGCAATACCGTCAAACGATCTCCTTCAAAGGTCAGAATAGCACTGGAAGTAAGGACTATATCTGGCAATGACTGCAAGTGAAACTGAAACTAATATAGTAGCTGGGAGTGGCAGACAGGACTCACCTGAGAAGGATGCCTACAAACTCCCAGTCAGGACAAAAAGGTTCACAAGGCAAAACGCGGATGACATACCCTAAACCACGGAGAAAACTCACAAGCTATCGCGAGTAGCAAGTCGCTGCAGCCTTCTCCTCCCAGACCTGTCTGGATCAGTCACAGTCGTGACAGATCTATTTCTATTTATGTATTTTTCATAATGTTGTACGTGTATTTACTTATATTTATATATCTACTTCTATATTTATGTACACCTAATTTATTCCTATTCCCCCCCCTCCCGCCCCCCATCAACCAGGATCCTTCAATGTGCCCCTTAATAATGAAATCTTATATGATAGAGAGGACAAGCGCAGCTACCTTTGAAATGTTACCTCAAGCCCCCCCCCAAAATTGTGCCCTATATTGGAGCCAAATATTGGAGCTAAACCCCTTTTTGTTTATCCCCTGCTATGGCGTTATTCATTAAAGTAGGATACTTCTCCCTATGTCTCATGCCACATGAAGACTTCTCCCCCTCCCTGCTTTCACTGAGATTTTGCGCTCCACACATCCATGTGGAACGCAGGCTGCCGGTCCTGATATAGCCGTGTACCTCCCCCTTGCCTCCGCTTCCGGCTTGCGCTCCACGTGTTCTCTTTGGAGCGCACAGCTGAGCCTCTTCCGGTCCTCCACAATCAGATGTGTGTTCCACACTGGACCCAGCGCATGCGCAATACACAAGACATGCGTTCCACTTACCGGAAGTGTGGCACTCGGTGCTTCTCAACTCCTCCTGGCCCGATCTATTTCTCCCTACCAGCCGTCCAGTAAGTCCTCATATTGGGGGTAAACTACTTCTACGATCTAAGAGGGGGGATAATATGACATTATGTGTTTTATACCTTTGAAAGTAAAAACGTTTATATTCGATTAACCTCTGGCCCAGCAGGAGGCAGTACTTCCGGTTTGGAAGGTCACATGCCTCCCCTGCCGCCATTTTTTGAATATATAGCCATTTTAGTATATGCACCATATACCCTGCTCCTGAAGAAGGGGGATTGTACTTAACCCCCAAAACATGTTGATCTTATTTCTTCAATAAAGACCACCTGACTGAATACTGAGGCCCCCGATTCATCATTTGGGACCATCAGGCGGATTCACTATCTACAGGCGATCTCGGTGAGGAGGGGTTTAAGGTGTAAGTGTTTTGAGTTTATCTTACACTTCCCCTCCTGGTGAAGTGAGTACTACTACAACAACCACAAGCGTTGTTTGTACTGTTTTTATTGTTTATAATTGATTTGATCATCCGATCATTTGACATCATTTTATTCAAAGTAACATATTCTATCTAATATCCATCTATGTTTCTTTAATCATCACCACATAGCCAAATAGCCATCTTTTGGGAACCTTTCTGTAACCGCTTCCTTCTACCCCTGTGCTCATGGTTTCTGGCGCTCTACTCGGGTCTTTGCATCCTGATCTGCCTTTTTCAAATCTCTTTATTAGGGCAGCCTCGACACCTGAGGCGCGTTTCTTCTGCTATGTGAGCTGCCTAATACCTTTTGGACTTCCTCTATTGAATTACTTCCATCCCTTCTTATTAACTTGCACCTTGGCGCTCTCTTCCTCCAGGAACTTGGGCTGACTCTCCAGCCCTCTATTCCTGTTTGGAGTCCTCCCATCCTAACGCTCCCCTCTTTTTCTTTTTTTTTTTCTCACTTGCATCTCTTGTTCTGTCAGGTCTGTTGGTTAATACTAAGTCCAGTGTGGCCGTCCCGTCCCTCTAGTCGGGTCCTGAACCAGTTGGGAAAGGTAATTGTCTTTGGTTATTGCCAAGAACTTGTTTCCTTTATGAAATATACAGGTTTCAGTTTCCCAGTCTATATCTGGGTAGTTGAAGTCCCCCATAATATCCACCTCATTATGATTTGCGGCCTCGTCTATTTCGTATAGTAGTAGATTTTCAGTGAATTCTGGTATATTAGGTGGCTTATAATAAAATTCCTATTAGTATTTTATTATTGTTTTTTCCTCCATGTATTCCTACCCACAGTGACTCCATATTTTCATGTCATTTACTTATATCTTCCCGGAGTGTGGGATTTAGACAGGACTTTACATAAAGGCAAAACCCTCCCCCTCTCCGGTTTTGATGATCCTTTCTAAACAGACTGTAACCCTGTACATTAACTGCCCAGTCATAGCTATCATTCAGCCATGTCTCCGTTATTCCCACTATGTCATAGTCCTCCTTACACATAACTAATTCCAGTTCACCAGTTTCATTAGTCAGGCTTCTGGCATTAGTGTATGGTACATACAATTAAGAGGTTTATGTATATTTTTTACCCAAGACCTTTCCTTATGTTCTAGTCCCTTCTTCCATTCCTCCCCCACTTCCAATACTTTGCCCCAGGTCTCTATCTGCACTATCTTCCCCTCCTATAATGTAGTTACCCTTTCCCTCAGTCCCTAGTTTAAACACTCCTCCAATCTTCTAGCCATCTTCTCCCACAAAACAGCTTCCCCTTCCCCATTGAGATGCAACCCATCCCAATGATACAGCCTGTAGCCGACAGAGAAGTTAGCCCAGTTTTCCAGGAACCCAAACCCCTCCTTCCTACACCAGTTCTTGAGCCACTTGTTAACCTCCTAATCTAATCTCCCGCTGCCTTTCTTGTGCGGCTCGTGGTACATGCAGTATTTCGGAAAACACTACCTTTGAGATCCTTGCCCTAAGCTAGTGACCTAAATCCTTAAAATCATTTTTAAGGACACTCCACCTACCTCCAACTTTGTCATTGCTTCCAGTATGGACCATGACTGCTGGATCTTCTCCAGCCCCTCCCAGTAATCTGTCAACCCGATCAACGATGTGTCGAACTTGAGCACCAGGACACATTGCCAGTGGCGTACACACAATCCATGGGGCCCCGGTGCGAAACTGATCCATGGGGCCCCCTCCCCGTCGCTCACCCCCCCCCCCCATTTCTGACAGCGATGCTAATGGTCCTTTCAGCCCCAGTTTACTTCTAAAATTAAACGTTTTGGTTAAATAAAGTATATTACAAAAATGTAACCTATCACTTGCCCTTTCCGTGTGGCTAATCCGCTGTGTGAATGAGTGCCAAGCCCTGTTCCAGACAGCATAGACACGGAGCACTAACATGATTGATAATGCTCCATGCCTCTCTGTGATCTTTTAACTACAAAATCCCAATGACAACTTTATCTCACTGTGATTTTGAAGTAAAAAGGTCACAGAGAGGCACGGAGCATTATCAATCCTGTTAGTGCTCTGTGTCTCTGCTGTCTGGAGCGGGGCTTGGCACTCATTCACACAGCAGATTACCTGCACAGGATCCGCCCGTGTTAAAGAGCCCTAACCCCAATGCACGGCTACACTCACCCAGTCCTAACTAATAAAATCTGGTCCTACCTCATCCAGAGTGTCGCTGGCGTCGGCGTGATGTCCGCTGGATCCAGAACAAGGTCCCTGTGGTGAGAAAAAAAGAATCAGGAAGGGATGGTGACTGCCCCTGTGAAATAACCAGCAGGGGGCGCTGTGCTGGCCTGTAAGACTGAGCCATGCCAATGTATAGCAGGGTAATCTAGTGCTACCACACAGTACTAATGCCCACCTTGAGGCCCCTCACAGTACTAATGCCGACCTTTGTTCCTGTAACAGTAGTTATACTCAGATATGTGCCCCCTCACAGTAGTTATGCCCAGTTATGTGTCCCCTCACAGTAGTAATGCCAAATATGTGCCCCCTCACAGTAGTAATGACCAGAATATGTGGCCCCTCAAAGTAGTTATGCCAGATTTTGTGTCCCCTCACAGTAGTTATACCAGATTATGTGTCCCCTCACAGTAATATGCCCAGATATGTGCCCCCTCACAGTAGTAATGCCAGATTATGTGTCCCCTCACAGTAATATGCCCATATATGTGCCCCCTCACGGTAGTAATGCCAGATTATGTGTCCCCTCACAGTAATATGCCCAGATATGTGCCCCCTCACAGTAGTAATGCCAGATTATGTGCCCCTTCACAGTAGTAATGCCAGATTATGTGCCCTTTCACAGTATTTATGCCCAGTTATATGCCCCCCTCAAAGTAGATATGCCCAGATATGTGCCCCCTCAAAGTGGTTATGCCAGATTATGTGCCCCTTCAAAATATTTATGCTCAGATATGTGCCCCCTCACAGTAGCTATGCCACATTATGTGTCCCTCACGTTAGATATGCCCTCACAGTGGTTATGCCAGATTACCTGCCCCCTCACAGTAGCTATGCCTTCATATGTGCCCCCTCAATCCTCATAGTTATGCCTTCATATGTGACCCCCTCACAGTAGTTATGCCTGATTAGGTGCCCCCTCACATTAGTTATGCCCCCCCCCCTCTTGCCCTTTGCTCCTTGCCCCCAGTCTGCAGCCTTAGAAAAAAAAAAAAACATACTTACCTTCTTCCCTGATGACAGGCTCCCTCACTGATCTCGGTGCTGGCTGTGCTGAAGGCAGATTCCCGGGTTTTCAGATCTCCTCCCACAGCCAGCAGCGCCATGTGGGGCCAGCAGGGGTAGCTCCTGAGCTGTGAAGATCAGTGAAGCAGGGATGACAGAGGTTTCCCTGCTTCACTATGGAAAAGAAATGTCGGCCGGCTGGGTGTGTAAGTGCGCGCTCACCAGGACTGCATGCATTAGACAAGATGTGCAACCTTCTTGTCTTTTTCTTTCTTGAGTACTTTAGAAATGGGGTGATCTTTCTCTCCATAGATAGGAGAAAGAGCAAGCGGCACTCCACACTACTCCACTATGGAGCGGTGCCCGTATCCCGAGTCGGTGTACTCACAAATAGTAGTAGTATTGGAAGGATCGGCACTCAAAGTAATATTTCTTCAAAGTTCTCTTTTATTCGCCATTGAATGAGGTAACACTACACGTGTTTCGGCTGTATAAGCCTTTCTCAAGTGTGCCAGTATCTCAAGTATCTCAAGTACTGAGTACTCAAGTATCTCTGAGTACTCAAGTATCTCAAGTATCTCAGTATCTCAAGTATCTCTCCATAGATAATCTTAAGAAAGGGTCATTCTCTGCACATTTTGTCCTGTGAGGAGGGAACACATCTAGTTGCTTCCTCCTTCTTCCTTTTCTGACTCACCGCACTAAGGGCTCATGCACACGACCGTGTCCTAGCAGGGTCCGTGCTGCAGACTTCAAATTGCAGTCTGCAATGTACGGGCACCAACCGTGGGGCAGCCGCATGTGGATCGTGGACCCATTCACTTGAATAGGGTCCACCATCCGCATGCAACAGTCCGCACTGCGAAAAAGTAGTGCATGCACTACTTTTTCGCGGTGCGGAGGCATGGACAGAAAATCCACTGAAGCCCTTGGTAGCATGGAAGCACCACGGAAGCACTGCACCACATCTCCCAGATTGCGGACCCATTCAAGTGATGCGAGGTGCACGCGGCCGGTGCCCGTTTATTGTGGACCCGCTGTATGCGGGCCGCAATACGGCCACAGCCGGGCAATGGCCGCATACATGAGCCCTAACTCATAGGGCTGTTTCACACACGAGTCCATTGCGGAAATCACTTTTTGTGTTTGAGCATGATCCTCCATTCTGGACTTGCAGGAGCGCACGGCATTATAATGATTTATAATGCTATGTACCTCTGTTTGACCTTATTGCTACAGAATCATACTAACAGCGTTATGTCACTATGATTCTAACAATAAGGTCAAGCAGAGGCACACAGCATTGTAAATCATGATAATGCTGTGAGCTCCTGCAAGTCCAGAATGGAGGATCACGCTAACACGGAGTGTGATTCCTGCAATGGACTCCCTCATGTGAAACAGCCCTTGCTAAGTTAGGGGAGGATCCAGGGTCCACATCCAAACTTCCAGTGGGGGCTGTATCAGGGCTGTGAGTTGTTTAACTGTGTCTTTTCCATCCTTAACCATATTGGGTACACCTGGCATTACATCACAATAAATAGCATTAAGTATTATGTCAAACATTAAACAACAAACAATTTGCAAGTACCCCCAACTCTGGGGTACTGCACATGCTACCTGCACATCGGGTAACATGTTTAACATGTTCCTTTTACTGCATATGTTGACTAGAGATGGCCCGAACTATCCGCCGGCGAACAGTTCCCGGCGAACATAGCTTGTTCGCGTTCGCCTCAACGGGCGAACACATGCGATGTTCGGTCCGCCCCCTATACATCATCATTGAGCAAACTTTGACCCTGTACCTCACAGTCAGCAGACACATTCCAGCCAATCAGCAGCATACCCTCCCTCCCAGACCCTCCCATCTCCTGAACAGCATTCATTTTAGATTCATTCGGAATTTGCAGTCTTAGTGAGAGGAGGGAGAGTGTAGTTGCTGCTGATTTAATAGGGAAATCGATAGCTAGGCTAGTGAATTCAGTGTCCACTCCAGTCCTGAAAGACTCATCTGATCTTTGCTGTAAGGACAGCGTCCTGACAGCACCCCAAAAAGCCCTTTTTAGGGCTGCAACATTAGTCTGCTTTTTTTTTTCCTTTATATACATATTGCAGTTGTCTGGCCTGCCTGTGTGTGAGGAGCTGCAGGCCCACAGACTGTAGTGTGCCCACTGCCAGTGCCCACCCCTGTCATCCCGTGTGGCATAGGACTTTGCATCAAAAAAAGGCATTTAATTTTTACACTTTAATCTAAGGTTAGTTGCCTGCCAGTGTGTGTCAGGCTGACTTCCACTGACTGTAGTGTGCCCACTGCCAGTGCCCACCACTCATACCGGCTGGCACAGGACTTTGCATAAAAAGGCATTTAATTTTTACACTTTAGTGTAATTTCAGTTGCTTGCCTGCTGCCAGTGTGTGTCAGGCCCGCTTCCACTGACTGTAGTGTGCCCACTGCCAGTGCCAACCACTGATACCGGGTGGCACAGTAGCTTGCCGATAAATAAGGCATTTAATTTTTAGACAGTAGTCTAAATTCAGTTGCTTGCCTGCTGCCAGTGTGTGTCAGGCCTGCTTCCACTGACTGTAGTGTGCCCACTGCCAGTGCCCACCACTCATACCGGGTGGCACAGTAGCTTGCCGATAAATAAGGCATTTAATTTTTAGACAGTAGTCTAAATTCAGTTGCTTGCCTGCTGCCAGTGTGTGTCAGGCCCGCTTCCACTGACTGTAGTGTTCCCACTGCCAGCGCCCACCACTCATACCGGGTGGCACAGTACCTAGCACGCGTAGTACCACTTATCTAATAAAAAAATGACGGGCAGAGGCAGGACACCCCGCAGGGGCCGTCGTGGTCGTGGTGCTGTGATTTCCACTGTCCCTGGAATAATGCCCAGTTTTCAGAGGCCACGTACCCTGAACCCGAAAAATTCTGAGGACATAGTTGACTGGCTTAGACAGGACACCCAATCTTCAACAGCTTCCGCTTAGAACCTTGACGCACTATCCTCCTCCAGCTCAGCTTCGGTCACCTGCTCTCAAGTTACCACGCACCCGCCCGTCGCCACCACCACCACTACCACCACAGCCACCACAGCCGCTTCACTTGATCCGTCAGAGGAGTTATTTACGCATCAGTTGGATGCAATTAGTGATGCGCAACCATTATTGCCAGATGATGTAGATTACGGGGATATGTCTCAGTCAGGCAGGATTACACACATGGACGTACAGTGTGATAATGATGATGATGATGTTGTACCCGCTGCTGCTTCCTTTGCTGAGGTGTCAGATACAAGTGAAGCGGTTGATGATGATGATGTGTCCACGGATGCCACGTGGGTGCCTGCTCGAAGAGAAGAAGAGGGGGAAAGTTCTGAAGGGGAGACAGAGAGAATGAGGTCGTCGCAAGGAGTTAGTGGCACAGTCAGACAGCATGTATCGGCACCTGGGGTCAGCCAGACAGCACGCCAGTCAACGCATGCTGTTGCCACCACCAGAATGCCGTCATTGCAAAGCTCAGCAGTGTGGCATTTTTTTGTGTGTCTGCCTCTGATAAAAGCAATGCCATTTGCAACCTGTGCCAAAAGAAACTGAGTCGTGGGAAGTCCAACACCCACCTTGGTACAACTGCTTTGCGAAGGCACATGATCTCACATCACAAACGCCTATGGGATCAACACATGAGTACAAGCAGCACACAAACTCAAAGCCACCATGCTCCTCCTGGTCCAGCATCTTCAGCCACGTCAACCACTGCTGTCCTCCCTGCCCCCTCTCAACCACCCGCCACTCCATCTCTCACCTTCAGCAGTTCCTGCTCATCTGCCCACAGTCAGGTGTCTGTCAAGGACATGTTTGAGCATAAGAAGCCAATGTCACAAAGTCACCCCTTGCCCGGCGACTGACAGCTGGCTTGACGGAACTCTTAGCCCGCCAGCTTTTACCATACCAGCTGGTAGAGTCTGAGGCCTTCAAAAATTTGTCGCTATTGGGACACCACAGTGGAAGGTACCCGGACGAATTTTTTTTCAAAAAGGCAATCCCAAACCTCTACCATGTCATTGAAAAGGAAGTCATGGCATCTCTGGCATACAGTGTTGGGGCAAGGGTCCATCTGACCACTGATACCTGGTCTGCAAAGCAGGGTCAGGGCAGGTATATCACGTATACTGCGCATTGGGTCAACCTGCTGACGGCTGACAAGCATGGAATGCGTGGCTCCGCAGCGGAGTTGATGACACCACCACTTGCAGGCAGACCTGCCACCTCCTCTACTCCTACTCCATCCTCTTCGATATCCTCCTCGGCTGAGTCCTCTTCTGCTGCGGCGTCTGGCTGCACATCAACTGAATCCCCTCAGCTCCCCAGGGGTTATTCCACATCCCGGATACGACAGTGTCACGCTGTCTTGGGGTTGACTTGCCTGAAAGCAGAGAGCCACACAGGACCAGCACTCCTGTCCACCCTGAACGCACAGGTGGATCAGTGGCTGACCCCGCACCAACTGGAGATCGGCAAAGTGGTGTGTGACAATGGAAGCAATCTGTTGGCGGCATTAAATTTGGGCAAGTTGTCACATGTGCCGTGCATGGCACATGTGTTGAATCTCATCGTACAACGTTTTGTGTCTAAGTACCCAGGCTTACAGGACGTCCTCAAGCAGGCCAGGAAGGTGTGTGGCCATTTCAGGCGTTCCTACACGGCCATGGCGCATTTTTCCGATATTCAGCGGCGAAACAACATGCCAGAGAGGCGCTTGATATGCGACAGCCCGACACGTTGGAATTCAACACTCCTAATGTTTGACCGCCTGCTCCAACAAGAAAAAGCCGTCAACTAGTATTTGTATGACCGGGGTGCTAGGACAGCCTCTGCGGAGCTGGGAATCTTTTTGCCACGTTACTGGACACTCATGCGCAATGCCTGTAGGCTCATGCGTCCTTTTGGGGTGGTGACAAACCTAGTCAGTCGCACCGAAGGCACCATCAGCGACCTCTTCCAATTTGTTTTCTTCCTGGAGCGTGCCCTGCGAAGAGTTCTGGATCAGGCTGTAGATGAGCGTGAAGAGGAAGAGGAAGAGTTGTGGTCACCATCACCACCAGAAACAGCCTTGTCATCATCGCTTGCCGGACCTGCAGCAACGCTGGAAGAGGAGTATGAGGAAGAGGAGTCAGAGGAGGAATGTGGCGGCTTTGAGGAGGAGGAAGACCAACCACAGCAGGCACCCCAGGGTGCTCGTTGTTGTCACCTATCTGGGACCCATGGTGTTGTACGTGGCTGGGGGGAAGAACAGACTGTCAATGACATCAGTGAGGACGAGGAACGGGAAATGAGTAGCTCTGCATCCAACCTTGTTCAAATGTGGTCTTTCATGCTGTCATGTCTGTTGAGGGACCCACGTATAAAAAGAAAGAAGGAGAACGATCTGTACTGGGTGGCCACGCTACTAGACCCCCGGTATAAGCAGAAAGTGGCAGAAATGTTACCAAATTACCGAAAGTCGGAAAGGATGCAACAGTTCAAAACCAAACTAAAAAATATGCTTTACACAGCTTATAAGGGGGATGTCACAGCACAACGGGAATCTAACAGGGGAAGAGGTGAGTGTAATCCTCCTCCTACCATGGCGGCAAGGACTGGACGATTTACAGATGTGTTGTTGATGGAGGACATGCAGAGCTTTTTCAGTCCTACTCATCGCCACAGCCCTTCGGGATCCAGCCTTAGAGAACGACTCGACCGACAGGTAGCAGACTACCTCGCCTTAACTGCAGATATCGACACTCTGAGGAGCAATGAACCCCTTCACTACTGGGTGTGCAGGCTTGACCTGTGGCCTGAGCTATCCCAGTTCGCGATAGAACTTCTGGCCTGCCCTGCTTCAAGTGTCCTGTCAGAAAGGACCTTCAGTTCAGCAGGAGGCATTGTCACTGACAAGAGAAGTTGCCTCGGTCAAAAAAGTGTTGATTACCTCACCTTCATAAAGATGAATGAGGCATGGATCTCGAAGGGACTGATAGTGGGGGATACGTTTGACTAACAAAAGGCCTGATTACATGCCTTGGCCTCAAAATGGTCCCCACGCTGCTGTATTTAATGTCTGCATACCGGATGACTTTCGTGAATTCTCCACCACCAACTAGGGTTCAAGCCGCAATGTTTTAGTCACTTTTCTGCCTGGAAAACATCAATTTTTCAGGCCGCTGCTACAATAGCGGCTGCAACAATGCCATTATTTTTCAGGCATGTGTACATGCCTAATTTTTCTGTCCTATGGTGCAGCACTGTGGCTGCAAAAACAAAAATTGACAAGTGTCAATTCCCCTTCGTGATCGTTACCTTTTTGTGGTGAAGGGGCTTGCGTATCACAATGAAGCAATCATCACCTTTATAAGTGTGTTGGCAATGTTGCCACACCCCAGATGATAAGGCCGTTGCTTCATTATGGTCAGACCAAAAGCGATCGGACGGCTGGATAATATTTCATAGAAAAAACATTAATTTACCTTTTTTTTTTATATGTTGTATGGGTTTTTAATACATAAAATAAAAAATCATAATAAAGTCTCTTAATAGTTTATTAGAAATGATGCAGACAATTAAAAAAATCCCCATCAATTCCAATACAAAGCAAGTACAGAGCTCAGAACTAAATTATTTCATGATGTCGTAATGGTTCGCTAATTCGACAATGGTTAATCAATTTGACCGGATAGGGTCCGTAACAGGGATTAAACTGATAGGAATAGTACTAGTTAAGACACCACTCATATAGGGTGTCACAGCACATTGCTCTGTGCACGCGCAGTGCCCCAATTTGGGAGTAAGAGGACCGACCAAGCTGCTTTTTCCATCTCCCGGTTCCTGAAATCAATTCAGTTTGGTGTATGAGAGTTTGGTCTGTCACTGTGAAGGCAGTCGAAGGTACCCGGCCTAAATTTTTTTTCACAAAAGGCAATACCTGATATGGGACGTAACAGGGATTAAACTGATGAGAATAGTACTACAGAAAATACCATTCATATCGGGTGTGACAGTAAATTGCACGGCGCAGACGCAGTGACCGTGGTTTAAAACAGAGTGGAGGGAGCCAGCGTTTTTTTAACCATCTCCCCGTTCGAAAAATCTATTCAATAAATGGCCCCCAGATTGGGGACGTTAGAGGGATTAAACTGATGAGAATAGTACTACAGAAAATACCACTCATATCGGGTGTGACAGTAAATTGCACGGCGCAGACGCAGTGACCGTGGTTTAAAACAGAGTGGAGGGACCCAGCATTTTTTTAACCATCTCCCCGTTCGAAAAATCTATTCAATAAATGGCCCCCAGATTGGGGACGTTAAAGGGATTAAACTGATGAGAATAGTACTACAGAAAATACCACTCATATCGGGTGTGACAGTAAATTGCACGGCGCAGACGCAGTGACCGTGGATAAAAACAAAGGGGAGGGAGCCAGAGTTTTTTTTAACCATCTCCCCGTTCGAAAAATCAATTCAATTCACCTTTGGGGACCCTTGGTGTTGTACGTGGCTGGGTGGAGGAAGAAACCTTCAATGACATCACCGGGACGTGGCTAGCTTGGTATCCAACCTTGTGCAAATGGGGAGTTTGGGGTTGTGCAAATGAACTGTTTGCGGTTGTTTGCGGTGCATTAAAAGGGGAGTTTGGTCTGTCAATGTCTGTGAAGCGGGCGTAACCCTTACACTACCTGATCGATACAACATCATACCTGATCGTATACACACACTGGATGTTTTAAAGCACGTTATTCCAAACAATTTAGGAATGTTAGTTGATTTATGCCCTTTATGGATTAAAACCCGACTCTGCGTCCACTACGTAATTTTCCATGGGAGTTTTGCCATAGATCCCCCTCCGGCATGCCACAGTCCAGGTGTTAGACCCCTTGAAACAACTTTCCCATCACTATTGTGGCCAGAAAGAGTCCCTGTGGGTTTTAAAATTCGCCTGCCAATTGAAGTCTATGGCGGTTCGCCCGTTCGCGAACATTTGCGGAAGTTCGCGTTCGCTGTTCGCGAATGGAAAATTTTATGTTCGCGACATCACTAATGTTGACTATTAACGGGAATGTCATCTCCCCCGAAGCCCGATTAAATACAGTACTACGGTGCATGAATAGTACTGCAGATGCTATTTCTCTGATGTTCCCACAAACCGGACGTGGAATGTATTGAGAGGACTTCTCCTTGAGTCCTCTCCATTAGGTGTGTGCACTTGGCAGTCCTTTCAATGCATTTCACTGCTGTTTTGTGGGCACATAGCTGGGGAGTGGGGGTGAATATGGACATATAAATTACCTATCTGGAGTCTGCGGCAACTGTACTGTTCATACTGTGCTGTGCTTAATAGGGCTTGCAGAACGTGCAGATTCCCATCTAGCACCATTTAGCAATTTATATGCAGAGAGAATCTACATACAGAGTTAAGTAACTATGCAAACACTTTGCCTTACCAGTCTTGTACCAATCTTGATTTACAGCATGTATTATATTCCAGAGCTGCATTCAAGTGTTTTAGAGCTTTAATCTCTCATTCTTGACTCCATGTCTGCCCCGATAAACTAAAGATTAATTTGAAAACTATCAAGTGTGGATTGTAGCAGAGAGCATTGCAATATAAGAGTGGCATCCTGTAAGAGAAGACCTGATGGTTGACAAGCTGTCAACTGATTGCAGAAGCAATGCCCTGCCCCACTAACTGTGACCTCACCAGCACCCCATTCTTTTAACTATGACCTCCACAGCATCCCACCTCCTTAACAGTTACCTATAACAGTGAAGAAAAAGGGCTGAGTTGTTATGGAAACCTGGTGTAAAACTGTGGGTATGTCATTGAGGCAAAGACTGATAGACCTGCAAGCTTCTATCGGCTAAAAAAGAGTCATGTGACTGTGCATATGTTGGTTAGGATATGAGTGAAGGAGCTGCGAGCTTCTATTGGCTATTATGGGTTATGTGATGGTGTTATATTGCATATTTTTGAGGATATCTCAAGAACGGTACGTTCCTAGAGAGCAGAGACCTGTGTGAAAACGTTACCCGACACCCAATTTACCTCTATGCCAATTTGGTGTCCAACGGTTCACGAGTTTGGATGCTTATATAGGACAGACAGACAGACACTGATTTTTATAATATAGATTTTGGTTAGAAGTTAAATTAGAGAAATAGAAGCCTGGATACCTGTACCTATCAGGCAAAAGAAGCAGCATGCAAGGAGGATGCCCATTTATGCCAAGATGGTCCAAATTTGGCCTGTCTACCTTAGTATGTAGCAAACATGCTCTCATATCAGAATGCATTGTTAATTTTGCTAATTATATTAGAGAACAGTATTCGAGGATTTCCAAAATTGTGCCATTTTTTGGTGCACGCTGTTAAGGTATGACATAACGTTCTATCTGAAGCAGAGTGGAATGAAAGCCTAGTCTTAACAAGCTAAATCCTGGAGTACAAGGTTGCGTATAAAGTGGTAAAGAATGTAGGAGAGTCTGAACTGAGTTCTAGAAAGTAGGTGACAAGGGGCATTCCCAGAAAATATGTAAGAAGGTCCCTGTAAAGAATATTCATCAACATGTCAGCTATTTTCAGAATTCTTGTCTCAACCTGTCTAAGTTCTTTCCAAGCTGTTAGTATAGATAAAACTATAGTTAAAAATGGGATTTGTGTAGAAACCCAAAGCTGTAGCAAGTAAAAATGTTCTAAAGAGTTGTGGGTGATGAAGAGGAACACTCTATAGTTGCCTATAGATGATCTTTGGATAGTGTCCACCAAAATTTAGCTTGGTTCTTGCCTGGATTTAATACACCCTACTTGATCTGGAGAAATTAAGCCTGGAAAGATGTTTAACAATCTAGGGACGTTTAGTGTTTAGTGTAGATTTTGATGTTGGAATTTAAGAGAGAGGTAAGTCAATAGTTAAGAGGTTAGAGAGGGATCTTTACCAGATTTAGAGATGGTCACAATTGTTGCCTGAAGCATCTCGGAGGGAAAAGATCCAGCTTGTAATGTGGAGTTGAAGACATTTATGGAATAAGGTATAAAAGTATCAAGAAACATCTGCTATCATTCATTGGTAAAGCACTTAGGACCAGTGGATTTAGTGTGTTTAAGAGCAAGTATCACAGTCTTGACTTCTTGGGCAATAATAAGGATATTTAGAGAACACAATTGGTCCGGAGATAGGTTAGGTAGTGATAGCTTATGAATAAGGGACAGTATATTCTGGAAAATGGCTTGTTCACATCACCGTTTGTCGTTTCCATTCTCCGGCTCCGTTAAAAAGAAGGAGAACGGAAAGGATGGATGCTGTACATAACTGACACCTAACTGACACCAACGGAGCCTAAAGACCCCATAGACTTTAATGGGGTCCGTTTGGTGTCTGCTCAAAACATGATTTTTGAGCGGACACGAAAGTACTGCATGCATCGGTAAAATACCTAAATTATGTAGAGGCCGGCACCTCTAGTTAACTTAAGACACATCAAGTGGCAGCAGGCGTGGACTTAGACCAGCGTCTAAATAGCTGGTCTTAGTAAATGTCTCCCAAGGTCTTTATGTACTTAGGGGCTCATTTATGAACTGATATACAGTATGCTACTTTTGTGGTGTATATAAGTTGTAGATTTTGTCGGTCACTATTTTGTGGCAAAATCTGTGACTTTTCCCCGCTCACGCCACTTTTCTGACAGATGGAGAAATGAGGGTTGGTGTGGGTGGGGAAGAGGGCAGGCCAGCGGGCCTGTCTCGTTCATCAATTTCTAAGACAGTTTTTGGCATAGAAAATGGCTTAACATTGCACCAGCAAAGCCTGCTCCTCCACATAACTTTGGCGCTTCCTCCAGCAGCACAGACAGTCTTAAAACTGGCTCTTTATATATTTATATGTACAACTACAATTGCTAAGATTACACAGTATGATAAAAAATATTTTCCGTGTATGCCTAATCAATTAAAGCTGTTCAAAGACAGCAGTGTCTCTAATCACAATGAATACTGCAGCAGCTTTTTTCTTTGCATGAAAATTAAATATATTAGGGAAATATCTCTGGTGCAGATTGCGGCACAACAAGCAACTTACGACTTTTCCCGCTAACGCCAGGTCTAAAAAAGTGGGCCTGTTGTGAACGGGGAAGGGGGCAGGCCAGCAGGCCCATCTTATGCATCATTTTCTACGCCTGTTTTTAGGCATAGAAAATGGTCTAAATGTAAGTCAGCTCGGAAGCTGGCTTACATTTAGACTGGCACTGAATGAGCCGAAGTTATGTAGAGGCCTGCACCTCTTCATAACTTCAGCGGATCCACCGCTAGATATAGGAGTTATTAAGACCAGCATATAAAATGATGGTCTTAATAAATTACCCTCTTTATGTTTAATACGATAAATGCCTGAGTCCAAAAATGAGATTCTTGAATATAAAGAATATCAGCCTTTTCGGCCTTCGCTTCTAACCATGGAGATAAGCGCTTAAAAAGATGAGTAAAGCCCTTAGCATTTAAAGATAATACCTTAATAGTCATTGAGGTTTATAAGCAAGGATGCTAATGCAGGGTTCTGTACAGAGCACTGCTGGAGAAAGCCAAGTCTGGCATGATTTCGATCCAGAGCATGCTGGTTCCAATTATAGGTAGATGGAATATAAACTGCAATTGTAGGCAGTCATGGTTGGAGAGTTTGAGTTTTCCAAGGCACTGTACATAAAAGACAGAAGAGGAAACAAACAACAACAAGAAAGAACAGAGAACCAAAAGCCATATAACTACTAAATGTTACAGGGAAAGTTTGCAGGAGAAGAGTGACCAGAGTCTGCCATCAAGAAATGCAGTTATCATTTTTTCAGGTCTTTGTGGCTATGGTAGACCATTCCTCAGCTAGTGTAGCAGCCAACTGTACATCACCTTTGGAGAGGACCTCAAGTAGAGGGATACCCCAAATTTTGAGAAGGGCCAAACCATCTGCAGTAGATCTCAATACATGGGTTTTGCCAGCTCTAGACAGGAACAACTTTGTGGGTAGCCCCACTTACAGGAGATTTTTTCTCTCAGAGCGAATGTAAGAATTTGAAACTTCTTTCTTTCCTGTATTGTGACCTGGGACAGGTCTGAAAACAGAGAGACCTGTGTGAAAGGGTCAGGGAGAGTGCTAACTTTCCTTGCTGCAGACATCAGCTGACCTTTGACATGGAAAAAATTAAGTTATGCTAAAATGTTGCGCTGCTTATCTTCTGGCACATATTTAGGTCTAGGCAGCCTGTGGAGCCTGTTAATGATAAGATCTAGGCCTTAAACATTGAGCAGTAAAGACGCTATTAATCTGAGGGAAGGGGTTAGCTCAGCAGGTGTAACAGAATCGGGAATACAGCGGAATTTGACATTATTGTGCTTAGAACCATTCTTCAAATCTGCTATCTTCAACCTAATGACTAAGGTCATATTCTAAGGATTTATGCGCATCAACTTTAGTATTGTGTGCAGCTGCATATTCTATTTTAACTGCTTTGTGGTCCACTCTGTCCCCAAGGTGATCAACATTAGACAATATGGCTTGTATCATGCAAGAAATGTCATTCTCAATAGAGTCCTTTGAAGTGACAAGCATCTCCTTCATCAGGTTCACCAAGACAGCTTTCATAGAGGCAAGAAAATCGGTAAATACCACGGAGAGAGAACAAAAAGATGGATTATTACTATTTATTTGAAAGTGGCATTAGTTCCATGGCCTTGTACATCAAGAGGGGTTACACATACATATTATAAAACACAAATACAATGTACAACAGTTTGTGCAAAACATACAACACAAATACAATGAGCATAAAACTATTAACAGACTGGTAAAGAGGGAGAGAGGCCCCTTCCTGTGAGAGCTTACAATTTAAAAGGGAAAGACACAGTAGGTGAGGGTAAAAACGCCCATCTGCTTACTGTAGGTATAGGCTTTCCTAAGAGAAGGGTTTTCAGGTTGTTTTTGAAGGTTTGGATGTGGGGATAGTCTGATGCACTGGGGTAGCGAGTTTCAAGAAATGGGGGATGCACATGAGAAATCTTGTAGACGATTGTGCGAGGAACAGATGAGAGGAGAAAAGAGAAGGAGGTCTTGTGGGGATCAGAGATTATGTGTAGGGATGTATCTGTAAAGCAGGTCAGAGATGAAAGGAGAGGACAGATTGTGGACAGCCTTTTAGTTGATTCAAACCTTCATTATATAAGTTATTTTGGGTTTCTGTTTTGCTGGGTTACTAGCTGGCGGGAGAGGTTTGTAGCCTTCCTGTTGGCTGCAAAGAGCTCATTGAGGCTTTGGGTCAACTGGAATGGGTAAGGAGGAAAGATCCCAAGTAGATTCTGATTTGCTATGATGCCTGCTGTTGCAAGCCTTCAAGCGAACAAGTTAGATGCTCTCAGGAGATGTTCTAAAGCCACCGTCAGTTTCTCATGCAGGAAATAAGTCTGTTAAAAGCTTTCAAGGTTCTTTCTCTGTCTTTTGTTTTGGCATAATAGCAAGGTCAGAGGGTCCCTGGGGCCAAAGACCACAGAGCACTGCTAAAGCTTCTTAATTTGGCGGATGCGAGTTCCATCTTGGATCAGGTCCGGAAATGGCAACACCCCCCCCCCCACCCCCCAAACACACACAATTTTTTTGGTTTAACATTTTCTCGTTCTCCAAAATAATGTTCACAGTTGGCGTGCAGTTCCGCTCCATCAAAATGTTATTCTCCTATAGTCGCAGCTTATCAGAGACACCTGTCGCATACTCTTCATGTTCTTCAAATGTTCTTCAAATTGGCCACCAGATATATCAGTAAGAACAACAGTGGCATCAACGATGTCACCCCCCTAATATTTTTATGGATATTTATATGAGAACAAAAGCTCACTCTGATGCAACAAGGGATGGTGGAAGAAGAATAGCCTCTGCATCCTGCTGGCCCCCCTGTAGCTGTTGGGGACCCACACCACCTATAGAGGAGGATAAGGAATAAACACTGGAAAAGGAGGAGGGGTAGGTGGGTCAGGAGGATGAGGCTGATGATGATGTAGACGACACTGGCCATGATGACCAATCATAGCAGTGGGCGGTGCAGGAGGAAAGAACTAGGGTCTGACACCTAGAAACCACACCGATCATCTGTTAAAGGAGGCTGCTGCGGAAAAACCCTTTAACAACAGCAGAAATCTTTATTTTTATTGCTACATTGCAGGTCATACAAAAGAGACAAACACATAGAGATCATCCTGCAGAAAGCTTCAGAGGACACAAAAGAGCCACTGGCGGATCTCCATGTGTCTACCTCCTGTGTATTACCTGCAATGAAGCACAAAATTAAAGTTTTCTGCTACTGTTAATGGTGAGTGTTATGGATTTCCTTCATATTGATTAATTGCTATCACAAGTCATGGAGCACATTATTTACTGGCTGTGTGGAACTACTGATTTCAGTAGAGGGACTTGTTCATGATTACTGGTAATTCTGTAATGCTGACATGCTTATGATATATGAACCTGACACATATACTGTGAAAAAATACATACATTATACATATGCACTACACAGATACATACTGTAAATACACTACACACAAATAAATACACCATACACACAGGTTTGGTTTCTGCGTAACTACTCTTTAAAAAAGTATCATAAGCCCGGCAAAGTTCCTTTGGATTTTTAGGAAAAGTATATGAAAATTACCAAATCTTATATCTACTGGCATCAAATTGACTTATGTGAAAGCTAATTGGAATATCTTTTCATTGCCTGGCCTACAATACTCTGCCCGCATACAACGCATACTACTATGCACTCTCTGTCATGAGAAAGAGTACCCCCCCAGACAACGCATATGTATTACTGAAAAACTCAGAGTAGCATCTCTCTCTTCCTCTCTGTCATGTTGCGGCCTTGTGGCCTTCCCAATCATTCTACACTCAATACCCCACAATGACAAAGTGAAAACAGTGTTTGAAATACTGCTACCACCATGCTCGCTGACTTCTGCCACAGGCCTCTTCCGGTCTCCACTTGCATTGCCTGCAACCCAACACAGGTGGCGCTAGATGACATCATTGCGCCACAGTTGGACACAAAGACGTCAATGTGCGCCTGTGCGATTGTACTGTCTCAAAGGCTTCAGGTCTAGAGGCAGCCTGTGAGGGCGAATGGCAAGGATGGAACTCATTGGGTCTCGTATCTGCTGCAGTCTTCAACTGTACCGCCGTCCTCAGTTGATCTCATAGTATCACAGCCCAAATAAATCTTTGTACTGTACTTCAACTGCAGACCCCATGACTGTGTGGAGAATTATGCACATTCATAACTAGATGCTTGCTGTTTTCAATATTTAAAGATGCTACTGTTCTTTTTATGCCAATTGTATTTAATTTTCATGACAGGAACATTTATGCAGTAGAAATCACTTGGCTTCCACCATGAATGTATATTTAAGTAAATGCAGGAGACAAATCTATTGACACAAAGTAATTAAATACATAGTACATTTAGCAGCGGTCTATAAAATGAGTTTTTTACCCCCCACAGCATCAAGGGTAAAAAGAAATTTAGATATATGAGTTCTTAACTTTTACATGATGTCTCTCTCCATCTCTTTTCTGTTTCTTTTTTTTCTGTATACTACCCTCTTTTTACCACCATTTCTAGGGTCATGTTTAAATAGTGCCTTTCACCTCTAAAATTGGTTTCAAACCATGTAGGATAGTTTCCCCAAAATATAGCAATGCCCATATCTTTCTGTTGTGAAAATCTGGTCCTCTAAGGGCTCACGCACATGGACATTGTTGGCCGGTATCCGCATTGTGGATCTGCATTCTGGAAGATGCAGTGTGGAGGCACGGAGCAGAAGGCTATTGAAGCACTGCGGAGTGCCTCCACACCTCAGGGGAGCTCATTAGTATCTGATCGGCAGGGGTCCCCGCTGTTTGAGGAGACTGCAGTGCTCCAGTGCACGCAGCTGCCTCCTTACGGCTTACCAAGCATACATTGCATAGCGGCTGTGTTCAGTATCGCAGCTCAGCTTAATCACTTGAATCGGACCAAGCAGCGTCTAGACCAAGTGAAAGATGAACAAAACATCACTGGCCTAGGGTAAGCTGGGAGAAAGCCGCTGCACTCACAGGGGATCTCTGGCCTTCTCTAACAGATGATATGTGAGAGACCTGAGTGCTGGACCCTGCTGATCAGATGCTGATGACCCATTAAGAGGATAGCTTATCAGTATAAAAAAGTCAGAAAACCCTGTAATAAAAATTGTTCTGCCAAATTAATTAAGAGATACAGGCCTCTTAATAAATTTGACACATATTCTTGGTACTTGCTTCTTGCAGTGCATGCCCCAGGAGCTAAAATCTATAACAACGATGAACTGGTGTATGTTTACAGTATAATTTGTAGAAAATCTGTCAGGATGTGTGAGGTCGTGTCTTACTTTTTCCAAAAGTGATGCGCAAAAAAGAAAAAAGTTTCAAATGTTTGTGCAAAATGCTCTTGTGTGACTTTTGTACACCACCTCTGGTTTTGATAAGATCCTCATATGTGAACATCTGTCTTCAGTTTTCTCCCCTAAGTGGCTTGTATTAATTTAGGAAATCTGTACATGAATAAAAAGACTTCTGTATGAAGAACGCAATTTGCATCCCAGCCTAATTCACTTAAAGATTGGTGGTGGGCGTGAATCTGTATGGTGACCCCCAGACATATTGCCTTATGTTAATTAGCTATGCTCTAGATTTATCACTGTAACCGTTTTAAAAAGTTTTAAAAAAGACCCAAACTGTCCTGTAGTAAATCTGTTATGGCAAAAATGCTGAATTGTTTTCCCTGCCCATATTTATGGTAAGTATATGGTTTGGGGAGAATGTCTGGAACTAATTCATTTTTGAAGGGTTTTTTACAGACTTGTTTCATTGGAACTATTTTTTTTTGTCGAGTTGGATAGAGTAATGTCTCATTTATAAGTCAGTGTTTTGGTCAGTGATTTCCATCTGTGATTTTGTGCCAAAACCAGGTGCGGATCTTTCCCTTAGGCTACATGCACACGACAGTTGTTTTTCTCGGCTTCCGTTTCAGTTCTTTTTGCGGATCCCGATTTGCGGACAGCAAAAAACAACTGTCGTGTGCATGTAGCCTTATACCTTATGTCTGTGGAGACTCCAATCCTGGTTTTGGCTCACAATCACTGATGGAAATCAATGACCAAAACACTCACGTGTGAATGAGGCTTAAGAGGTGCTACTTAACAAAGAAAAAACAATTGCTGTCAGACGAAAATTTAAAAAGCGCCCCCCCCCCCCCATACCAAATTCTCAACCTAAGCCCTTCCCTCCTAACATTACGTATATCACTACAGAACATACAGGGTAAGGCCTCATGCACACGAACGTATTTTGTTTCCGTTCCGTTTTTTTTGCGGATAGGATGCGGACCCATTAATTTCAATGGGTCTGCAAAGAATGCGGACAGCACACCGTGTGCTATTCGCATCCATATGTCCTATTCTTGTCCGTTTTGCACCACATACCTCTTACATCCATTGACTTCTCCTTTAATGTAGATGTTCTCTTTCCTCATCTTCTCCTTTCAGACCTTCAGACCAGACCACCAATTTTCAGCCATTTCTCGTCTCTGCAGTTTAACAAAAAAAAATCTTAGTTTACTACTTTTCCATCATCCTCCCATCTTCTGGACAAATAATCCTACCACCCCCAATACTGTGCCGCTGTGCTCCCCAATATTATACTGCAGAAACAGATAAACCCCCTGATAATACTAGTACCATGCAGATTGTGCCCTTCAATAATTTTCACACAGGGTCCTAAAATAACTGCGCCCCTTACACTAAGGCCTCTTTCACACGTGCGTCACGTTTGACACCCCGTTTTGCACGCGCGTGGGAAAAATCTGCATGTTTGGTACCCGGACCTGAACCCGGACTTCATCACTAGAGATGCACGAACTTCAAAAATTAGTTCGGCGTTCGGGTTGGGGTAATCGCCGCATCCGTTATGGATTCCCCTACCGCGGACTATCCCGGCATATGGAATCCATAAAGGGCGGCTTCCACGAACCCGAACTTTTTGAAAAGCCGAAGGACCTGGGGTGACGTCACCATCATGTGATCAGTGCAGGGGGTGTGGCTCAGCACTGGATTACGTGCACACTGCCGTGACACTAAACCCTCACACTGATGTTAAAAATTGAGAGTTAGTTCGACATATCCTACTAGGAGGACGTGTCTTAAGCCTTGCCAGCACCCTCACACTGATGTTAAAAATTGAGAGTTAGTTCGACATATCCTACTAGTCAGTCTTGGGTAGGGCTCATAGACACCTCCCACCTCCCATTGCAAGCATGGCCACATGCTGGAGGTAACAGAGGAGATGTTTGTGAGTCGTCCTAATGCTCCTGTAATTGCCCACTGGCCCCTGATATCGCCCATATGGCGCAGGTAGGTAAGTGTTAGGGCCCACGGGCTACTTGAGAGACCTTGACGCTGGTGCCCGAGGCTTAAGACACGTCCTCCTAGTAGGATATGTCGAACTAACTCTCAATTTTTAACATCAGTGTGAGGGTTTAGTGTCACGGCAGTGTGCACCTATCTCTGGTTCTGTGTTTGTTTTGAATTCTTGCCACATCCACATAAATTTCATCTTATGTAGGATGTCCATTGTGGTACTTGTAGTCCGTTGCTGGCATCATCCATTGTATGCATTTTTTGCTGGTGATTGCCATTAGCAACGGACTACAAGTGCAGGATGTGCTCCCCTACAGAAATGCACAACTGCATATGGGTATGAGCACATCCTGCTTTCTTATCACCACACTTTTTGATGGTTTATATATATATATATGTATGGAGGTGTTTAAAACTCCAATTTAAATGTGCCTGTTTTTCATCTTCAGGTCACATTTGGGTGCACCTGCTTGGTCTTGGGCTATATCAGTCAGTCTTGGGTAGGGCTCATAGACACCTCCCACCTCCCATTGCAAGCATGGCCACATGCTGGAGGTAACAGAGGAGATGTTTGTGAGTCGTCCTAATGCTCCTGTAATTGCCCACTGGCCCTGATATCGCCCATATGGCGCAGGTAGGTGAGTGTTAGGGCCCACGGGCTGCTTGAGAGACCTTGACGCTGGTGCCCGAGGCTTAAGACACGTCCTCCTAGTAGGATATGTCGAACTAACTCTCAATTTTTAACATCAGTGTGAGGGTTTAGTGTCACGGCAGTGTGCACCTATCTCTGGTTCTGTGTTTGTTTTGAATTCTTGCCACATCCACATAAATTTCATCTTATGTAGGATGTCCATTGTGGTACTTGTAGTCCGTTGCTGGCATCATCCATTGTATGCATTTTTGCTGGTGATTGCCATTAGCAACGGACTACAAAGTGCAGGATGTGCTCCCTACAGAAATGCACAACTGCATATGGGTATGAGCACATCCTGCTTTCTTATCACCACACTTTTTGATGGTTTATATATATATATAGTATGGAGGTGTATAAAACTCCAATTTAAATGTGCCTGTTTTTCATCTTCAGGTCACATTTGGGTGCACCTGCTTGGTCTTGGGCTATATCAGTCAGTCTTGGGTAGGGCTCATAGACACCTCCCACCTCCCATTGCAAGCATGGCCACATGCTGGAGGTAACAGAGGAGATGTTTGTGAGTCGTCCTAATGCTCCTGTAATTGCCCACTGGCCCCTGATATCGCCCATATGGCGCAGGTAGGTGAGTGTTAGGGCCCACGGGCTACTTGAGAGACCTTGACGCTGGTGCCCGAGGCTTAAGACACGTCCTCCTAGTAGGATATGTCGAACTAACTCTCAATTTTTAACATCAGTGTGAGGGTTTAGTGTCACGGCAGTGTGCACCTATCTCTGGTTCTGTGTTTGTTTTGAATTCTTGCCACATCCACATAAATTTCATCTTATGTAGGATGTCCATTGTGGTACTTGTAGTCCGTTGCTGGCATCATCCATTGTATGCATTTTTTGCTGGTGATTGCCATTAGCAACGGACTACAAGTCAGGATGTGCTCCCCTACAGAAATGCACAACTGCATATGGGTATGAGCACATCCTGCTTTCTTATCACCACACTTTTTGATGGTTTATAAGCTGATACTGTGCCAAGGTACCCCCACAGTAATAGTGCTCCCTAAAGACCCACCATTAGTAATAATTCTCTGCCAGAGACCACATGGTAGTAATAGTGCTCTTACCGTGCCCCCAACATGTGTCCACTGTGCCCCAGAAGTAATAATGCTCCCATAGTGCCCATACTAGTAATCATATTCCCTATAGACCCCAGTAGTAATAAATCTTACCATTATGCCCCCCAGTAGTAATAATTCTCCTTACAATCTGACATAAAATAATCTGTTCAAAAAATACCCCCTTTTAATGTCCCCAGTTGAGTTAATGTCCCCATAGTGCCCCCATAATATGCCAGTATAAAATATCCCAATATAGTGCCCCCAGTAAATGCCCCCATAGTGCTCCTCTCCCCCCTTCTTCCTAGTGCCCCCATTATGTACCAGTATAAAATGCCCCTATATAGTGACCAGGGGCGTAACTATGGTGGAAGCAGGGGAAGCGGCTGCTTTGGGGCCCTGACCCAGAAGGGGCCCATCCAAGGAGAGGAGAAGTACTAAAAGATTTTGTTAGGGCCCCTCAACATTATTACACAATGAAATGATATACAGTGGCAGTATAGACAGTGTAGAAAACGGATGGAACAGCTGCCGGGCCTGTCCTGAGAGAGCGATCTTTACTAGCCACAGGAAAGGGGGCCGCATGAAAGGAAGGGGTTGTGAAAAAATTACTGGGGGAGGGGGCCCCATTAAAAAATTTGCTGTGGGGCCCAGTTATTTCTAGTTACGCCACTGATAGTGACCCAATAGATGCCCTCAGTGTCCCCTAGAATTTTCAAGTATAAAATACCCTTCTTAGCACCCCCGTAGATGAACCCATAGTAGACCTCTCCCCTCTTCCCCATAGGTCCCACCATAATGTGTCCCAGTATAAAATGCCCCTATACAGAGCCCCCCCATATAAAATACCCCTTTTTTGTTGCCTCAGTAGATACCCCCATAGTGTTCCTCTCCCTATTCTCCCCTATTGCCCCCATATATAAAATACCCCTTCTTTGTAGCCACAGTAGATGCCCCCATTGTGCCCCCTAATAATGTGCCAGTAAGAAGTTCCCCCATAGATGCCCACATAGTGCCACACAATAATGTGCCAGTAAAAAGTGACTCCATAGTGCCCCCCAATAATGTGCCAGTAAGAAGTACCCCCATAGGTGCCCCCCAATAATGTGCCAGTAAGAAGTGTCCCCATAGATGCCCCATAGTGCCTCCCAATAATGTGCCAGTAATAAGTGCCCCCATAGATTCCCCCAATCATGTGTTAGTAATAAGTGCCCCCCATAGAGGCCCCCCAATCATGTGCCAGAAACAAGTGCACCCCCAATCATGTGCCAGTAACAAGTGCCCCCATAGCGCTCCTTTCCTGTATTGTACCATATAAAAAAAATAAACTCACATACTTACCTCCATCAGGCTGGCAGCAATGAGATGCGGGCCTCTTCCGTCCGGCCTGTGTCCCGTGCTGTGCAGCTCGCGCCTGCACCGGCTTCTGATAGGCTGCAGGCATTAGGCCTGCAGCCTATCAGAGGAACAGGGAAAGGAGACTCCTCTCCCCTGCCCCGCAGCATCTATCTGTATCGCTGTCCTGAGTTTTTCATTTTTTTTCTATTCGCTGCTCCGTTCCCCTCACTGTGCCCCCCATTCTGGTCTCCCACCCTGTATGTAAATCCATACCATCGGTACAGGGAGGAGGAGACAGCCGTGTTTCAACAGGGGCGTCTCCTTCTCTCTGGCTGTGAGCTGGTCAATTGCAGCGGAGACCATCACAGCCAGGAAGAATGTGAGCTTTTATTCTTCCTAGTTGTGACCACGGATCCGATGAAGTTTTGACATCTAGGGGACATAACGTTGCTCTGGTCAGCTGAGACCATTGTTGAACTTTTTGGCCTAAATGCAAAATTCTTTGTGTGGCGGAAAACTACAGTAACACTGTGCATCAACCTGAACCGACCATCCTCACCGTGAAAGATAGTGGTGGCAGCATCATACTGTGGGGATGCTTTTACTTCAGCAGGTACAGGGAAGCTGGTCAAAGTTAAAGAATGAATGGAGCTAAATACAGGGCAATCCTGGAGCAAAAACCTGGTAGAGGCTGCAAAAGACTTGAGACTGGGGAGGAGATGCACCTTTCTGCAGGACAATGACTGTAAACATAGACAGAGCTACAATGGAATAGTTTCGATTAAAGCATAATTTTTCCAGATTTTTATTTATTAAACATTTTCAGAATCATGTATCATTTTCTTTTCACTTCACACATACTTGCTACTTTGTGTTGGTCTATCACATAAAATCCAAATAAAATCCATTTATGTTTGTGGGTGTCTCGTCAAAAAAAAAATGTGGAAAAGTTCAAGCAGTATGAATGCTTTTTCAAGATACTGCAAATACTGTATACTCAGTCATACAAAAATACAAGAATTGGATCCGAAGGTGTCCATAGCCTTTGTGGAAATATGAGGAAAGTGATTTTTTAAAAAGTAGCCTATACTATGAAGTATCTTCATTTCCCTGATCCACAAGCTGGTCACATGTGGAGACCACACATTAATATCTTATATATGCATCTGAAGGCTTACTCAGCAGGTGGCTTAGAACTATGGCTGCCTCACAAAAGTTGATTTCTATTAAAAATCAAGAGACTTGACACATGTTGCGAGTAGTGAGATTTCGGTGAAAAACTGACCTACATTACAGTAGATAGTAAAAATGTAGATTTAGACGGCAAGAAATGGAAAGCTATGTTTGATAGTAGGCATTACCCTATATCAGAGTCCAGGCTCGGACTGGCCCACAGGGGTACAGGGGAATCCCCCGGTGGGCCCCTGAGCAAGGTGGGCCCCTAGTGTCCAACCTCTGCACAAGTGGCACATAACCCAGTAGACTTACTGCACTACATACATATATTCAATGTACAGTACCTTAACCAGCCTATGTTTATATAAAAAAAACTTGTTAAAATATTTATTATATTTGAATCTATCCATATGGTGGGCCCCCAAAATAAATTTTACTGGTTGGCCCTAGGTACCCCAGTCCGACACTGTCAGAGTCTAAAAACCACAGAGAGTGCGACTTTCAAGAGGTGCAATAAAACTTAGAGGTATACCCATCTGAACAATTTATGACATACTGACAGTATACAGAATACCAATATTGTATACCTTGTGGGACTCCCAGAAGCTGAGCATTTTGCAACTCCGATAGGCTGCAATACACACCAGCATGCAAACGCGTCCAACTCTCACTCTTATATCTCTGCAGTACTGTATATGCTCTCTATATATAACCCCTTCCTTCTCACAAATCGCCATACATGTATGGCACAGCAAGAAGGTAGTTAACGCGAAATGTTGTACATGTACAGGGATGGCATCGCACAGACTTAAATGCTACAGTCAGTAAAGACTGTAGCATCTAAATGTTCTACTGACCATGAAAATATGGCCTGCTCCTGCTGACTATGTCACAATCAAAGTGATGTAACTGTACATCAAGGTGTGGGAAGTTAGTCTTCACCTTGACATACAGTTACATTAAGGAGCGGGAAAGGGTTAAGGGATTTTCCCACCAGGGTAAAGAAAAGCATATTATTTTCCTATTAAAGCACCATCAGCTTTTGTAGCACAGTGCATAGCACAATATTTGGGTAATGCAGTGCAGCAATTATATATGCCATATGCTTCTGTTTGCTGCTGCTCTAAGGCACCATATTTTCTAAAAAAAGAAAAAGTAATGCTCCAATTGGAGAATATCTTCATAAAACAACATGTTATAATGCATACAACATTTTTTTTTTCTTGTGGGTTTTCTAGGCATCTGTGATCAAATATTTCTGGTATCTGTGAGCAAATATTGTGGGGGCACATGAAGGTACGCTAAGGGGCTATAGCAGCCTATGTGCAACGTATTACAGATTTGTACACTATGGTCAAGTGTAGATACAGTTTTCACATATCCTTGTCCACCCATGGTCTGATCCTCTGTCATGTTATGTATAGATTATTACTTAAGCTTCATTCTTGAAAGTGTCTTTCATAGGCATTTTTATTCCCTACATTGTGCTCTGGTTACATGATATGCCTTTAACAAGAAAAAAATATATAATTTTGTGTCTAGATTTTTGCACTCCAATTGACTATAACTCAGCTCTCGCGTGAAAACAGTCATAATTTAATGAGTTTAGAAAAGAGGTTTTAGATTGCAATCTTTTAATAACAGGAAATAGTCATTAATAGAATATGTTGAACAGTCTCCAGAAAGGCAAGCGGAGTGCAAAGTTTATCATGACTTCAAAACAAAGTAAAGAACGGAATGTATTTTTTATGTGCTTCAGCCATTTGGGAATTATGCAAAAACTATTGTTGTATTAATCAGTAATAATCAGTACACTCTTTGTAAAATAGTATTAGAGCAAGGTGTATGTACTGTAGAGGTGATATGAGGGCCCTTGGAAAGAGGTGGCAAGCCAAAGTTGTTTCAAAGTTACATAGTACGGTTCAAAAAAAAAATAAGCCCATCAAGTTCAACCAAAACATGGGTGGGGATTAGTGATGAGCGAGGATGCTCGGCCGAATACCGGTTTGGCTCCAGCATCGCTATGCACATGTGCTCAAGCGCAATGCTAGAGTCTCCTCCCCGCACGTTTGGCGTCTGCTAAGCAGCCAGTTCTTAGGGTCCATTCACACGTCCGCAAAATGGGTCCGCATCAGTTCCTCAATTTTGCAGAATGGGTGTGGACCCATTCATTTTCAATGGGGCCGGAATGAATGTGGACAGCACCTTCATCCGCATTTCAGGATCCGCACTTCCACACCCGCACTTCCGTTCCGCAAAAAAATAGAACATGTCCTATTCTTGTCCGCAATAGCGGACAAAAATAGGCATTTTCTATTATAGTGCAGGCCATGTGCATATGGCCGGTGTCTGTGTTTTGCGGATCGGCACTTTGCGGATCCGCAAAACATTTACTGACGTGTGAATAGAGCCTTATTCTAAGAAAGCTTTTCAAAGATCCAAAATTCCTTTTAAGTACTACTGTGTGTGTGTGTTTGATAGATCAGTCTCAGGGACATCCGTGCTGAGGAAGGGACAGGGAGAGAAACTTGCTGTTTTTACTACCAAAAGCTTTTCAATGACCCCAAAGTCCTTTTAAGGACTACTGTGTGTGTGTGTTTGACAGCAGCAAGATATTTTTCTTTAATACCTATTAGTGACATATATTGTACATCATCAGCAGACAGTGTCTTTTTGCGTAAATTCAAATAATCAGCGCCACATATATTATCTATAGTGTGTGCGCTTAATACACATCCGTGATATATACAGTACTCCATTCGAAAACTGTTTCTTTAGCATAAATTTAAATAATTTGTTCCACATCTAGTGTCCATAGTGTGTGGCTTTCTGTGACAAATACTGTACTACATCCGAAAACAGTGTCTGTAGCGCAAATTAAGATAATCTGGGCCTTATCTAGTGTCCATAGTGTGTGGCTTTCTGTAACATATACTGTACTACATCCGAAAACAGTGTCTGTAGTGGAAATTTAAATAATCTGGGCCTTATCTAGTGTCCATAGTGTGTGGCTTTCTGTGACAAATACTGTACTACATCCAAAAACAGTGTCTGTAGCGCAAATCTAAATAATTTGTGCCACATCTATTGTCCATAGTGTGTGGGTTTCTGTGACATATGCAGTACTCCATCCGAAAACTGTTTCTTTAGTGCAAATTTAAATAATCTGGGCCTAATCTAGTGTCCATAGTGTGTGGCATTTTGTGACAAATACTGTACTACATCCGAAAACAGTGCCTGTAGAGCAAACTTGAATAATCTAGGTCTAATCTAGTGTTCATAGTGTGTGGCTCTCTGTGACAAATACTGTACTACATCTGAAAAGAGTGCCTGTAGCGCACATTTGCATAATCTAGGCCTAATCTAGTGTCCATACTTAGAGATGGCCCGAACTATCCGCCGGCGAACAGTTCCCGGCGAACATAGCTTGTTCGTGTTCGCCTCTGCCGGGAGAACATATGCGATGTTCGGTCCGCCCCCTATACATCATCATTGAGCAAACTTTGACCCTGTACCTCACAGTCAGCAGACACATTCCAGCCAATCAGCAGCATACCCTCCCTCCCAGACCCTCCCACCTCCTGCACAGCATCCATTTTAGATTCATTCTGAAGCTGCAGTCTTAGTGAGAGGAAGGAGAGTGTAGTAGCTGCTGATTTAATTGGGAAATTGATAGCTAGGCTAGTGAATTCAGTGTCCACTCCAGTCCTGAAAGACTCATCTGATCTAAAAGCCCTTTTAGGGCTGCAACATTAGTCTGCTTTTTTTCCCTTTATATACATATTGCAGTTGCCTGGCCTGCCTGTGTGTGAGGAGCTGCAGGCCCACAGACTGTAGTGTGCCCACTGCCAGTGCCCACCCCTGTCATTCCGTGTGGTACAGGACTTTGCATCAAAAAAGGCATTTAATTTTTACACTTTAATCTAAGGTTAGTTGCCTGCCAGTGTGTGTCAGGCTGACTTCCACTGACTGTAGTGTGCCCACTGCCAGTGCCCACCACTCATACCGGCTGGCACAGGACTTTGCATAAAAAGGCATTTAATTTTTACACTTTAGTGTAATTTCAGCTGCTTGCCTGCTGCTAGTGTGTGTCAGGCCGACTTCAACTGACTGTAGTGTGCCACTGCCAGTGCCCACCCCTGTCATCCCGTGTGGCACAGGACTTTGCTTAAAAAAGGCACTTAATTTTTACACTTTAATCTAAGGTTAGTTGCCTGCCAGTGTGTGTCAGGCTGACTTCCACTGACTGTAGTGTGCCCACTGCCAGTGTCCACCACTGTCATCCCGGCTGGCACAGGACTTTGCTATAAAAAGGCATTTAATTTTTACACTTTAATCTAATGTTCAGCTTGCCTGCTGCTAGTGTGTGTCAGGCTGACTTCCACTGACTGTAGTGTGCCCACTGCCAGTGTCCACCACTCATACCGGCTGGCACAGGACTTTGCATAAAAAAGGCATTTAATTTTTACACTTTAGTGTAATTTCAGCTGCTTGCCTGCTGCTAGTGTGTGTCAGGCCGACTTCAACTGACTGTAGTGTGCCCACTGCCAGTGCCCACCCCTGTCATCCCGTGTGGCATAGGACTTTGCTTAAAAAAAGGCACTTAATTTTTACACTTTAATCTAAGGTTAGTTGCCTGCCAGTGTGTGTCAGGCTGACTTCCACTGACTGTAGTGTGCCCACTGCCAGTGTCCACCACTCATACCGGCTGGCACAGGACTTTGCATAAAAGGCATTTAATTTTTACACTTTAGTGTAATTTCAGCTGCTTGCCTGCTGCTAGTGTGTGTCAGGCCGACTTCAACTGACTGTAGTGTGCCCACTGCCAGTGCCCACCCCTGTCATCCCGTGTGGCACAGGACTTTGCTTAAAAAAAGGCACTTAATTTTTACACTTTAATCTAAGGTTAGTTGCCTGCCAGTGTGTGTCAGGCCGACTTCCACTGACTGTAGTGTGCCCACTGCCAGTGCCCACCACTGCATACCGGGTGGCACAGGACTTTGCCGATAAATAAGGCATTTAATTTTTACACAGTAGTCTAAATTCAGTTGCTTGCCTGCTGCCAGTGTGTGTCAGGCCCACTTCCACTGACTGTAGTGTGCCCACTGCCAGTGCCAACCACTGCATACCGGGTGGCACAGTAGCTTGCCGATAAATAAGGCATTTAATTTTTAGACAGTAGTCTAAATTCAGTTGCTTGCCTGCTGCCAGTGTGTGTCAGGCCCTCTTCCACTGACTGTAGTGTGCCCACTGCCAGTGCCAACCACTGATACCGGGTGGCACAGTAGCTTTGCCGATAAATAAGGCATTTAATTTTTAGACAGTAGTCTAAATTCAGTTGCTTGCCTGCTGCCAGTGTGTGTCAGGCCCACTTCCACTGACTGTAGTGTGCCCACTGCCAGTGCCAACCACTGATACCGGGTGGCACAGTAGCTTGCCGATAAATAAGGCATTTAATTTTTAGACAGTAGTCTAAATTCAGTTGCTTGCCTGCTGCCAGTGTGTGTCAGGCCCTCTTCCACTGACTGTAGTGTGCCCACTGCCAGTGCCAACCACTGATACCGGGTGGCACAGTAGCTTGCCGATAAATAAGGCATTTAATTTTTAGACAGTAGTCTAAATTCAGTTGCTTGCCTGCTGCCAGTGTGTGTCAGGCCCTCTTCCACTGACTGTAGTGTGCCCACTGCCAGTGCCAACCACTGATACCGGGTGGCACAGTAGCTTGCCGATAAATAAGGCATTTAATTTTTAGACAGTAGTCTAAATTCAGTTGCTTGCATGCTGCCAGTGTGTGTCAGGCCCTCTTCCACTGACTGTAGTGTGCCCACTGCCAGTGCCAACCACTGATACCGGGTGGCACAGTAGCTTGCCGATAAATAAGGCATTTAATTTTTAGACAGTAGTCTAAATTCAGTTGCTTGCCTGCTGCCAGTGTGTGTCAGGCCCACCTCCACAGACTGTAGTGTGCCCACTGCCAGTGCCAACCACTGATACCGGGTGGCACAGTAGCTTGCCGATAAATAAGGCATTTAATTTTTAGACAGTAGTCTAAATTCAGTTGCTTGCCTGCTGCCAGTGTGTGTCAGGCCCGCTTCCACTGACTGTAGTGTGCCCACTGCCAGTGCCAACCACTGATACCGGGTGGCACAGTAGCTTGCCGATAAATAAGGCATTTAATTTTTAGACAGTAGTCTAAATTCAGTTGCTTGCCTGCTGCCAGTGTGTGTCAGGCCCACTTCCACAGACTGTAGTGTGCCCACTGCCAGTGCCAACCACTCATACCGGGTGGCACAGTACCTAGCACGCGTAGTAACACTTATCTAAAAAAAAAAAATGACAGGCAGAGGCAGGCCACCCCGCAGGGGCCGTCGTGGTCGTGGTGCTGTGATTTCCACTGCCCCTGGAATAATGCCCAGTTTTCAGAGGCCACGTGCCCTGAACCCGAAAAATTCAGAGGACGTAGTTGACTGGCTTAGACAGGACACCCAATCTTCAACAGCTTCCGCTAAGAACCTTGACGCACCATCCTCCTCCAGCTCAGCTTCGGTCACCTGCTCTCAAGTTACCACGCACCCGCCCGTCACCACCACCACCACTACCACCACAGCCACCACAGCCGCTTCACTTGATCCGTCAGAGGAGTTATTTACACATCAGTTGGATGCAATTAGTGATGCGCAACCATTATTGCCAGATGATGTAGATTACGGGGATATGTCTCAGTCAGGCAGGATTACACACATGGACGTACAGTGTGATGATGATGATGATGATGTTGTACCCGCTGCTGCTTCCTTTGCTGAGGTGTCAGATACAAGTGAAGCGGTTGATGATGACGATGTGTCCACGGATGCCACGTGGGTGCCTGCTCGAAGAGAAGAAGAGGGGGAAAGTTCTGAAGGGGAGACAGAGAGAATGAGGAGACGAGTTGGAAGCAGGGGAGGTCGTCGCAAGGAGTTAGTGGCACAGTCAGACAGCATGTATCGGCACCTGGGGTCAGCCAGACAGCACGCCAGTCAACGCATGCTGTTGCCACCACTAGAATGCCGTCATTGCAAAGCTCAGCAGTGTGGCATTTTTTTGTGTGTCTGCCTCTGATAAAAGCAATGCCATTTGCAACCTGTGCCAAAAGAAACTGAGTCGTGGGAAGTCCAACACCCACCTTGGTACAACTGCTTTGCGAAGGCACATGATCTCACATCACAAACGCCTATGGGATCAACACATGAGTACAAGCAGCACACAAACTCAAAGCCACCATGCTCCTCCTGGTCCAGCATCTTCAGCCACGTCAACCACTGCTGTCCTCCCTGCCCCCTCTCAACCACCCGCCACTCCATCTCTCACCTTCAGCAGTTCCTGCTCATCTGCCCACAGTCAGGTGTCTGTCAAGGACATGTTTGAGCATAAGAAGCCAATGTCACAAAGTCACCCCTTGCCCGGCGACTGACAGCTGGCTTGACGGAACTCTTAGCCCGCCAGCTTTTACCATACCAGCTGGTAGAGTCTGAGGCCTTCAAAAATTTGTCGCTATTGGGACACCACAGTGGAAGGTACCCGGACGAATTTTTTTTCAAAAAGGCAATCCCAAACCTCTACCATGTCATTGAAAAGGAAGTCATGGCATCTCTGGCATACAGTGTTGGGGCAAGGGTCCATCTGACCACTGATACCTGGTCTGCAAAGCAGGGTCAGGGCAGGTATATCACGTATACTGCGCATTGGGTCAACCTGCTGACGGCTGACAAGCATGGAATGCGTGGCTCCGCAGCGGAGTTGGTGACACCACCACGACTTGCAGGCAGACCTACTGCCACCTCCTCTACTCCTACTCCATCCTCTTCAATATCCTCCTCGGCTGAGTCCTCTTCTGCTGCGGCGTCTGGCTGCACATCAACTGATTCCCCCAGCTCCCCAGGGGCTATTCCACATCCCGGATACGACAGTGTCACGCTATCTTGGGGTTGACTTGCCTGAAAGCAGAGAGCCACACAGGACCAGCACTCCTGTCCGCCCTGAACGCACAGGTGGATCAGTGGCTGACCCCGCACCAACTGGAGATCGGCAAAGTGGTGTGTGACAATGGAAGCAATCTGTTGTCGGCATTAAATTTGGGCAAGTTGTCACATGTGCCGTGCATGGCACATGTGTTGAATCTCATCGTACAACGTTTTGTGTCTAAGTACCCAGGCTTACAGGACGTCCTCAAGCAGGCCAGGAAGGTGTATGGCCATTTCAGGCGTTCCTACACGGCCATGGCGCACTTTTCCGATATTCAGCGGCGAAACAACATGCCAGTGAGGCGCTTGATATGCGGCAGCCCGACACGTTGGAATTCAACACTCCTAATGTTCGACCGCCTGCTCCAACAAGAAAAAGCCGTCAACGAGTATTTGTATGACCGGGGTGCTAGGACAGCCTCTGCGGAGCTGGGAATCTTTTTGCCACGTTACTGGACACTCATGCGCAATGCCTGTAGGCTTATGCGTCCTTTTGAGGAGGTGACAAACCTAGTCAGTCGCACCGAAGGCACCATCAGCGACCTCATCCCATTTGTTTTCTTCCTGGAGCGTGCCCTGCGAAGAGTTCTGGATCAGGCTGTAGATGAGCATGAAGAGGAAGAGTTGTGGTCACCATCACCACCAGAAACAGCCTTGTCATCATCGCTTGCCGGACCTGCAGCAACGCTGGAAGAGGAGTATGAGGAAGAGGAGTATGAGGAAGAGGAGTCAGAGGAGGAATGTGGTGGCTTTGAGGAGGAGGAAGACCAACCACAGCAGGCACCCCAGGGTGCTCGTTGTTGTCACCTATCTGGGACCCATGGTGTTGTACGTGGCTGGGGGGAAGAACAGACCGTCAATGACATCAGTGAGGACGAGGAACGGGAAATGAGTAGCTCTGCATCCAACCTTGTTCAAATGGGGTCTTTCATGCTGTCATGTCTGTTGAGGGACCCACGTATAAAAAGGATAAAGGAGAACGATCTGTACTGGGTGGCCACGCTACTAGACCCCCGGTATAAGCAGAAAGTGGCAGAAATGTTACCAAATTACCGAAAGTCGGAAAGGATGCAGCAGTTCAAAACCAAACTAAAAAATATGCTTTACACAGCTTATAAGGGGAATGTCACAGCACAACGGGAATCTAACAGGGGAAGAGGTGAGTGTAATCCTCCTCCTACCACGGCGGCAAGGACTGGACGATTTACAGATGTGTTGTTGATGGAGGACATGCGGAGCTTTTTCAGTCCTACTCATCGCCACAGCCCTTCGGGATCCAGCCTTAGAGAACGACTCGACCGACAGGTAGCAGACTACCTCGCCTTAACAGCAGATATCGACACTCTGAGGAGCAATGAACCCCTTCACTACTGGGTGTGCAGGCTTGACCTGTGGCCTGAGCTATCCCAGTTTGCGATAGAACTTCTGGCCTGCCCTGCTTCAAGTGTCCTGTCAGAAAGGACCTTCAGTGCAGCAGGAGGCATTGTCACTGACAAGAGAAGTCGCCTCGGTCAAAAAAGTGTTGATTACCTCACCTTCATAAAGATGAATGAGGCATGGATCCCGAAGGGACTGACAGTGGGGGATACGTTTGACTAACAAAAGGCCTGATTACATGCCATGGCCTTAAAATGGTCCCCACGCTGCTGTATTTAATGTCTGCATACCGGATGACTTTCGTGAATTCTCCACCACCAACTAGGGTTCAAGCCGCAATGTTTTAGTCACTTTTCTGCCTGGAAAACATAAATTTTTCCGGCCGCTGCTACAATAGCGGCTGCAACAGTGCAATTATTTTTCAGGCATGTGTACATGCCTAATTTTTCTGTCCTATGGTGCAGCACTGTGGCTGCAAAAACAAACCAAAAAAAAGGCACATACAAGTGTCAATTCCCCTTCGTGATCGTTACCTTGTTGTGGTGAAGGGGCTTACGTATCACAATGAAGCAATCATCATCACCTCTATAAGTGTGTTGGCAATGTTGCCACACCCCAGATGATAAGGCCGTTGCTTCATTATGATCAGACCAAAGCGATCGGGTGGCCACGCTACTAGACCCCGGTATAAGCAGAAAGTGGCAGAAATGTTACCAAATTACCGAAAGTCGGAAAGGATGCAGCAGTTCAAAACCAAACTAAAAAATATGCTTTACACAGCTTATAAGGGGGATGTCAATGGGGGATTCGACAATGGTTAATCAATTCGACCGGATAGGGTCCGTAACAGGGATTAAACTGATAGCAATAGTACTAGTTAAGACACCACTCATATAGGGTGTCACAGCACATTGCTCTGTGCACGCGCAGTGCCCCAATTTGGGAGTAAGAGGACCGACCAAGCTGCTTTTTCCATCTCCCGGTTCCTGAAATCAATTCAGTTTAGTGTATGAGAGTTTGGTCTGTCACTGTGAAGGCAGTCGAAGGTACCCGGCCTAAATTTTTTTCACAAAAGGCAATCCCTGATATGGGACGTAACAGGGATTAAACTGATGAGAATAATACTACAGAAAATACCACTCATATCAGTGGAGGGAGCCAGCGTTTTTAACCATCTCCCCGTTCAAAAAATCTATTTAATAAATGGCCCCAGATTGGGGAGTCGGGGACGTTAGAGGATTAAACTGATGAGAATAGTACTACAGAAAATACCACTCATATCGGGTGTGACAGTAAATTGCACGGCGCAGACGCAGTGACCGTGGTTTAAAACAGAGTGGAGGGAGCCAGCGTTTTTTAACCATCTCCCGTTCGAAAAATCTATTCAATAAATGGCCCCCAGATTGGGGACGTTAGAGGATTAAACTGATGAGAATAGTACTACAGAAAATACCACTCATATCGGGTGTGACAGTAAATTGCACGGCGCAGACGCAGTGACCGTGGTTTAAAACAGAGTGGAGGGAGCCAGCGTTTTTAACCATCTCCCCGTTCGAAAAATCTATTCAATAAATGGCCCCCAGATTGGGGACGTTAGAGGGATTAAACTGATGAGAATAGTACTACAGAAAATACCACTCATATCGGGTGTGACAGTAAATTGCACGGCGCAGACGCAGTGACCGTGGTTTACAACAGAGTGGAGGGAGCCAGCGTTTTTTAACCATCTCCCGTTCGAAAAATCTATTCAATAAATGGCCCCTAGATTGGGGACGTTAGAGGGATTAAACTGATGAGAATAGTACTACAGAAAATACCACTCATATCGGGTGTGACAGTAAATTGCACGGCGCAGACGCAGTGACCGTGGTTTAAAACAGAGTGGAGGAGCCAGCGTTTTTAACCATCTCCCGTTCGAAAAATCTATTCAATAAATGGCCCCCAGATTGGGGACGTTAGAGGATTAAACTGATGAGAATAGTACTACAGAAAATACCACTCATATCGGGTGTGACAGTAAATTGCACGGTGCAGACGCAGTCACCGTGGTTTAAAACAGAGTGGAGGGAGCCAGCGTTTTTAACCATCTCACCGTTCGAAAAATCAATTCAATTGACCTTTCGGGGACCCTTGGTGTTGTACGTGGCTGGGTGGAGGAAGAAACCTTCAATGACATCACCGGGACGTGGCTAGCTTAGTATCCAACCTTGTGCAAATGGGGAGTTTGCGGTTGTGCAAATGAACTGTTTGCGGTGCATTAAAAGGGAGTTTGGTCTGTCAATGTCAGTGAAGCGGGCGTAACCCTTACACTACCTGATCGATACAACATCATACCTGATCGTATACACACACTGGATGTTTTAAAGCACGTTATTCCAAACAATTTAGGAATGTTAGTTGATTTATGCCCTTTATGGATTAAAACCCGACTCTGCGTCCACTACGTAATTTTCCATGGGAGTTTTGCCATAGATCCCCCTCCGGCATGCCACAGTCCAGGTGTTAGACCCCTTGAAACAACTTTCTCATCACTATTGTGGCCAGAAAGAGTCCCTGTGGGTTTTAAAATTCGCCTGCCAATTGAAGTCTATGGCGGTTCGCCCGGTTCGCCCGTTCGCGAACATTTGCGGAGATTCGCGTTCGCTGTTCGCGAACTGAAAATTTTATGTTCGCGACATCACTATCCATACTGTGTGGCTTTCTGTGACATATACTGTACTACATCCGAAAACAATGTCTGTAGCGCAAATTTAAATAATCTGGGCCTAATCTAGTGTTTATAGCGTGTGGTTTTTGTGAGACATACTGTACTACATCCGGGAAAAAGTTTCTGTAGCACAAATTTAAATAATCTGGGCCTAATCTAGTGTCCATAGTGTGTGGCTTTCTGTGACATATACTGTACTACATCTGAAAACAGTGTCTGTAGAGCAAATTTAAATAATCTGGGCCTAATCTAGTGTCCATAGTGTGTGGCTCTCTGTGACAAATACTGTACTACATCTGAAAACAGTGCCTGTAGCGCAAATTTGCATAATCTAGGCCAAATCTAGTGTCCATACTGTGTGGCTTTCTGTGACATATACTGTACTACATCCGAAAACAGTGTCTGTAGCGCAAATTTAAAAAAATCTAGGCCTAATCTAATGTCCATAGTGTGTGGCTTTCTGTGACAAATACTGTACTACATCCGGAAACAGTGTCTGTAGCTCAAATTTAAATAATCTGGGCCTAATCTAGTGTTTATAGTGTGTGGTTTTTTGTGAGACATACTGTAATACATCCAAAAACAGTGTCTGTAGCGCAAATTTTAATAATCTGAGCCTAATCTAGTGTTTATAGTGTGTGGCTTTTGTGAGACATTCTGTACTACATCCAAAAACAGTGTCTGTAGCGCAAATTAAAATAATCTGGGCCTAATCTAGTGTCCATAGTGTGTGGCTTTCTATGACATATACTGTACTACATCTGAAAACTGTTTCTGTAGTACAAATTTAAATAATCTAGGCCTAATCTAGAGTCCATACTGTGTGGCTTTCTGTGACATATACTGTACTACATCCAAAAACAGTGTCTGTAGCGCAAATTTAAATAATCTGGGCCTAATCTAGTGTCCATAGTGTGTGGCTTTCTGTGATTTATACTGTACTACATCTGAAAACAGTGTCTGTAGCGCAAATATAAACTAGTCTTCATAGTGTGCTTGAATTAGAGGCAAGGGCAATAATAGAATAAATGAGGAGTGCAACTGTGGTCAAAAACAGCTAAACCAAACAAGACCACCACATAAATACACATCCAATAGTATAACAATTCATTTTATTAGGACAACACTGACACAACACAGATTAAAAATTGCATACAATATACTCTGGCGATGGTGATAAATATGACCAACGCCAATACAGAATCCACCACAAAAACAATAAGTATAGATCAATATAAAGCCCAAAAACATCAAGTAAAGTAATTACACAAATGATGGTGTGGCATCAAGCAGTCAATTATCATGCATGATCAATCACATATGAATACCATATCCAAAATCAGGGGCTGGTCAGGTGGATCCGTACAACATAAAATACGCCCCACGTGTATCGCCGGCATGTCCAGCTTCCTCAGGGGTGTAGAGTCATGTGGCAGGATGTCCACTATATATAAATCAAGTATCTTAATTCATAACAATAAACACCTGTAATAGTGTATACCTGATGTAGTGAATCGATATGTGCCCGAGCGTATCCGGGTTCCTACTGCGCTTACGCGATATGGCCATGAAGCAAGGAGCAATGCGCCGCATGTCAGGAGGCAGCCGGAAATAGAGCATGGGAGGAAACAGGTGACCGGACATGGCACTGGTGGAACGCATGTATGCGCTCCACGAGAGCGATGTACCGGAAATGGCAGAACAGGCGTGCACGCAGAATCAGATAGACAGAAATAGACAGGAGGATCGCAATAGCGGCAAAGGGGAAGTTTTTTTTAAAAAGCTTCATGGAAACATCACATAAAGGATTGAAATTGGTATTAGAAAACCCTAACTGCAGCACACTGGCACACTGCAGCACACTAGGGTTCTGATTGCTTCTTCTTATATATAGTTTCTAGATAGCCTAAAACCTAGTGGGAGAGGTGGAGTGGAAAAACTCAGCACAAACAAAGACATTGTTGTTGGTACAGACTTACATTAGAGCTTCAATGATACTCAATGGCATTGGTAGAGCATTTATTTCTGACAAAAACAAGTTTCCAGACATAACAACATAGCTAAAACCAGACATTTAAAAGGTATGTCTGCTTTTGTTGGTAAACAAGTCTAGGTTTTTCCTTCCAATACAGGGTGGTAAAAAGTAAATAAAGTAAGAACTTTTAACTTTGCATACGAGGATAAAGGCAAATGTAAAAGTATTCCCTGCTCCAGGGCACTACAGCAGCAGCATGAGGAGACCACAGAGTGGCCCAGTGACAGAGTGGTGAGGGGGCAGCAGCATGAAGAGACCACAGAGTGGTGATGTGGCAGCAGCATGAGGAGACCACAGAATGGTGAGGTGGCAGCAGCATGAGGAGACCACAGAATGACCCAGTGACAGAGTGGCGAGGTGGCAGCAGCATGAGGAGACCACAGAGTAGTGAGTTGACAGAGCGGTGAGATGGCAGCAGCATGAGGAGACCACGTAGTGGTGAGGTGGCAACAGCATGAGGAGACCACAGAGTGACCCCAGTGACAGAGTGGTAAGGTGGCAGCAACATGAGGAGACCACAGAGTGGTGAGTTGACAGAGCGGTGAGAAGGCAGCAGCATGAGGAGACCACATAGTGGTGAGGTGGCAGCAGCATGAGAAGACCACAGAGTGGTGAGGTGGCAGCAGCATGAGAAGACCACAGAGTGTTGAGTTGACAGAGTGGTGAGGTGGCAGCAGCATGAGGGAGACCAGAGAGTGGCCCAGTGACAGTATTTAGTTGGCAGCAGCATGAGGAGACTACAGAGTGGCCCAGTGACAGAGTGGTGAGTCAGCAACAGCATGATGAGACCACAGAGTGGCCCAGTGACAGGGTGGAGAGGTGGTGGGCAATAGCAGTACCAGCTAAAGATGGTGGGTAGCAGTAGAAGCACTCTGGCAGCAGGTGTGTGGCATCAGACGGGTGGCAGCATCAGAATAGTTGCTGAAGCAGGTAGCCAGAAGAAACAGGTCTCTTTTGACAAAGTTTAGTTGTGGCACCATGGATGATCTAGTCTGATGTATCAGGCACTGGTGTGTGGAAATCCTGGCTGAAGCACACCTGATTAATCTTCACAAAGGTCAGTTTATCCACAATTTAGGTGGACAGGCAAGTTTTACTTAGTAGCTATGGCCCCCGCCGCACTAAACACCCACTCTGATGCCACACTAATGGCAGAAAAGCTTGTCCAGGGCAAACTAGGCCAGTTGCGGCCACAAAGTTTGGCTGCCCAGTAGTCCAGGGGATCTTCGATGTGGGGTGGCAGGGTGCAGTCCAAGTATGCCACAATCTGTTGGTTCAAGTTTTGCTCCATGTCTACCTGCTGCTGCTAGGAAGGTGAAGAAAACTGCTCATCAGCGACTCTAGACTTAAGTTGCTGCTGATGGAGCTGGTACTGCCCCCCCACCCTCCCCCAGCAGCCATGGCAGTGGAATATGAGTGCAGCAGCCCCCCCGTCAGACCTGCGTGAGGATGGGCAATGGTGCACCTAGGCAGCAGCTAACTGACTACATAGTATGTCTCGATAGTAGTTCAATTTGTCCTACCTCTGTCCTACCTCTACCTCTAAAAAAGCCCCCATTTTGGACCGGTAGCAAGGGTCTAACATGGTGGAGAGCCAGTAGTCATCCCTCTGCCGACAATTTGGCTGTCACTACACAAGCAACTGAGCATGCATTGGGCCATTTGTGCAAGTGACTCAGAGGGACTCCCTCCCTCCATCTTGACTACTCCTGCTTCTCCTCTCCTGTCATCTGTGTAGAAGAAGCACCCATTTCTCTACGCAGTGCTTGTGCTCAAATGTTCTCTTCCTTCTCCTCCTCCTCCTCTAGTTCAGCCCCCACAGGGCTCATGTGGCTGTGTGACTGTTTTTCCACAAGCAAGGAATAACCGTTTTGGCTGCTAGGATCACCTCTATAAGTGTGTTGGCAATGTTGCCACACCCCAGATGATAAGGCCGTTGCTTCATTATGATCAGACCAAAGCGATCGGGTGGCCACGCTACTAGACCCCGGTATAAGCAGAAAGTGGCAGAAATGTTACCAAATTACCGAAAGTCGGAAAGGATGCAGCAGTTCAAAACCAAACTAAAAATATGCTTTACACAGCTTATAAGGGGGATGTCAATGGGGGATTCGACAATGGTTAATCAATTCGACCGGATAGGGTCCGTAACAGGGATTAAACTGATAGCAATAGTACTAGTTAAGACACCACTCATATAGGGTGTCACAGCACATTGCTCTGTGCACGCGCAGTGCCCCAATTTGGGAGTAAGAGGACCGACCAAGCTGCTTTTTCCATCTCCCGGTTCCTGAAATCAATTCAGTTTAGTGTATGAGAGTTTGGTCTGTCACTGTGAAGGCAGTCGAAGGTACCCGGCCTAAATTTTTTTTCACAAAGGCAATCCCTGATATGGGACGTAACAGGGATTAAACTGATGAGAATAATACTACAGAAAATACCACTCATATCAGTGGAGGGAGCCAGCGTTTTTTAACCATCTCCCCGTTCAAAAAATCTATTTAATAAATGGCCCCAGATTGGGGAGTCGGGGACGTTAGAGGATTAAACTGATGAGAATAGTACTACAGAAAATACCACTCATATCGGGTGTGACAGTAAATTGCACGGCGCAGACGCAGTGACCGTGGTTTAAAACAGAGTGGAGGGAGCCAGCGTTTTTTAACCATCTCCCGTTCGAAAAATCTATTCAATAAATGGCCCCCAGATTGGGGACGTTAGAGGATTAAACTGATGAGAATAGTACTACAGAAAATACCACTCATATCGGGTGTGACAGTAAATTGCACGGCGCAGACGCAGTGACCGTGGTTTAAAACAGAGTGGAGGGAGCCAGCGTTTTTTAACCATCTCCCGTTCGAAAAATCTATTCAATAAATGGCCCCAGATTGGGGACGTTAGAGGGATTAAACTGATGAGAATAGTACTACAGAAAATACCACTCATATCGGGTGTGACAGTAAATTGCACGGCGCAGACGCAGTGACCGTGGTTTACAACAGAGTGGAGGGAGCCAGCGTTTTTTAACCATCTCCCGTTCGAAAAATCTATTCAATAAATGGCCCCTAGATTGGGGACGTTAGAGGGATTAAACTGATGAGAATAGTACTACAGAAAATACCACTCATATCGGGTGTGACAGTAAATTGCACGGCGCAGACGCAGTGACCGTGGTTTAAAACAGAGTGGAGGGAGCCAGCGTTTTTTAACCATCTCCCGTTCGAAAAATCTATTCAATAAATGGCCCCCAGATTGGGGACGTTAGAGGATTAAACTGATGAGAATAGTACTACAGAAAATACCACTCATATCGGGTGTGACAGTAAATTGCACGGTGCAGACGCAGTCACCGTGGTTTAAAACAGAGTGGAGGGAGCCAGCGTTTTTTAACCATCTCACCGTTCGAAAAATCAATTCAATTGACCTTTCGGGGACCCTTGGTGTTGTACGTGGCTGGGTGGAGGAAGAAACCTTCAATGACATCACCGGGACGTGGCTAGCTTGGTATCCAACCTTGTGCAAATGGGGAGTTTGCGGTTGTGCAAATGAACTGTTTGCGGTGCATTAAAGGGAGTTTGGTCTGTCAATGTCAGTGAAGCGGGCGTAACCCTTACACTACCTGATCGATACAACATCATACCTGATCGTATACACACACTGGATGTTTTAAAGCACGTTATTCCAAACAATTTAGGAATGTTAGTTGATTTATGCCCTTTATGGATTAAAACCCGACTCTGCGTCCACTACGTAATTTTCCATGGGAGTTTTGCCATAGATCCCCCTCCGGCATGCCACAGTCCAGGTGTTAGACCCCTTGAAACAACTTTCTCATCACTATTGTGGCCAGAAAGAGTCCCTGTGGGTTTTAAAATTCGCCTGCCAATTGAAGTCTATGGCGGTTCGCCCGGTTCGCCCGTTCGCGAACATTTGCGGAAGTTCGCGTTCGCTGTTCGCGAACTGAAAATTTTATGTTCGCGACATCACTATCCATACTGTGTGGCTTTCTGTGACATATACTGTACTACATCCGAAAACAATGTCTGTAGCGCAAATTTAAATAATCTGGGCCTAATCTAGTGTTTATAGCGTGTGGTTTTTTGTGAGACATACTGTACTACATCCGGAAAAAGTTTCTGTAGCACAAATTTAAATAATCTGGGCCTAATCTAGTGTCCATAGTGTGTGGCTTTCTGTGACATATACTGTACTACATCTGAAAACAGTGTCTGTAGAGCAAATTTAAATAATCTGGGCCTAATCTAGTGTCCATAGTGTGTGGCTCTCTGTGACAAATACTGTACTACATCTGAAAACAGTGCCTGTAGCGCAAATTTGCATAATCTAGGCCAAATCTAGTGTCCATACTGTGTGGCTTTCTGTTACATATACTGTACTACATCCGAAAACAGTGTCTGTAGCGCAAATTTAAAAAATCTAGGCCTAATCTAATGTCCATAGTGTGTGGCTTTCTGTGACAAATACTGTACTACATCCGGAAACAGTGTCTGTAGCTCAAATTTAAATAATCTGGGCCTAATCTAGTGTTTATAGTGTGTGGTTTTTTGTGAGACATACTGTAATACATCCAAAAACAGTGTCTGTAGCGCAAATTTTAATAATCTGAGCCTAATCTAGTGTTTATAGTGTGTGGCTTTTTGTGAGACATTCTGTACTACATCCAAAAACAGTGTCTGTAGCGCAAATTAAAATAATCTGGGCCTAATCTAGTGTCCATAGTGTGTGGCTTTCTGTGACATATACTGTACTACATCTGAAAACTGTTTCTGTAGTACAAATTTAAATAATCTAGGCCTAATCTAGAGTCCATACTGTGTGGCTTTCTGTGACATATACTGTACTACATCCAAAAACAGTGTCTGTAGCGCAAATTTAAATAATCTGGGCCTAATCTAGTGTCCATAGTGTGTGGCTTTCTGTGATTTATACTGTACTACATCTGAAAACAGTGTCTGTAGCGCAAATATAAACTAGTCTTCATAGTGTGCTTGAATTAGAGGCAAGGGGGCACAATAGAATAAATGAGGAGTGCAACTGTGGTCAAAAAACAGCTAAACCAAACAAGACCACCACATAAATACACATCCAATAGTATAACAATTCATTTTATTAGGACAACACTGACACAACACAGATTAAAAATTGCATACAATATACTCTGGCGATGGTGATAAATATGACCAACGCCAATACAGAATCCACCACAAAAACAATAAGTATAGATCAATATAAAGCCCAAAAACATCAAGTAAAGTAATTACACAAATGATGGTGTGGCATCAAGCAGTCAATTATCATGCATGATCAATCACATATGAATACCATATCCAAAATCAGGGGCTGGTCAGGTGGATCCGTACAACATAAAATACGCCCCACGTGTATCGCCGGCATGTCCAGCTTCCTCAGGGGTGTAGAGTCATGTGGCAGGATGTCCACTATATATAAATCAAGTATCTTAATTCATAACAATAAACACCTGTAATAGTGTATACCTGATGTAGTGAATCGATATGTGCCCGGCGTATCCGGGTTCCTACTGCGCTTGCGCGATATGGCCATGAAGCAAGGAGCAATGCGCCGCATGTCAGGAGGCAGCCGAAATAGAGCATGGGAGGAAACAGGTGACCGGACATGGCACTGGTGGAACGCATGTATGCGCTCCACGAGAGCGATGTACCGGAAATGGCAGAACGGCGTGCACGCAGAATCAGATAGACAGAAATAGACAGGAGGATCGCAATAGCGGCAAAGGGGAAGTTTTTTTTAAAAAGCTCCATGGAAACATCACATAAAGGATTGAAATTAGTATTAGAAAACCCTAACTGCAGCACACTAGCACACTGCAGCACACTAGGGGTTCTGATTGCTCTTCTTATATATAGTTTCTAGATAGCCTAAAACCTAGTGGGAGAGGTGGAGTGGAAAAACTCAGCACAAACAAAGACATTGTTGTTGGTACAGACTTACATTAGAGCTTCAATGATACTCAATGGCATTGGTAGAGCATTTATTTCTGACAAAAACAAGTTTCCAGACATAACAACATAGCTAAAACCAGACATTTAAAAGGTATGTCTGCTTTTGTTGGTAAACAAGTCTAGGTTTTTCCTTCCAATACAGGGTGGTAAAAAAGTAAATAAAGTAAGAACTTTTAACTTTGCATACGAGGATAAAGGCAAATGTAAAAGTATTCCCTGCTCCAGGGCACTACAGCAGCAGCATGAGGAGACCACAGAGTGGCCCAGTGACAGAGTGGTGAGGGGGCAGCAGCATGAAGAGACCACAGAGTGGTGATGTGGCAGCAGCATGAGGAGACCACAGAATGGTGAGGTGGCAGCAGCATGAGGAGACCACAGAATGACCCAGTGACAGAATGGCGAGGTGGCAGCAGCATGAGGAGACCACAGAGTAGTGAGTTGACAGAGCGGTGAGATGGCAGCAGCATGAGGAGACCACGTAGTGGTGAGGTGGCAGCAGCATGAGGAGACCACAGAGTGACCCAGTGACAGAGTGGTAAGGTGGCAGCAACATGAGGAGACCACAGAGTGGTGAGTTGACAGAGCGGTGAGAAGGCAGCAGCATGAGGAGACCACATAGTGGTGAGGTGGCAGCAGCATGAGAAGACCACAGAGTGGTGAGGTGGCAGCAGCATGAGAAGACCACAGAGTGTTGAGTTGACAGAGTGGTGAGGTGGCAGCAGCATGAGGAGACCAGAGAGTGGCCCAGTGACAGTATTTAGTTGGCAGCAGCATGAGGAGACTACAGAGTGGCCCAGTGACAGAGTGGTGAGTCAGCAACAGCATGATGAGACCACAGAGTGGCCCAGTGACAGGGTGGAGAGGTGGTGGGCAATAGCAGTACCAGCTAAAGATGGTGGGTAGCAGTAGAAGCACCTGGCAGCAGGTGTGTGGCATCAGGCGGGTGGCAGCATCAGAATAGTTGCTGAAGCAGGTAGCCAGAAGAAACAGGTCTCTTTTGACAAAGTTTAGTTGTGGCACCATGGATGATCTAGTCTGATGTATCAGGCACTGGTGTGTGGAAATCCTGGCTGAAGCACACCTGATTAATCTTCACAGAGGTCAGTTTATCCACAATTTAGGTGGACAGGCAAGTTTTACTTAGTAGCTATGGCCCCCGCCGCACTAAACACCCACTCTGATGCCACACTAATGGCAGAAAAGCTTGTCCAGGGCAAACTAGGCCAGTTGCGGCCACAAAGTTTGGCTGCCCAGTAGTCCAGGGGATCTTCGATGTGGGGTGGCAGGGTGCAGTCCAAGTATGCCACAATCTGTTGGTTCAAGTTTTGCTCCATGTCTACCTGCTGCTGCTAGGAAGGTGAAGAAAACTGCTCATCAGCGACTCTAGACTTAAGTTGCTGCTGATGGAGCTGGTACTGCCCCCACCCTCCCCAGCAGCCATGGCAGTGGAATATGAGTGCAGCAGCCCCCCCGTCAGACCTGCGTGAGGATGGGCAATGGTGCACCTAGGCAGCAGCTAACTGACTACATAGTATGTCTCGATAGTAGTTCAATTTGTCCTACCTCTGTCCTACCTCTACCTCTAAAAAAGCCCCCATTTTGGACCGGTAGCAAGGGTCTAACATGGTGGAGAGCCAGTAGTCATCCCTCTGCCGACAATTTGGCTGTCACTACACAAGCAACTGAGCATGCATTGGGACATTTGTGCAAGTGACTCAGAGGGACTCCCTCCCTCCATCTTGACTACTCCTGCTTCTCCTCTCCTGTCATCTGTGTAGAAGAAGCACCCATTTCTCTACGCAGTGCTTGTGCTCAAATGTTCTCTTCCTTCTCCTCCTCCTCCTCTAGTTCAGCCCCCACAGGGCTCATGTGGCTGTGTGACTGTTTTTCCACAAGCAAGGAATAACCGTTTTGGCTGCTAGGATCAGGAATGTAATATGAACTCTGGTGCAATACCCAAGAGCACCAGGAAGCATACATAATAATAAGGGGGCAGAGTCATTGGCAACCTCTATACCCATGATTTTACTTATGAGTTGTGTCACTGAATACCAGAATGGTTGCAGAAAAGAGCATTTCCGACATATGTGTGCCTCTTGCTTGACCACAGAACCAGCACAAGTCAGATACTGAGAGTAACTGGTGATTGAGTAGAGCAGGTACACGGTACCATCTTGTTAATTCTTTATAGATTATTTATTGGGCTTTGCAAGAGATTGAAACTAGTGATGAGCGAGCATGCTTGGCCGAGTAAAGCCGAGCCTAGCGATACTCGAGCCCAATTAATACTCGGCCAAGCACAAAGTGTATTCGTCACATTGCTCGTGTCTCCTCCCTGCACATTTGGCGCCTTCTAGGCAGCCAATGAAGGTCCAGGTAAGTAATTCCTCTCAGTGTAAGGCCGTAGCAATGTTACAGCCTTACACCGATTGGCTGGCTGGAACACGTGATACCATTTCATATAGGAGCTGAGGTTCGGCGCTCGGCTCATTCAGCGTCAGGGAGAGCAGACAGCAGGGACAGATAGCGTTTTACTCTAAACTTACTGATTTCACCCCAAAAACCTTATGCAAAGAACTAACAGTCCTTTTAAGAACTAGAGTGTGTTTGATAGCAGTGCAGCACTTTTTTTTTTTTTTTTAAGAAGGGGTTTGCTTCAGCACTATCAGGAACAAGCGTCACCAAGAAGGGACAGATAGTGCAGGGCTGGAAAATTGCTTTTTTAACTTCTAAAAGACAGAAAGATTGCAGATTAGTGACATCTACAATACACCATCATTAGGCAGTGTGTTGGGCAGATATTATAAAAACAAAACAACTGAAAGATGGTATAAAGCCGGATGTGCTCAACCAAAAAATTCAGTTGTGCAAATATATATATACAGGGGAGCAGATCCTGCACTTGTGGCCCATTGCTAATGGCGATCCCCAGCAAAAATGCATACGGTGGAGGATGCCCGCAGCGGACCACAAGTACCACAATAGACATCCTACACCTAAGATGGCAATTGTGTGGATGTGATAAATAATATAACAATATAGCAATAAGTTATAACAAATGACAAGACAGATATTATAAAAAGGGGCTTATTCACTTCAGTATACACTGCACCATCAGAAAAATTATTTGTTCATGGGAAATTAACCTAACTTGTGCCACATCTGTGTGTGCATTCAATCCGCAACCGTTATATTAATTACTCCAGCAGAGAGTGATTTATATTTTTCCCATAGTTAACTAGTTTTGGGCACATCTGTGTGTGAGTTTAGGCTGCAACCGTATATACATTATCCCCGCAGAGAATACATTTTATTTGGGACAAATTTGTATCCAATATAGAACTAAATCCGAATACAGTGTGTATTGTCAAAATTACATTATGTCTGGGCTAATGTAGTGCCGAAAATCTATATTTTTCTGTATTCAGTACATTACAGCAAGCCAATACAGTGTGTATTGTAAAAATTGCATTATCTTTGGGCTAGTGTAGTGCCAAAAATCTGTATTTCTCTGTATCCAGTACATTACAGCAAGAACTGTCGCATGAACCGTCACCAACAACATCCACTTCCCTGTCCCAGCGCAGCGTCCAAATGTTGATAACACAGGCATTTGAACGCAAGCCCTTGAAATGTTGCCATTTAGGCTTGTGGACACTGAGGCCTTCCGCAGCCTGATGTCTGCAGCCATCCCTCGGTATGCAGTCCCCAGCCGTCACCATTTTTCACGGTGTGCCGTGCTCACCTTACACCAGCATGTGTCCCAGAACATCACCCATGCCCTGACCAATGTGGTCCACCCCGGGTGCTGGCTGTCAGGCGGGTGCCAGAGAAGCAATGACCGCCTCCACAAATACAGATGGAAGCGCTCATTGCTGGAGCGCTGACGCCTGCAGCCCACATACTGCGGCAGGGCACGGGAGTGCATAGTTCCCTGCCCCACCGCCGATCACTGCCCACCATAGGCTTCAGGCCTAGTTGGCCTGAGGCCTATGCGTTAGTGAAATCCCGACGCAGGCATGCGTGATGACGTCATCACGCGCGCCTGTGCATTGACTAGCATAACTGACTAGCATTGACTAGCATAATTGACTAGCAAACAGGATATAACTGCTGGTATCCAGGGAATTCACGTATCTCAAAAGCCGTAATCATTGGAGCGATATCCAAACCACTGGACTCCCAGCGGGGCTCCTAAGAATTGAAAAACAAAGCAGAATAAACAAGTATCCATAACCGATCATAACCTTTAACTTGACCAGCCTCCCAAGTATATCCACAAAAGGAGGGCCAATTTGCTTCCACTGGCAAAATGAAGTGCCAGAACAGGGAGTGAGTATATGCAGGCTTCAGGATTCTCTGCCCCGCCCACATCCTGTCTAAGGAGCTCCCCAGTGAATTAACCTCTTAATGGTCCTTTCTGCCATCTACTTTACCATTAACTTGAAGGAGCCAGCACCCTAAAGCCCTAAGGGGGGAAGGGGGGACCATCAGTCCCTGAGCACCCTCCCTATACAGTCGGGCGCTTGCCAGACTGCTGGTATCCAGGAAAACAGGGTGGGGTATCACCTTTAACTCCCGCTTGGCCCCTTCACCCAACCTTGACCCATAACAAAAACACTGACAACTGTGTCACTTTATTGCTGGATGGTGATCGGCCACAGCTTCTTAATTAAAGTGGGAAACCTTAATAAACCATCATATCATAGCGGTATGCCAAACGCCGGACTCCCAGCGGGCAAGTTAAACCGTAATCATCAAGAGTGGTATGCCGGCCGCTGGACTCCCAGCGGGCAATTACGCCATCTTGTACCACCATATCTCCTCTGTACCCAAATGCCGCCACGGAGGAGACCCGTTCTCCAACGGGGCTCCGACCACCACCCAGCAGAACCGAGTCTGTTGAAACCCCCCGACAGGCCGGGAAGTGTCCCGACTAACATTCAAGAGGAAAATGCCATCAAGCCCTATTAAAAACCAAGGCCAATAGGATAAATAGTTGTATATAATGGGGCATAGCTGCCCACGATAAGAACCAAGTCTTACCACTTTACACATCATTGGTCAGACCACACATTGTAAGCTCTTGCGAGCAGGGCCCTCATTACTCTTGTTGTAATAATCAACTTGTCAGTTCCTATGTTATTTATGACCGTTTGTCCATGAACCCCTAAATTGGAAAGCGCTGCGGAATATGTTGGTGCTATATAATTATTATTATTTTATTTTCTTCCTATTATTATTACTGTGTACAGTTCTGGACTAGTGTTGAGCGCGAATATTCGAATTGCGAATTTTTATCGCGAATATCGCAACTTCAATAATTCGCGAATATATCGCTATATATTCGCAATTTCGAATATTCATTTTTTTAATTTTTTTAGTTGTTAATTCTTGTTGCTCTCTGGTTGTCTTCCCACTTCCCGAAAGCTGTTCTTACCTGCCCGGAGGATTCCTGGCTCCCTGCCCGCTTCAGTCAATGCCCGTTGCCGCTTCTGCCGACTTCCCGTGTGCATGGGAACTCCTCCATGCTAAAATGTACTGTCGGATGTGAGAATCACGATCCCACATAAGTTGTAATCGCAATGCGATTAATATAACCTGAATTATTCGCATTGCAATATTCATTCTATTCTAGCAATACAACCATTAGGAACTTAGCTCTAAGATCAATTCGCAACGCGAGTATATGTTCGCCTCACGAATGAAACTTAGAGCTAGCTGAGTTCCTAATAGTGGTATTGCTAGAATATAACGAAGATTGAGAATATAGTGCTATATTCGTGAATTCGAGATATTCTCAATCTTCGTTCTATTCTAGCAATACAACCATTAGGAACTTAGCTCTAAGATCAATTCGCAATGTGAGTACATGTTCACCTCGCGAATGAAACTACATATAAACTACATATACTCGCATTGCGAATTGATCTTAGAGCTAAGTTCCTAGTGGCTGTATTGTTAGAATATAACGAAGATTGAGAATATAGTGCTATATTCGTGTGATATTCATTATTTTTGTCAATTCTAGCAATACAAGTTAACCATTAGGAACTCAGATCTAAGTTTCATTCGCGACGCAAATATAAATTCGCGTAAAATTTGCAATATATAAAATCATGACGAATATTCGATTTCGACGAATATATGACGAATATTCAATCGAATATTCGTGAAATATCGCGAAATCGAATATGGCACCTCCCGCTCATCACTATTCTGGACTCCAGTACACAAGGCCGACATAGCAGAGCTAGAGAGGGTCCAGAGGAGGGCAACTAAAGTAATAACTGGAATGGGGCAACTACAGTACCCTGAAAGATTATCAAAATTAGGGTTATTCATATTAGAAAAGACGACCGAGAGGAGATCTAATAACTATGTATAAATATATCAGGGGTCAGTACAGAGATCATTCCGATCATCTATTTATCCCCAGAACTGTGACGATGGGACATCCTCTGCATCTGTAGGAAAGAAGGTTTGTATATAGACAAAATAATTCTTCACAGTAAGAGCAGTGGGCTATGGAAATCCCTTCCCAAGGAAGTGGTGATGGTGAGGTCACCAAAAATTTTGAATCAAGTGGGGCCTGAATGTAACCCTGGAGAGTAAAATATTACAGACCATAGCTACCAGAGAGGGGTCATTGATCCAAAGAACTGGAACTGCTACACTATATAGCTGAATTTTCCCGATCACGGTGACAAACCACTGCCCCTTGAGCTATACCTTCGTATTGTATACACAACGCCTTCCCATATATGGCCAGAACAACCTACCCGGGAGATGACAACCAACCACCCTCCTACCAACCTCCTGAAAAGACAGGGATAATCGCATGTCAGCACATATGAGGTCCAGAGCTCCAGAATGACAAGGGGCAGTACCACAGCACGGGTATACCAACCACTTCCGGAAGAAGCTAAAATACCACCTGAAATCCCGGATCCCTTTCCAAAGACTGCACCAATCGAACCACCAGGAGCGCACACCGGGCCTGCGCTCCTCTCTCCCCACAGAGATATATGAAAGGCCACCCATTGAACCACCGAACACCAAGAACCTGAAAGACAAATAAAAAAATTTGCCCGAGCCTCAACATACAAAGAGGATCGTATAACCAGACCAGAAAAAAGTTAGTTAATACAAAAGTTATTTATGTATTTATTTGTTTATTTCAAGTTCAAGGTAAATTGTAAAACCCACTGAGGGGAAACATCCTGATGGTAAAAAGAATTGGATCCCCACCCTGTGTGAAGTCATAACCCATCGAACCGGCCAGACCGGACTGAAACCGGGCAAAGGGGAGGTACACCCCCTTTCTATTAATTTGATCGTCATGTATAGACGGCTACAATCCCGACTACTATTACCCAATAAAAAGATAACCACCCCCCAACGCAGTGCGGCCTCTAATGAAGAGACAAACACCCAGGAGAAAATACCATTCAGCCAGAACAGAAGGCTGAAGGAGACGGGACATGGCTATCCAGACTAAATGCCCCCTAACTATACCCAAATTGCTTACCTAACAACGGAACGGTACAGGCAAAAGAACCTTGGAGGGGCACCATGCGGACCAATCAGGAGGACCAGTCAGAGTGCCTGACTCACATCAAAACCCAGATCCGAACGGGAATAAAAGGCTGCATTTCTTTATTTATTTATTTTTTTGTAACTCCATCATTTGTGCTTATATCAAGGCTCCCCTCTGAGCGACGTCCGCGAACAGACCTGGTTATCAGTTACTAGCTTACCATCTGAGTATCTTGCGACTGCTAATTCCGCAACATTCACTCAACTGGGGGGGAAGCCATGCGGCAGTAGTATACCGATACCGCCCTCCTGGCAACCACACCCACTGGCGGGAATAAAGTCTCTTGTACTGCTTACATCGTGTATCTCCCTTGTATTCCGCTCAACTGGATCCCACAGAACTGTAACTCCTGAAACACTGGATCTGAGGAAAGTGCATTACCACCAAGCTGCCAGCCTGCATAGTAATGTTAGAATCTCAGCAGAAGTTCCCAGTTATCAACCATCCCAATGGAACCCAGGTCCGGTGGACCAGAACCGTAGTTTTCAGCAGAAGAAACAATGTAAATGTGGCTGTGTTGATATGAACTAAAAACCATGTACATCAAGGAAGGTCCACAACACGACTAGAGGGATTACGACTACTGCGCCATGCTTCCGTACATATGAGCCAACCATGTCAGATATGTCCCTATTGAAAGCCTAAATAGAACAAACACACGGCCTAGTGCCCGCAGGTAGGAGTATAGCAGGCAGCACTACTCTACACAGGGAAGCACCCGAATACTTCGCACCGGATACACACCTAATTATAAAATCATTTATTACACAGAGGGCCTGAGCCTCACTCAAAACCAGCTGCAAGAAAATCCTCCGTAAGACCGGTGGGACAAGAACCGTTACATGGAGCATGAGGGTATCGGATACACAAAATGAAGAAACCAGCGACTAACGTACAACCCATTCTGACTCAACAAGATGTCTACACCATACAAATCAAGTACTCATTGCACTACATAGGACAACCACATCAGGAAACCTACCAGAACCAGGTAGGGGGACTGAACACTTGCCACACCATATCAAATTCAAATTCAAATTTTTTATGTCACATGCGAAATCATACAGTATGACATGCAGTGAAATGCTTTTTTATGACTGTCTTACCATTTCAGTAAAAGTAGAATAAAATGAAAAATAATAAAATATAAAATATAAAATATATGCATATCTATTTTTATATATATCTATATTATATACACTGTATATATGACTGATATGCATAGTGCAAACAATTGTGCAAATGACGGATGAGGTAGTGACGTTGAATGATAAATGTATTGGGGTAGTTGTGTGGAGGGGTAAGTCCAGAAGACCAGTACTAATTGTGTTGGTTAATCAACCTGAGTCCGCTGCTACGCTACCCTGGAAAACCACAAACTAAGCCCAACCGGTCCCGAAAAAAAGGGGGGGAGGGTCATGCTATTGTACTGCCGACGTCACGAAACCGCCACTGACAGAGGGCTTCGCCTCTTTCTGTGATCGAGTAATCATTTATTATACAGTTAACATATATAAATATAATATATATATACATATATATCTACAAACATATCCACACCCTTTTTTTTTTTTTTTGGTACATGGTCGGGTTAAACCCCTTCTATAGGATATGGACACCCCAAGTGCTAAACCTGCAGTTGCACAGGCTCAGGTAAACTATGGCTGGGAACCTCCCAGCTCAAACCTGTACCAAATAACATAAACCAAGGGAATATTAAAACCAGGAACAACTAACATAAACTAAAGGAGTATTAAAACCAGGAACTACTAACATAAACCACCAGGAATGCTACCCATAAGCTATTGCGTCACAGAGCAACCAGCGCAACTGGAGGGGCGGGGGACCCCGTATATACAAGTGCCCTTATAGCAAGGATTTTAATTCTGCACAAGACCAGACACCCCCCATCCCCTAGAGCATCAGTACTCACCAGTTTCACCAGTTGTAGAAAGGAACGGCACCACCGAAGGAGCGGGAACTGGAATGCCATCCTGGTGGGTTGCTGCAGCGACCAGACCGAGAACCATGGATAGATGGACAGGCACCAGCCTCTTACGGTTTTTGATCACAACAGCAAACCAGACTCCTCAGATGTGCCTGACATTCCGTCCGAAGACGACGGCTAGCGCCACCTGGAGGATCTGGAGCGCCTACTTCACCCGGAAACCTTGGAACGGTTGTCGGGACTGGCGCATGCGGTATCCATGGAGGCCACGCCCCCGGCCCACCTGCGAGAAGGATGAAAAAACAGACAGCCCTGCGCCTGCCTGAGGGCGGGGGTGCCATAAGGGTCTCAAACTGAGACCCACAGTGCCCCATGTACTAAAAGGGGCCCAAAATACATAAGCGGGGGCAGCAGCAACTCCCTTGGGGGAAAGGTTACATAGGTGGGGGCACTGTAAACCGGGGGGGGGGATGCGAGGGGCAGGTGAAGAGCTCTCCCGGGCCCCATATAGCAAACGGACATGCATTAAGCGGTTCCCATTACAAGCACCCAGTAAGCTCTGCTGGACTAAGGGGCCGGTGACACTAATCTGATATGGAGAAGGGGGGGGGGCAGAGGGATGCTAGGGTGGGCGAAGAGCTCCCACGGGGCCATCTAGTAACAAGAGAACTCACCTGCCCAGCAGTGCCTGTAACAAGCGCCCTGTAAGAACTGCAGGGGAAGGGGCGGGGCCAGGAGCAGTGACTAGCTCGCACCATGGGAGCTGAAGGAGCCCGGCCGAAACAGGGGGGCTGTGGTGACCCCCATGCTGCTCTACCTTAGTGGAAGGGGGGGGGGGGTGCACAATAAGCTAAAATGCAGGGGGGCTAATAATCCTGGCTGGCATGTGCAGCCCCAATACCCATGAAACAGAAATGCTGCAGGGGAAGGGCAGAGCCAAAACGGCCCACAGCTCCACACCACTCACTAAGGCAGACACAGGGGAGGAGGATGCCAGGGGAGAGCGGAGGTTGCTCAAACTGAGCACAGCTATCCCTCATCCTGCCCATGAAACTCACCAGGAGGCAATTATAAGAAAAGCACCACCTGTGGCATCTTGGTGTGGACAGAGCAAAGGGTGCATACCACACCAATTTGCTTCCACTGGCAAGATGAAGTGCCAGAACAGGGAGTGAGTATATGCAGGCTTCAGGATTCTCTGCCCTGCCCACATCCTGTCTAAGGAGCTCCCCAGTGAATAAACCTCTTAATGGTCCTTTCTGCCATCTACTTTACCATTAACTTGAAGGGGCCAGCACCCTAAGGGGGGAAGGGGGGAAGGGGGGACCATCAGTCCCTGATCACCCTCCCTATACAGTCGGGCGCTTGCCAAACAGTGAAGTGTGCAAGCAAGCGCCTGGACACAGGTGAGTATTTAGCTTTTAGGTTTTTTTTTCTTTTATGTGCCAAGAAACTTTGAGGGACACAGGAGGACATGTGAGGGGAAAATATTATGGTGGGATACTGTGTGGGGCAAATTGCTAAATGGGGGCAATATGGGGGAAACTACTGTGTGAGGCAAATTACTATATGGGGGCAATTAGTATGTGGGGGGCAGTGTGCGGGAAACTACTGTGTTGGAGCAGTGTGGGGTACTCTACTGTGTGGGGCAGTGTGGGGGACACTACTGTGTGGGGGGAAGTGTGGGAGACACTACTGTGTGGGGGAAACTACTGTAGGGGGGCAGTGTGGGGGACACTACTGTAAGGGGGAAGTGTGGGGGACACTACTGTGTGGGTGGCAGTGTGGGGGACACTACTGTATGGGGGAAACTACTGTGTGTGGGAAATTACTGTGTGGGGGCAGTGTGGGGTACAGTACACTACAGTGTGGGGGAAACTACTGTAAGGGGGCAGTGTGGGGGAAACTACTGTGTTGGGGAAACTACTGTGTGCGGGAAATTACTGTGTGGGGGCAGTGTGGGGTACAGTACACTACTGTGTGGGGGGCAGTGTGGGGGACACTACTGTGTGTGGGTAATTACTGTGTGGGGGCAGTTTGGGGCACAGTAGACTACTCTGTGGGTACACTACTGTGTGGCGGGCAGTGTAGGGGACACTACTGTGTGTGGGTAATTACTGTTTGGGGTACAGTAGACTACTGTGTGGGGTACTCTACCGTGTGGGGGCAGTGTGGGGGCCACTACTGTGTGGGGGACACTACTGTGTGGGGGACTCTACTGTGTGGGGGACACAACTGTGTTGGGGCAGTGTGGGGGACACTACTGTGTGGGGGCAGTGTTGGGAAAACTACTGTGTGCTGCCCTCACTACAATGGTTTGTAGAGTTCGCTCGGCTTTAGGCCCTCACCTTCGATGCTTTATACCAGGGATGCTCAACCTGCGGCCCTCCAGCTGTTGTAAAACTACATCTCCCACCATGCCCTTCTGTAGGCTGATAGCTGTAGGCTGTCGGGGAATGATGGGAGTTGTAGTTTTGCAACAGCTGGAGGGCCGCAGGTTGAGCATGCCTGCTTTATACGATCTGATCACCTGTAGGCCATCACTGCAATGTTTTTATGGGGTTTGCTAGGCTTCAGGCCCTCACCTCTAATGTGCGGTCCGCCCCGGGTGCTGGCTTTCAGGCGGGTGCCAGAGAAGCAATGACCGCTTCCATCAATACAGATGGAAGCGCTCATTGCTGGAGCGCTGACGACTGCGGCCAACATACTGCGGCAGGGCACGGGAGTGCATAGTTCCCTGCCCCACCGCAAATCACTGTCCACCATAGGCTTCAGGCCTAGTTGGCCTGAGGCCTATGTGGTAGTGAAATCCCGACACAGGCGTGCGTGATGACGTCATCGCGCGCGCCTGTGCTTTGATGCGGCAGCACAGTGAAGTGTGCAAGCAAGCGCCTGGACATAGGTGAGTATTTAGCTTTTAGTTTTTTCTTTCTTTTATGTGCCAAGAAACTTTGGGGGACACAGGAGGACATGTGGGGGGAAAATATTATGGTACTGTGGTACTATGGTACTGTGTGGGGCAAATTACTAAATGGAGGCAATATGGGGGAAACTACTGTGTGGGGCAAATTACTATATGGGGGCAATTACTTTGTGGGGGGCAGTGTGTGGGAAACTACTGTGTCGGAGCAGTGTGGGGGACACTACTGTGTGGGGGGCAGTGTGGGAGACACTACTGTGTGGGGGAAACTACTGTGTGCGGGAAATTACTGTGTGGGGGCAGTGTGGGGTACAGTACACTACTGTGTGGTGGGAAGAGTGGGGTATACTACTGTGTGGGGAAACTACTGTAGGGGGCAGTGTGGGGACACTAATGTAGGGGGCAGTGTGGGGGACACTACTGTTTGGGGGGGCAGTGTGGGGGACACTACTGTGTGTGGGTAATTACTGTGTGGGGGCAGTTTGGGGTACAGTACACTACTGTGTGGGGTACACTACTGTGTGGCGGGCAGTGTGGGGTACACTACAGTGTGGGGGAAACTATTGTAAGGGGGCAGTGTGGGGTACTCTACTGTGTGGGGGCAGTGTGGGGGGCACTACTGTGTTGGGGCAGTGTGGGGGACACGACTGTATGGGGGAAATTACTGTATGGGGGCAGTGTGGGGGAAACTACTGTGGGCTGCAAATTACTATATGGGGGCAGTGTGGGGGGCCTTGCTATTGGGGAGGCACTGTCGGGGCAATTCTATTATTGTTGGGGACACTATACAGGGATTATTGCCTGGAGCACAATATAGGGTGTAAATATTATTGGGGGCACTCTAGGGGACATTATAGCTGCTGTAGACACCATAGGGACATTTTTGGTAATTCATCAAACTGCTGTAAAGTAGAACTGGCTTAGTTTTCTATAGCAGCCAATCAGATTCCAAATTTCATATTTGACAGCTCTTTTGGACAGCCAGCTCTACTTTACACCAGTTTGATAAATGACCCCAATTATGTATACTGGGGCCACTATTTTTCAGCAGTATAGTACCTGGGACATTGTGGAGCACAACGGGAACAGTATTGGAAGTGGCAGCAGGATGACACTATGGGGACACCAGGATGGGGAGGTTGATGGAAAAACTGAGAAATCTAACGTGTCTGTGTTACAAACTCTGTAGAGATGAGATGCGGCTGAAAGAATTTGTTATGGCGGTCTAACGGAGAAGGAGAGGAAAGAGCATGTCTATGTGACAGGAGATGTCCCTGGGTGTAAGAGGTATGTGGTCAAGTATTGGGGAGAAAAGAACCCGCCCCGGGTGCCAAACACCCTAGGCACGCCACCCTAGGCACGCCACTGCTTACAACTACTGGGTGTCCAAGCTGTATTTAGTGCTGCTGGTGGCAATATAACAGATAAGCAAATCTGCTTGTCCACTGACAATGCTGAAAGGTTGACACAAATAAAAATTAACAAGGCCTGAATTGCCCCTGACTTCTCCACTCCACCAGAGGAAAGCTGAGCTAATGAGAAACAAAAATGCAATTTAAATGTATGCTTTATAATGTACGCAATCCACAAGATTCAGATGCACCGCAAAAAAATAGGGCACATTATTGAATCTTGTTCTCTCATCAGCCTCCTCCTCCACCTCCTCTTCCATACAGAATATATATGCCCTCCCTACAATGTTTTGTAGGGTTCGCTTGACTTTAGGCACTCACCTCCAATGCTTTATACAGTCTGCTCACCTGTAGGCCGTCACTGCAATGTTTTATGGGGTTTGCTAGGCTTCAGGCCCTCACCTCTAATGTTTTATACGGTCTGCTCACCTGTAGGCCATCACTGCAATGTTCTATGGGGTTCGCTCGGCTTCAGGCCCTCACCTCTAATGTTTTATACGGTCTGCTCACCTGTAGGCCACCACTCCAATGTTTTAAGGGTTCGCTCACCTTCAGTCCCTCACCTCCAATGCTTTATACAGTCTGCTCACCTGTAGGCCATCACTGCAATGTTTTATGGGGTTCACTAGGCTTTAGGACCTTACCTCCAATGCTTTATACAAATGGGAAGATGTCCAGCTTGTAGCACCAATGTTCATCTTTATTTTTCAAGCGATAAAAAAAAAAAAAGTCATAATTAAGGATCAGGATTATCTCTAAGATCCGAAACGCGTAGACGTGACATATGTGTCACTGTTTTTTTATCGCTTGAAAAATAAAGATGAACATTGGTGCTACAAGCTGGACATCTTACCATTTTTATCGCAAGTGAGTTTAATATGTCTTGGATCCAGACGCAGTCCGTGCTGCACCACATACCAGATGAGCGCACCACCACCCTCCCGTTGACCAATGCTTTATACAGGTGAGGGCTCGCTAGGCTTAAGGCCCTCACCTCTAATGTTTTATACGGTCTAATGTTTTATACGGTCTGCTTACCTGTAGGCCATCACTGCAATGTTTTATGGGGTTCGCTCACCTTCATGCCCTCACCACACTTTTTTATAGGGTCCGCTCACCTTCAGGCCCTCAACTATAATGTTTTAGAGGGTAACCAGCAAACTCTTTTTGATAATTTTTCAAAGGTGTGTATAATGCCCTCATTTATGTGTAATAAAGGGTGTATTGGAGTGTTGGTTACTTGTAATTTTTGCCAGCCCTTTCACTTAGTGCATAGGCTTTATGAGTGCAGCAGTGTATCTGAACAATGTAAATGAGGCCCTCCTTTATGTGATATACAGGCTGTATCGAAGTGCTTCTTCCTTGTACTTTTTGGCAGCATTTGCACTGTATATACAATTGGATATCCAGGGAAGACTGTTTCCTAACAATTTTACCTCTAAAAATGTCTTTTTTTTGAGGGGGCGGGATTTTGGGCGTGATTTTGTTGCTATGTAAAATTAGCGGACAACTGGGACAATATGGTTCCCAGCAGCGACATTGGAGTCCAAGATGCACCCAGACATGGTCCCCATGCTGTTCCAGATCCATTGCGGTGGTGTTTCTGTCACTTTCTGACCTTTTTCAATGGACCTGACACCCTCCCCTCTTCAGAGCAGGGGTGCCTGGTTGACTCCCATTTACTTCCATTACACTCGGGTGCTCGGCCGAGCACGCGAATATTGCTATGTGTTCGGACCGAGTACCTGAACACCCGAACACTTTGGTGCTCGCTCATCACTAATTGAAACCTTATGTCAGAAGGATTTATGCCAGTCTGCAGTGGGAAAGGAGCGATGTAATTCCTTTTCCCAACTAGTGAGTCTGGTGACAAACAAAGAAGGCAGTGATGTAATGGTGTCCAATATCTAACCATAAACTAGGCTGTCATATAACAAAAATGAGGCACTGCCCAGAACCTTATGGAAAGGTGAGGCTTTATTTCTAGCAAAAGTGAGGAAGGAGGGGGTATGGAGAGTGAGGAGGAAGTCAAAATTACCCATGACAGGGATGAGTGGGCCATCCCTGGAGACTAGCTTTGAGGAAAGTAGATAAGTATTACAGATGACCACCATGTTTTTAGCTATAATTGGAAGGCTCACCACATGATTAGATGTCCAAATCAGTTTACAGATCCAAGGGGTAGCTGTTAAAGGAGTCGGGGAATGGCTTCTAATCTCACCCATAGTTTAGTCTGCATGGTAAAACAAGTCCAATACCCCAGCCATTGCAGACACTATGAAATAGAAACAACAATCTAGAAGGCCCAGACCTCCCTGCTGCTTTCTCAGTAGAGTACATAGATTTGGCTACTCTAGGAGATTGAGATGCCCAAACAAAAGAATCAAACAGCCCGGAAAGTCTGAGGAAAAATAGCGTAGGCAAGGATATATTGTTTGAAAGAGGTAGAGCAAGCGTGGGAGAACAATCATTTTTAAGATGGTAATCCTACCCAGCCAAGAGAAGTCTCTTCTGTCCCAATTCGTTTGATGTCCCTTAATGCATTGCACTAAAGCCTCATAGTTCAATTTATAGATATCGCCTAAGGATGCCGGAATATGAACACCAAGGAATTTGAAGGCTTGATGTTGCCAGGTGAAAGGATATTGGGAACGAAGAGTGGTAACAGTGGAAGAGTCTAGCAAAATATTCTTCACCACACTTTTAGATATATTAATCTTATAGTTTGAGAACCCGCTAAATTCTCATAGCAGAGACATGAGAGCAGGGAGAGAGTTATTTCACATGTTTTTAATCAATTTTATTTGGGGGGGTGGTTTTTATTATATTCAAACTAGCAGCATATATACCATATATACATGTTTACTACACCAATACACAGGGTAGTGCATAACATTATCTGAGAGGTCCAAAAATGTCCGGGCTACGGAAAAGTTCCAAAGAAAAGACCCAGAGCGAGAATGTGGGTAGTTGCAGCACCATCTATCCGACCAGAAGTAATAGCAGTAGTAGTAGGCAGTTGTCCCTGCTGGCTTCGGAAAGGCGTAACATAGTTGAGGAGAAAGAGGATGAGATAGTTGATTGGCTGGCTCACTTCTCCTTTTAGTTGCAGCAAGATGAAGTGGCGGTGACTTCAGAGTGTTATTTACAAATAGTCATAAGACTATTAATCACCGCATTTTTCATATACCGACTGAATATTAAAACATCACCTTTATTATATCCAAAATAAAAAGAGGGATTATGAATGCAAGTGTGTGCCTGCTGCCCCCCTGATTGGCTTACCTAGGCTGTCTGTCAGCCTGTGAGCCAATCAGGGCAAGTCCTCCAACCCACTTCCTCCCATTGTCATGTCAGCATCCTTCTTCCTCCTTGTGGGTTTTTTTCCACAAATTCTCACAGTAAAATGATGCTGCGCAATGTTTTATGTGATTTGTTCGAAACAAATTGAAAAAGATTCAGACTCGTTTGGGGGCAAAATTTTTATGAAATTCGTAATGAAACCACTTTGTTACGAATCGATTGGCTTATCCTTGATGCATTGTGTACAGATATATAGCATATACAGCAGTGCACTGATATGTAAAGTACAAGGTATAATAGATGCAGTGTGTACAGATATATAGTATACAGTTTGTAGCAGTGTAATGAATGATATGTGAGGTACAAGGCATAATAGATGCAGTATGTACAAATATATGGTATATACAGCAGTGTACTGATATGTCAGGTATGAGGTATAATAGATGCAGTGTTTGTAATGTTTCTGATCAGGAAAGAATTTTCAGACATGTCCACTTATTGGTATATCCCTTTCATTATCCTTAAACCTTATCATGACACTTTTTATCCTAGAATCTTTGTTTTATCATTTCTGATTGCTGGCTGAAATCATGCTGATTAGAGCAATTTCTATCCATTCTCTTAAACTGTCCTTTAGAAATATTTTTTAGCCAGGGCAGATAATGACAACTTGAAAAATCAATATATGAATTACAATCAGTGGGTTAAAAGTAGGTTTTGGTGTACAAATTCTTTCCTTCTTTAAGAAGAAACAAATCAAGGAAATCAATAATTTGAATATTTAACTCAGGTGTAAATTGCAGATTGTACTTAGTAATATTCATATATTTCACAAATGATTTAAACTGCTAGACATCCAAATATATATATATATATATACATATATGTTTTTTTCTTTTTTGTAACCTATTTGCTTTACTATGCTTGTCTTGTGGGAGGGAGGGAGGTGAGTTGGGGATTAAGGACGATTGTCCTTGGTACAGTCTAATTTTTTGCCGGGTGAGATGGCGGTTTTATTGGTACCATTTTAGATCAGGTCCTTACGGATGCAGCGATACCATACACTTAAATTTTTTATAATTTTTTACATTTTTAACCAATTATGTTTGGATATAGGAAGGTTGTCTTTTTTTTTCATTTTCTTCTTTAAATTTTTTAACTTTTTTTTTTTTTTACATTTTTTGGACCCAGACCCACTTGGTTCTTGAAGATGCAGTGGGTCTGATGGTTTACAATACACTGCAGTACACTGTATTGAACTCACACTAAGGCCTCTTGCACATGAACGTTGTGTGCCCGTGGCCGTGTCGCGGCCCCATACTGCGGGTCTGCATGCAATACATGGGCAACGGCCCATGTGCACTCCGCATCACGGATGGGGACCCATTTACTTGAATGGGTCTGCAAATTGTGGTCCGCAATGCACGGGCACGACCATTGGCCAACCACATCCAATGGTCCGCACTGCAAAAAAGTAGTGCTTCCGTTCCGTTCCGCACCCCATTTCCGGATTTGCGGACCCATTCAAGTGAATGGGTGTGCATCCATGATGCAGAATGCACACGGCCGGAGACCCATGTATTGCAGGCCGCAATACGGCCACGGGGACACAGTCGTGTGCATGAGCCCTTACCTAAAGTATATTAGAATAAATTTCTTGGGCTGGTTAAACCCAACGGTGACCTCCTACTTACTTATGTTCAGTTGTTGTTTTTTATAAAAGTAAGTGCAAGATCCCCCAAATGTTGCACATTTTTATGTGAGCAAGGCATGCACCAAAATTTGCGACTTTTAAACCCCCTTTTTCTGGAGAATATTAGTAACATAGTAACATAGTACATAAGGCCGAAAAAAGACATCTGTCCATCCAGTTCGGCCTGTCATCCTGCTAGTTGATCCAGGGGACGGCAAAAAAAACCCTGTGAGGAAAAAGCCAATTTTCCCCACTTAAGGGGAATAAAAAATTCCTTCCCTACTCCAATAACCAATCAGAATAATTCCCTGGATCAACGACCCATCTCTAGTAGCTATAACCTGTAATATTATTATACTACGGAAATACATCCAGGCCCCTCTTGAATTCCTTTATTGTACTCACCATCACCACCTCCTCAGGCAGAGAGTCCCATAGTCTCATTGCTCTTACCATAAAAAATCCTCTTCTATGTTTGTGTGCAAACCTTCTTTCCTCCAGACACAGAGGATGTCCCCTTGTCACAGTCCTGGGGATAAATAGATGATGGGAGAGATCTCTGTACTGACCCCTGATATATTTATACATAGTAATTAATTCTCCCCTCAGTCGTCTTTTTTCTAAAGCGAATAACCCTAATTTTGATAACCTTTCAGGATACTGTAGTTGCCCCATTCCAGTTATTACTTTAGTTGCCCTCCTCTGAATCCTCTCCAGCTCTGCTATGTCTGCCTTGTTTACAGGAGCCCTGAACTGTACACAGTACTCCATGTGTGGTCTGACTAGCGATTTGTAAGTGGTAGGACTATGTTCTCATCACGGGCGTCTATGCTTCTTTTGATGCAACCCATTATCTTATTGGCCTTGGCGGCAGCTGCCTGACACTGGTTTTAGCAGCTTAGTTTGCTGTTCATTAAAATTCCTAGATCCTTTTCCATATCAGTGTTACCGAGTGTTTTACCATTTAGTATGTACGGGTGACTTGCATTATTGTTTCCCATGTGCATAACTTTACATTTGTTAGTGTTAAACCTCATCTGCCACTTATCTGCCCAAGCCTCCAATCTATCCAGATCTCTCTGTAGCAGTATATTGTCCTCTTCAGTGTTACAGTAGATGCTATCTTGGAGTATCTCAATGAAAATAAGCAAATAACACCATATTAGTATGGCTTCATTAGGGAACGGTCATGCCAAACTAACTTAATCAGTTTCTATGAGGAGGTAAGTTATAGACTTGACCAGGATGAGTCAGTGGATGTCATATATCTGGACTTCTCCAAACCATTTGACACTGTACCACACAAAAGGTTAGTATATTAAATGAGAATGCTCAGACTGGGAGAAAATTTCTGTATGCGGGTAAGTAACTGGCTGAGTAATAGAAAACAGAAGGTGGTTATTAATAGTACACACTCAGATTGGGTCACTGTCACTAGTGGGGTACCTCAGGGGTCAGTATTGGGCCCTATTCTCGTCAATATTTATTAATGATCTTGTAGAAGGCTTGCACAGTAAAATATCAATTTTTGCAGATGACACACAACTGTGTAAAGTAATTAACATGGAAAAGGACAGTATACTGCTACAGAGGGATCTGGATAGATTGGAGGCTTGAGCAGAGAAATGGCAGATGAGGTTTAACACTGACAAATGTATAGTTATGCACATGGGAAGGAATAATGCAAGTCACCTGTACATATTATATGGTAAAACACTCGGTGACACTGACCTGGAAAAGGATCTAGGAATTTTAATAAACAGCAAACTAAGCTGTAAAAACCAGTGTCAGGCAGCTGCTGCCAAGGCCAATAAGATAATGGGTTGCATCAAAAGGGGCATAGACGCCCGTGATGAGAACTTAGTCCTACCACTTACAAATCGCTAGTCAGACCACACATGGAGTACTGTGTACAGTTCTGGGCTCCTGGGAACAAGGCAGACATAGCAAAGCTGGAGAGGTTTCAGAGGAGGGCAGCTAAAGTAATAACTGGAATGGGGCAACTACAGTACCCTGAAAGGTTATCAAAATTAGGGTTATTCACTTTAGAAAAAAGACAACTGAGAGGAGATCTAATTACTATGTATAATAATATCAGGGGTCAGTAAAGAGATCTATCCCATTATCTATTTATCCCCAGGACTGTGACAAGGGGACATCCTCTGCGTCTGGAGGAAAGAAGGTTTGTACACAAACATAGAAAAGTATTCTTCATGGTAAGAGCAGTGAGACTATGGAACTCTCTGTCTGAGGAGGTGGTGATGATGGTGAGTACAATAAAGGAATTCAAGAGGGGCCTGGATGTATTTCTGGAGTGTAATAATATTACAGGCTATAGCTACTAGAGATGGGTCTCCAGGGAGTTATTCTAATTGCCTGATTGGAGTCGGGAAGGAATTTTTTATTCCCCTTAAGTGGGGAAAATTGGCTTCTGCTTCACAGGGTATTTTTGCCTTCCCCTGTATCAACTTGTAGGAAACAGGCCGAACTGGATGGAGAAATGTCTTTTTTCGGTCTTATATACTATGTTACTATGTTACACAGTTTAGTGTCATCAGCAAAAATTTATATTTTACTATGCAAGCCTTCTACAAGATCATTAATAATTAATAAATATTTTGAAAAGAATAGGGCCCAATACTGACCCCTGAGGTACCCCACTAGTGACAGTGACCTAATCTGATTGTGTACCATTAATAACCACCCTCTGTTTTCTATCTCTCAGCCAGTTACTTACCCACTTACAGACAATTTCTCCCAGTCCGAGCATCCTCATTTTATATACAAACCTTTTATGAGGTACAGTGTCAAATGCTTGGGAGAAGTCCAGATATACGACATCCATTGATTCGCCGCTGTCAAGTCTAGAACTTACCTCCTCATAGAAACTGATTAAATTAGTTTGACATGACCGATCACTCATGAAGCCATGCTGATATGGCGTTATTTTCTTATTTCCGTTGAGATCTTCTAAGATAGCATCCCTCAGAAAACCTTCAAACAGTTTACCCACAACAGATGTTAAACTTACCAGTCTATAGTTTCCGGGCTCTGTTTTTGGACCCTTTTTGAATATTGGCACCACATTTGCTATTCGCCAACCATGTGGAACATTCCCTGTCTGTATAGAGTCTGCAAATATCAGAAATAAGGGTCTGGCTATGACATTACTTAATTCCCTTAGGATACAGGGCTGTATGCCATCCGGTCCTGGTGATTTTTCTATTTTAATCTTTTTAAGTCGCTGTTGTACTTCTTCTTGGGTCAGACAGGACACTTTTAGTGGGGGATTTATTTTTACATTCAGCATTTTATCTGACTGTTTATTTTCCTTAGTAAATACATCGGAGAAAAAAATATTTAACAGCTTTGCTTTCTCCTCGTTGCTCTCTGCAACTCCCCCCTCATTACTCTTTAAAGGGCCGACACCTTCAGATTTATACTTTTCAACATTGATATAATTAAAGAACATTTTAGGGTTAGTTTTACTCTCTTTGGCAATTAATCTCTCAGTCTCTAGTTTGGCCGCTTTTTTACATGTTCTATTTTTTTCCTTATAGTTTTTCAGTGCTTCCTCGCTACCCTCCTGTTTTAGTGATTTATATGCTTTCTTTTTGTCATTTATTGCTTTCTTTACATTTCAATTTATCCACATTGGTTTCTTTTTGTTCCTTAACCTTTTATTCCCATACGGTATGTACCTCTCACAATGAGATTTTAGGATGCTTTTAAAGATATCCCATTTTGTGGCTGTATTTTTATTTTTGAGGACTTTGTCCCAGTTAGTTAGGCCTATGGTCTCGCTTAGTTGGCTAAATTTAGCCTTTTTGAAGTTTGGTATTTTTGTTCCTGCCTGTAGAAATGCTCTTGTGAATGATAATTTGAAGGTTATTACTTTATGGTCACTATTTCCCTGGTGTCCCCCAACCTGCACATCTGTTGTTCTGTCAGGTCTATTGGTTAATACTAAGTCTAGTATGGCCGTCCCTCTAGTCAGGTCCTCAACCAGGAAAGGTAATTGTCTTTTTTTATTGCTAAGAACCTGTTTCCTTTATGCGATATACGACTTTCAGTTTCCCAGTCTATATCTGGGAAGTCCCCCATAATAACGACCTTATTATGATTTGCCGCCTCATCTATCTTGTTTAGTAATAGATTTTCTGTGGACTCTGGTATATTAGGTGGTTTATAGTAAACTCCTATTAGTAATTTAATTTATTAACATAGTAACATAGTTTGTAAGGCTGAAAAAAGACATGCGTATATCCACTCCTTGGATCAACCCTATAACTCTAGTAGCTATAACTTGTAATATTATTACACTCAAAAAATACATTAAGTACCCTCTTCAACTTTTTTCGTGAATTCACCATCACCACCTCCTCAGCTACATAGTCATAGAGCTACATAGAGCTACATAGTCTCACTGCTCTTACAGTAAAGAATACTCTTCTGTGTTGATAGAAGGTATGGTTGATAAATCTGGGCCTTTAACTCTATTAAAACAACAAAAATTTAACAGAATGTTGTGCTTATGAAAGGTAGTTATGTCATTCCTGCGTTGTCCATGCAGTGTTATTCTCAATCCAGCAAAACGTGGTTTTCATTAGAAAGTTCTTTTACTACTGCTAACATAAACTCAAACCTTCGTATCATAGTAAATAGCCCACCAGAGATTAATTAATCTAAGTGAGATGCAGAGACAAACTGTACTCTTTTTTTCAAACAGACTTGCACTGATTTCCTCACAGGTTATTAATAGTCACAGATTATGCCAAAAATGTGTCCTCTGAGTACATTTATTTCACGAGGAATGAGTCAAGCAGGAGTGCCTGGCATGATAGTAACATCTATTAATCTGCCAAATTAACGTTTTGGGTGATTTCAAAGTTAAACACTCAAGATGGCTCTTCAACAAAATAGTATGAATAAAACTTAATCTTAAAGTGAAGTCCTGGTTGGGAACAACTGCTGGACACAAGCTATATCTGGGTGTCTGGGTCCCCAGCTAATCACCTATGACTTTGAATGCTCCGTGTATATAATATGCATCATAATGTAAAGAACAAAATATTCATTAACGCTTACAGACACCACGATGTACAGTTAGGTTGTATAAAGTGTATGGAGCAGGCTCATGGTGCAGGCTGTCAAATACTGCAGGATTGGCAAGAACACCGATATCAGTCATTTAACCCCTCAGATGTCACAGCCAATAGCAATCGCTGCATCTATGGGGTTAAGGTGAGGCAGGACTGTTCAGGTGCCACGGCAGCCAGGGGCCTTAGGAAAGATCTCAGGGTTGTTATGGTTAACTGCCTTAAAAGCTAAGCACAAGTCATGGATTCTCAGGCAGTCTCTCAGAATCCATAGACCGCATAAGTATTTTATTGTGGTCTATGGGCCAAATGATCAGAAGATCGCATGTTTGAGCCCCTAAAATACTAAAATCATTCCCCTTTCCCCGTTTTACATATAAGTAATAAGGCTGATGAGTCAGCCTGTATTTGTGGGAGGGGCGGAGGCCTTCATATCTCAGGCACGGCCTCACCCCCTGACGCGCGTTCACAGTCGCTTCCTGTGCTGACTTCCGGGTCAGGGTTCGCATGTTCATCGTACCTGCCTCGGCTGACGCCCGGCGCACTCGCTCTGCAGTCTGGTCCCTTCAGTCCTCCAACGCAGCGCTCCCTCCTTCCACATGTTGGAAGCACAGGAATCCCGTCAGCAGCGACAGCCTCACGGGATCCAGCGTGCGTTCCATCCTGGAACGCATACCCGGCAGCCGGCTTCCCACTTGAGGCACCGCTCTTGCTCGGTTCACCTTCTCCCGCAAATGTAAGCTTATCTTATTCTATATTTATTTGCGTAGTCTGAATCAGGTAGGCGGCAAACCGAGGGAGCGGCGTCCCTCCGATCACTTCCGGGTTAGGGTTTGCATGATCATCCTTCCTGCCTCACTTCACCCGCGCTTCGCCGTCACATCGACTGCCCGCTGCCCTTCCATACCGCCGGCAGGACCGGTAAGGGAAACCTCCCCTGCTTTTTCTGCCGCAGGCACCTCCGTCTATGCGCTTCCCCTACAGCGCCCCCTCTTGCCTAGCAATGGCGTGCGTTCCAGCTTGGAACACACGCCGAGCATAGCGAACGGAAGCTCCAATTCCCCCCGTGTAATAATCTGTGTGCCGCACTACCTTCTGTGTGTGACCATGGCTCTGCCCCAGTGCGGTTACCTTGTGGAACCGCTGCAGCATGGGGCCGGGCTCTGCAGCAGGGCGCAGGATGGTTGCTCAGCGGCTCCCTCCGCCAGCTGCAGCAGGTGTGGAGTCCACCATCACAGTTTTTACAGCACGACGGTGCTGCTACCACTGCACACACGTTCAGACTAGCAATGAACTGGTCACCCAGCCTCCACCCCACGTCATCAGCCCCCCATGCAGAGGGTAACTCCGCACCTCTGCTCTGCATACACAGAGCATATACACAGTGCACGCCGTGCGATTTCTAGTTATCAAGTGCACACTGAGCGAACACTAGTTACAGTCTATAGTACATATACACAACGTGAACTGTGCGATCTCTAGTTATCCGTGCACACTGTGCGATCCCTGGTTATCCTTTAGGCAGTGCATCCTCTCTCTTAGATACACATGCGCGATCTCCAGCTTTGTATATTACAGTTCGATCAGACTGTGGCGGTACATGTACCTAGTGCGATCACTAGCAATGTCCTTAGCAGTACATATACCGTATATACCAAGATCACCTCGTGTACAGTGCATTAATATATTTGTTTCTTCCATAGCAGCATCCAGTTCCCTATCTCTGTCTCCCTGGATTGCCCAGGCTCGCTCTATCGCTGTCTCCCTAGATCGCCCAGGCTCGCTCTATCTCTGTATCCCTGGATCGACCAGGCTCCCTCTATCTCTGTCTCCCTGGATCGCCTATGCTCCCTCTATCTCTGTCTCCCTGGATCGCCTATGCTCGCTTTATCTCTGTCTCCCTGGATCGCCCAGGCTCACTTTATCTCTGTCTCCCTGGATCGCCCAGGCTCGCTCTATCTCTGTCTCCCTGGATCGCCCAGGCTCGCTCTATCTCTGTCTTATTCGGCGTGCACGCGTGGGTTTTGCATACAGTGTGTTCAGCTTGTGTATCATCTACAGTGTGTTTTGTGCGTATGTTCCACACCGTGTGTTCAGTTGTACATCACATATGGTGAGTCCAGTGTGCATACTATCCACGGTGCATACAGGGAGCTCACCATTTGCGGTGCGTACAGTATGTTATTGTGTACGGTGCGTATGTCTTTTTCGGTGCGTATATTATACATGCATATAGCATGAGTATCTTATATACAGTGCTCTAGTGTGTATGTTATATATGTATGTCATTATCGATGCCTATAGTGTATGACATGCACGGGGTGCAGTCCATGTAATCTACGATGCATACAGTGTGTTCATATCAAATACGGTTCGTACAGCGTATATTTGTTGTACGGTTGCGTTTGGTATACAGGGCGTTCAGGGTATATATATATTATATACGATGCGTACAGCGGGTTTATTGTATCCAGAGCGTCCCACTTATCTATTCTGTAAGAGGGCGCAAGGTGTCGTCATGGACGGACGATACGTGTCACCGAGGTTCCTGGCCTTGGTGAGGTGAGAGCCGGGTTTTTTATGTGTCAGCAGCAGCTAGTGCTGTTTGACATTGTCAGTTAGTTTGGCTGCAAAGCCAATCCGGGCCGGCTCTTACTGGGAGTAGGCAAAGAGTTGGGTGGGTGCCTACTCCCCACGGTCCAGGCCGGACTTTTGCCGGGCCTTTAAAGGCAGCCTCCTCAGCAGCTGAAGGGAGTGATTGTCCTGGAGCTGCTGTTAGGCTGTGGAGTCATTTGAGTTTGGGAGTTCTGATCCATTCTGTGCTATGTGGAGTTCCCTGGGCTGGAAGCCAGAGCCCAACAAGGAGGAGTGCAGACGGCCCGGAAACCTGACGTCGACTGTCTTGCGGCTGGACTGACAGCCAGGTGTGAACCTGCACCTAAAACCTCCCAGGTGACTGAAACCTGTACGGGACTGTTTTGTTTTGCCTTAATACTTCTGATGTGTGTGCATTAACACCAAGAGACTGTTTGTCGTTTATTTTTGTGCAAGTGTGAATAAAACACTGTTGATTGCACGTTCTGGACTCCTTGTTTTGCCTCGGTACTGCACCCGCACCGCTATCTACCAGAGCGACTCCCCACAATTCGTACGGCATGTACATATGTGTGCATACAATATTCATAGTTTACGGTGCGTTAAATGTGTGCATATTTTATACGGTGGGTGTGTCATTCATGAGCATACTGGGTCTATGTCACCCAGCGGGTACATTGTAGGTCACATGGGTGTGCTGTATGTGCATATCTATGCGGTGTGTACATGCATATATTGTATATGGTGCGCACAGTGTGCATTGCGTACGTTGTACACGGTGTTCGTGGTATACAGTATGTACCGGGTGTACGTTTTCGCGGTGCGTTCAGTGTATATGTCATACGGTGCGTCCAGCATGTCCTGCAGCAAAGGTGCATGGTGGCAGCCGAGGAGTTCACACCTATTTTTGGTTCCATGCGGTAGTTACAGCTGAACACTACTATTATATGTCATAATATAAGTCACTATAACCGCACCCCCAGTTACCCAGCGTCTCTCTGGATCGCCCAGGCTCGGTCTGTCTCTGGATCGCCCAGGCTCGGTCTGTCTCTGGATCGCCCAGACTCGGTCTGTCTCTGGATCGCCCAGGCTTGCTCTGTCTCTGTCTCCCTGGATCGCCCAGGCTCGGTCTGTCTCTGTCTCCCTGGATCGCCCAGGCTCGGTCTGTCTCTGTCTCCCTGGATCGCCCAGGCTCGGTCTATCTCTCTCTGTCTCTTAGGAACGCCTTTGTGTCCAACGATGGCTGTCACCTGCTTACGTATCTATCTACTCATGTCTGTTGCCTGCCTCGTGTCAGGTTCACGCTATCACTTATCAATGTCTGTCGCTTGCTATATCTCAGGCTTACATTCTTGTCTTCTAGTGTATGTCGCCTGTTACGTTTCAGGCCCACGTTTTCTAACTACTAATGGCTGTCGCCAGTTACTTTTCAGGCTTACATGGTTAATCGCTATTGTTACTCGGTTCTCTGTTTCAGGCATTTAGAACCCTACGCCCCGGTCGCCTTTCCATTAAAAAATAAATAAATTAAAATTAAAATTTATATATATTTGTTTTGTGCAGTCGTTTGTATTATCTATTTTCTCTTGCTTCTTGCAGGTCATGCTGGGGCGGAACAAGCAGGGCCCTCCTATCCAGCATTTCAGTCTCTGTTCACGGTCAAAAGGCAGGTCCGGTCATCCCAAGCGCAAAGTATCCCTCAAGGGCATAGGGAAGGACAGCGACATCAGTGGAATTATTCAGGAGTCTTTCTTCCTCCCTAGATAGTAATCTCTTGGCCCCTTTATAGCATAATTACAAGTTGGCCACGTTTCTCTGTTCTCCGTTTCCTGAGGCCAGGGGAGTCTACTAGTTCTTCTGGTAGAACCCTAGCGTGGTCAAGGGTCCGGTAGCATGGGGCAGTGACCATTTCACGTCTTTCCAGTCCTCCAAACGTCACAGGTCAGTCCGTTAATGGGAGCCATTAGTTCTTCCTACACTACACGGCTCACTTTTGCCCCTTTTTAGGCCTACCCTCGGCAATGGCAAAGGGCACAATTCAGCCATTCTTCGGGTCATCTAAGCCATGACCAACTAGGTAAGTCTTGGTGTCATCCCACCAGGGCCCCAAGGCACTCCGCGGCTGCAGCTATGACCACAAGTAACAAGGCTGATGAGTCAGCCTGTATTTGTGTGAGGGGCGGAGGCCTTCATATCCCAGGTACGGCCTCACCCCCTGATGCGCGTTCACAGGCGCCCCTCCCTCCCCTTTTTCAATTCTTTTCAATAGGGTATGCCCCCTTTTAGGCCTACCCTCGGCAATGGCAAATAGTACAATTCAGCCATTCTTCAGGTCATCTAAGCCATGACCAGCTAGGTTAGTCTTGGTGTCATCCCATCAGGGCCCCTAGGCACTCCAAGGCCGCAGCCATGACGACAAAAATAATTAAACAAAAAAAGAAATATAACAGGAATTGCCGTGTCCAAAAATGCCTCTAATCTATTTGAAAATAAAAATATTTTTTTTGCATGGTGTACGCTGTAACGGAAAATAAAAATGTGTGATTCATCATTTTTTTGATCATCTTGTTCTACCCCAAAATGTAATAAAAAGTTATCAAAAAGTGGTATGTACCATTAAAAACTACAGTTCACACCGCAAAAAATAAGCCCTGATACAGTTCTGTAGACAAAAATCTAAAAAATTATTGCTGTCAGAATATGCCAAAGGAAAAAAAAATAAGTTTTTTAAAGGTTGTATTTTTTTAAAGGTTGTATTTTTTTCAAAAGTAGTAAAACATGCTAAAAACTATATAAATTTGTCATGTCATTGTTAGTGATTTCATGCCCTCAAAATGCCCTAAGCACCAGCAGTTAAAAATAAAATATGGCAGCATCATATGGAAAAAAAAATCCACAATTCTCAGCTCTTACAAACCTGCCACTCTAGCATGAGTGCTCTGCTGTAGTGATGATGCCTGTGATGTGCTGGACTTTCTGGCATTATTGCTGCGCCCATGTAAACAAAGACTGACAGGGATATGACGGGCAAGTGTGCACATCTGTCACAGTGTCGGTGATGTTCAGAATGATGTGCAGGTGTATAGCATGTGACCACTGCAGCCAATCACTGTCCTTAACATTAGACCACTGATTGGTAATTGGCAAGTGCCCGCCGGATCGGTAACAACGCAAGTGAACTGAAAGCATTTGAAGACTGATCAGTCTTCAAAATGCTTTCAGTGTTACTATGGCAGCCAGGACGCTATTAAAGTCCTGGTTGCTATAGTAATAGTGGGGAGCAGGGGAGCAGTATACTTACCGCCCGTGCGGCTCCCGGGGGCGCTCCAGAATGACGTCAGAGCGCCCCATGCGCATGGATCACGTGATCCATGCGTTCACGTGATCCATGCGCGTAGGGCGCCCTGACGTCACTCCAACTGGTATCCTCACAAACTTGAGAACAATCTGATGGTAGCAGATTAAATCACTTTGGTCCCAGCCCAGCCTTCTCCTAATACTATTTTGGAATTTTTGTCCCTTAATTAATACAGAATGGGGTATTGGCTGGCTGTGTGAGATAACCTTTTCAACTCTTGAAAGGTGCTGTTTATCCTCATTGGCATTCAGCTTGTATGGAGTGATACTTGCAATGCTCCCTGGGAAAAATATGCAAATTAGTTATCATTTTGAAGGAAGAAAACTGTCTTTCTAGTGCCACTTATTTGTAGTGTGAAAAGTTGTAGATGGAGTCTACATTTCTCCTAGATTTGTAGCTTCATATAGGTGAAGCAACCAGGGAGTTAATTTAATAGAGACAGACATACTTCTCTGCATTAGATTTTGGTCATAGGGTAATACACTCTATCAAAGTGTTGAACACATTTCCCTAAAGAACCTATCACTCAGGTTCAGGATGCATAACAAAGCGTGTATAACTGCAACACCAGAATCCTTACTTTTACACCAGGTGACAGAGTTCTTGTCCTCATATCAACCATTGAAAGTAAATTTCTGGCCAAGCTGCAAGGTCCCTTTGAGGTCTTATAAAAAATAAGTGAAGTAAATAACAAAATTCATCAACCAGGGAACAGGAAGCATGAGAAAGTGTATCATTTAAATCAATCAGAGATGGAAGCCTGACACCCTTTCAAAAATGCAAAACACAGATGTTTACGCTGAGACCATACAAAATACCAGAAACAAGTTCTGAAAAGGTGAGGAAACTAATGGACCTTGGAGTAATTGGGGAATCCCATGGTCAATGGTCCAGTCCAATAGTGCTAATTCCAAAGTCAGGCTCGTTTGCAATGACTTCTATAAGCTCAATTTAGTTTCTAAATTTGATACTTACCCTATGTCTTGTGTCATAAAGGAGTTGGTTAAATTATTAAGTCATCCATCTGCATACATCAGTATACCACCAACAGACTGATGGTGTGGTAGTGTTATTTAATAAATTGTTGAAAGCCATGCTTAAAAAACATTAGTGGACATTGGACAAAGATAAGAAAAGCTGGCTGAGGTCAGTTTCAACTGAGCTGCCGTGTGAACTGACACATTATCGTCTGCCCGCTACAGAGTGCTATTCACCCCAAGAGATGACCATCCTGCTACCCCCATAAAGTGATTACCCTTTAACCACCTATGGGTACTTTCACACTTGCGTTAAACTTTTCCGGTATTGAGTTCTGTCCAGTTTTATCCTAATGCATTCTGAATGGAGACAAATTCCTTTAGTATGCATCAGGATGTCTTCAGTTTAGTCACTGTATGGTTTTTGGACAGAGAAAATACCGCAGCATGCTGCAGTTTTGTCTCCGTCCAAAACTCCGGAACACTTTCCGGAATGCCGGATGCGGCATTCATTTCCATTAAAATGTATTAGTGCCGGATCCGGCATTAAAATTACCGCATTGACTGATCCGGTCTGCGCATGTGCAGACCTTTAAAAATGTTAAAAAAATAAATACCAGATCCATTTTTCCGGATGACAACCGGAAAGACAGATCCGGTATTGCAATGCATTTGTGAGACGGATCCACATCCGAATCATCTACAAATGCTGTCCATTTGCATATAGATTGCTGGATCCAGCAGGCAGTTCTGGCGACGGAACTGCCTGCCGGAATCCAGCATCACAAGTGTGAAAGTACACTAACTGTTTTGCCGGAGTCCAGCTCCAGCAGTGGGAAAAGTAGCTAACTGGAGGGGGGAGGAATGCTTTAGATGCTGCTATCTCCTGAATGGTAGCAGCTAGAAACATGCAACTGGTCTTGTTTGTAAACTGACATTCCAAGCTTTCAATACCAGAATGACTGCAATACGTTCAGGACAGGGGACGATATCACTTATAGAAATCGGGATGCTGTCAATGCAGCTGAAAGTAAAAGTAGCAGCAGGTTTTACCAGTGATTATTCCCGACTCGATTTCTAACAGTGATTTCTCCTCTGTTGCTTGGACTTTAGCTGTCATTTTGGACTTGTATGAAAGCCTGGAATGTCAGCTTTCAAACATGACCAGCGGCTACCATTCACGAGATAGCAGAATCTAAAGAAACCCTCCCCCTCCAGTTACCTACTTTTCCCACTGCTGGAGCTGGACTCAGGCAAAATAGCTAGGTGGTTAAGTCAATGTTTAGCCTATTAAGGTGAGCTCACATAACATATTTGTTTTAGAATTTCAGTTGAGGAATCCAGACTGACAACTGGCAACAAAATACAGTACAACATTAGGGAATGGGGTTTCACAACAATTTAATCTGTAACCATAAATATACACAGGTCTGCATATAGTGCATTCAGAATGTTTTCAGACCCTTTGACTTTTTCACATTTTATCATGTTGCAGTTGTGTGGTAAAATAAAAAAAAAGTTACAAATTTCCCCCATCATTCTGCACTCAATACCCCATAAGTGAAAATTAAATCTTTGCTAATTTATTGAAAAAGAAAAACTAAAATCTTGCATTGCCATAATTATTCAGACCTTTTACTCAGGACTTACAGTAGTTGAAGCACCTTTGGCAGTTTAATTGGACATTATGCCACAAGGTTTACACATCTGGATTTGAGAATTGTCTGCCATTTTTCTCTGCAGATCCTCTCAAGCTCTGTCTGGATTGGGACCATTGGTTGGAATGCCATTTTCAGGTCAGGACACTCACATTTTTCAAGTCAGGACACTCACAGTCCTCTCCCTAAGTCAGGTGAACCTGGGCCCAGTCTGACGTCCGGAGCACTCTGATTCAAGTTTTCATTAAGAATATCTCTGTACTGTTATCCATTCAGCTTTCCTTCAACTCTGTCCAGATTTCCAGTCCCAACCACTGAAAAACAGCCCAAAGCATATACAGCCACCACGAAGCTTCACTGTAGGGATGGTATTGGTACCTGGTTTCCTTCACACATTATGATTAGAATTAATGCCAAACAGTTCAATCTTGGTTTATTGAGAGAATCTTGTCTCTCACAGTCAGAGAGTCCTTTAGTTGCTTTTTTGCAAACTTTCATGTCTCTTTCACTGAGGAGGGGTTTCTTTCTGGCCACTCTGCCATAAAGCCCAGATTAGTGGAATGCTGGAATGCTGCTGACCTTATGGAAGTTTCACCAATCTGCAGACAGAATCTTTGGAGCTTAGCCACACCGACCATTAGGTTCTTGGTCACCAATTTTACCAAGGTCTGATTACTTGGTGGACCACAAGCTCCAGGAAGTCCTGGTTGTTCCAAAGCTCTTCTATTTACTAGGATATGACATCAAAGTCAAATAGGTGAGGGTCCCACCTCTGATCACCGCATCTATCTTCAGAATGGGCTCCCAAAAGTGAAGAAAAGCACACTGCGATTGAGCACCATGCTCTCCATTCATTTCCACAGAAATGAGTGAAGGGCAGCTGCTCATGCATGACTGCTGTCTACTCATTTTGGGGGTCCTATTTTGGAGATTGGTGTTGATACCAAAGGTGCGACCTGTACCTACTGTATCAGCCATTGGTAACATATCCTAGTGATATGCCACCAATGTCTAAGATAAGACAACCGCTTTAATTACCATTAACAAAGTAAATGCTATGTTTATTGAGTTAAATTAAGTAATTTATTATGTACATGCACTTATTGGCATTGTATGGAAAACACATAGCTAACAACTTGCCAGGAACCTCTGCCCCCTGGTTTGTCAGTCTAGCTGAGCTACTGTGAATACCTACATATGCTAGCTCCTGACAGCTAGGCCCAAGTTCAGAGAACCCAAACCTCTGGAGTACTTTAGTAGTAGGGTTATTTCCAAAGAAAGTCTCAGAGAGGAGAGACCAGACACCTAAGGCTTGGTTCATATAATGTTTTCCCCTACGTTTAGCTGTATGTCAGGAAATATCCGGACGTACATGTTATATGTTTGCATAGGGCTTTATTAGTCAGACGGAGATCAAGTGTATCCTTTTGACCTCCATATGACTGATGTATGTCAGTATACTGCAAAAAGCAGTGTGGAATAGTGTAGTAGACTGCGCTATTCTATCCTGCAGTGTACTGATCAGTTTAATGGAGGCTATAATAGCCTGCGGGTGATGGATGTCTCTGTATGACATGCATCTGTCACTAGCCTCCATTAAACTGATTTCTCAGAGAGCTTCTGTGACAGTGTGACCCTTTCCACCATAAGCAGCACTGCTTAAGACTCTGCGTCATCCCCTGAGGCTGTGCTGCTTATGGTTGAAGGGGTTAAATTCTGCAAATGCATTCAGTGGGAAGAGAAAGTAGTGAATGCACTACAGTGTTATAAAGAGGGATTGTGTGGCGGAGGTATCCTACTATAGACCATCCCAGAGTCTAGGAACTGCAGAAGACTTAATAAGAACCTTGGTGCATGTGTTCTGCTGAGAATCTGCAAAGTGTTCTTTAGAGAAAAAGAGGAGTGCTACAAGCACCATCATTGATGCTGTCAACAAGCTGCTATTGAGAGAATAATAAACTGTGACACACTGTGGAACTGTACCTTGCTGCTATTTGTACTACTATCACTATCATCCACTTATTAAAAACAGACGTTCATTACAACTAATGGTCTTGGTCATTTTCATTGTCCTGCCTTACACCCAGCAAATCATCCAACATCACCAGCACCCCAACCAACACCAGATAGTAGTCCCAATACCACAATGGGCCCCAAAGGAAGAATGTGCCCTCCAGTCACTGCACGGCCCTAGGGAGATCAAGAGTTGCCACCATGATCTGTGAGTACTACCATCACCCTTGGAGCCACAACTACCACTCCCATCGTTCATTCACTCCACCTGAGCTGCTGCACTGGCTGTCTGGCAATTCTTCAGCTATTTCTTATGCATTCACTATTTTATTCCTTAATCTCTTCCCAACCATCGCTGTATATGTACGGCAGAAGCTGGGTCTTTCAATGTGATGCCTGCTTGCAAGTGCAGTGGGCATCATAGTCTCCGGGCTTCTGCTGTTGAAAACAGCAGACACTGGGGGGTAATGTCTGTGATTGGCAATAATGCCAATTGCAGACCTTTAACCCCTCAGATGCTCTAAATTAATTGCCACAGCGGCTGAGGTGGCGCTCTCCAGGAGCGATGCGTTCTCGGGACCTGAATCGCTTTCCCACGCTGAGATCGGGGAAGCCGTTGGTTGCTGGTGGTAGCCTCAAGCCTGCTCAAGACTATCATGCCTACCACCATGGCAGTGCTCCATACGAATATATCCCATAGACTACATTCTTAAATAAATGCAGTTTATGTCAGAAGCAATCTATTGATCGTAGGTAAAGTCCCCTATGTACTTAAGAAAAATGAAAAAAAAAAAAAGCTTTTAATAAAAATGTCAAATCATCATCTTTTACCATATTAAACATAAAATAAAAATGATAATATGCACCGCCACATCCCAAAATGCCCATATTTTTAAAATATAAATGTAAAAAAATCTAAATGGCTGAAATTAGCTGTTTTTTCATTGTTTCACCTCAAACAAATTGAAGAAAAAGTGATCAAAAAGTCAAACATATTCCAAAAATGGTATTTAAAAAATGTACAGATCGCCCTGTAAAAATAAGCATTCACACAACTCTATAGTAATGGGGGTCAAAATATGACGATACAGAAAATAAAATGAAAAGTTTTTATTTTTCTTCTGTATTAAATAACAAGAACAATTATATAAATGTGGTATCACTGTAGGTGAGTTTTACAGCATTGTAAAAATGGCAAAAATAAAACCCATAAAACTGTCTGCATTGTGGTAGCTTCCCACTACATTGTAAGCAACAGTAAACGGTTATATTAGAAAGTACGACTTGTCCCTAAAAAAAACAAGCCCTCATATGAACAGAAAAATAAAAAAGTTATGGCTCTGAGACTGCAGGAACTGAAAAACAAACAACACAAACACAGAAAATAGCTCAGGGCTGAAAGTGTTAAACACAATACAAACACACAGTGCAAACAGAGCAAGTTCTGTATAGAGTTCCTTTTAACGGAGTAAAATGTTCCCAATTATCATATAGTTATATTTTATACTGTGAATCGCAAATTTCTTGTCTTGCAGGCATGTGAAAATATTCGGCATTTCATATGCAAAGGAAAAGCGGCACTAACAGTTGTTTATCTGCATAAAAATAACCAAAGAATTTAAGGTGTAATGACAATGTATAGATTATCCCTGACACCTACCTTTCCATATCAGAAATCTTGCAATTTAGCTTTCACAATAAAAGTGTTCAATCAAAAAACTAAAATTTTCTTCTGTGTTTTTTTTGATTGGTATCTATCTTGTAAATCGCTTAAATCCTTCTGACCTCTCATCAGCTGGCTTGTTTGCTTCCTTTTATTGTCAGTATAGATGTGTGTACTCATCACCAGCTTTGTCCTGTACTATTTATGTGAATTTTTCTTTTGTCTGATATATTGCTCTTTTATATGATATCTGAATGCATACGGTTTGTATGTACTGTATATCTGTTGTTGCTACTGACAGTATAATGCCCTGTACTGCATCAGCCTAAACTCAGTCACTGCATACGTATGTGTGTGTGTGTATGTATATATATATATATATATATATATATACAGTGCCTTGCAAAAGTATTCACCCCCTTTGAATTTTTTCATGTTTTGGTGCCTCACAACCTGGAATTAACATGGCTTGTTTGAGGATTTGCATAATTTAATGTACAGAATATGCCCACAGCTTGGAAGATGTGTTTTTTTTTTTTTTTTTTATTGTAAAGCAAACAACAAATAGGACAACATAACAGAAAAAGTCAATGTGCATAACTATTCACCCCCCTAAAGTCAATACTTTGTAGAGCCACCTTTTGCGGCAATCACAGCTCCAAGTCGCTTTGGATAAGTCTCTATGAGCTTGCCACATCTTACCACTGAGATTTTTGCCCATTCCTCCTTGCAAAACTGCTCCAGCTCCTTCACACTGGGTTCAGACCTGAGCGTTTTTGAGACGCGAGTTGGACGCGCGTTTTATCGCGCGTTTTTTGGCGCATTTTTGGATGCGTTTTTTATAATAGTGAACGCGCGTTTAACGCGCGTATGTGTGATTGACTGCAGTGTTGTCCAATGAGCTCAGTGAGCTCCCTTTATGAAGTGTAGCCAATCCATGTGTGTAGGGAGAGTGTGATTTTGGGAGACCATGGAATGTACAAGACGACGACGTGTGGCAGCACTTGTTGCAGCAATCCAGCTAGAATGTTTGAGAAGATGGCGGCTCAGCAGGCGACGGTTTTGGGTCCACCCGGTAATAGCAAACAGGGTTGATCGTGGACAGTTTTGGGCACTGTATGCCAGTCTACGTGCCCATGAGGACAAATTTTTCCACTACACCAGGATGTCCATCAATAGGTTAGTACGTGGACCAACCTATTCCTTTTTGTGTAATGTGTGTGTGTGACTTTTTTTTTTGCATTTTTCGCATCTTGTATGTAATTTTTGGACCCACAGCTTTGACGAGCTCCTGTTGCTGGTCTCCCCTCTTTTGCTGCGTCAGGACACCGACATGCGGGACAGCATTCCACCTGTGGAAAGGCTGGTCATAACATTGCGGTGAGTCGTCTAATATAGTGGCATTTGTGGAGTGTATGCACTGTTGGGCAAATTTACCGTATTGTAACTGCCCTTATGACGGAATGTTTGGACATAGAAGTGTGTTATGCGGGTGGATGTCATGTATCGTATGGCGTTATGTGGTGTAATTTTTCCATATATACATCCCCTACCCACATTTGCGCATGTCGATATAACACATAGGAGCACACTTTTTTTTAATTTTTTAATGTTGCCATAAACTTAGTACCATGAACTTTTCACTCTCTACACTGGCAAACCAATGTAAACATAACATTTGCATTACAAAAACGTAAACGCAAACATTTGTGGCTTCCGTCACATAACAAAATCTAGTGCAATTTGCACTACATGTAACCAATACATTTTAGGGCCTGGTGGTTATAGGGCCTCATAGTGAGATGCAGAATAAGGTGGCTCGGGGTTTCTGGTTGTGCCCGCTGGCCCATGTGATGGCTGGCCGCCTGTTAAATCGGTGGTGGTGTTAGTGTGGCTTGCGCTTGGTTGCGTGTTGTCCGCATTATATGTGTATGGAAGCGGTGTTTGTTGTGGCCATGTGTCTGTTGCTTATGGTGTGTATGTGTGCGGTGCGGATGTCTGTTGATGTGTTTGTGGATGTGGTGCATGGTGTTTTTGTTGAAATTGCGGGCCATAGTTTGGCCCATATGTCGGCCAATATGGTGGCCCATATTGGGCCCCATATTGTCCCGCTTGATTTTGGGGGCCAAATGTTGTCTGCTGGGGGGCCAGCATTTGATGCTGTTGTCCCACAGCGGGAGGCTGCAGGTGAGACTGCTGTCTCGGCGGAGACAGTTGTTGGGGCTCCTGTATGACGGGACCTGCTAGTGGCTCCTGTGGCATCCAAAATCTGTCTAGGGTCCGCGTGACCTCTTCCCTAGCCTTTGTTACCAGGAGTCTCGGGACCTGATTAAATTTTTCCTCCAGGCTGATGAGGAAGTAGCCATCCGAGCTTAGCCTGGGCACCGGATGGGAAAGGGCGTCCAGGCAGCCAATTAGCCGGTCCTCTTGTTTATCCTGGCGCCTCTTTTTTGGACGTGGCTGGCGAGTGGATTCGGTGGCGTGCGGAACTGTAGTGGGTGGGCTCGGCTCCCTTGGACTATTTCTTTGCCCTGATGGACTCAGGGCCCCCATTGATGGGCCAGCCTCACTGTCCATTGTGTGTTGCTCCTCCGCCTCCTCCTCGTCCTGGGGCTGGTTGTGTTCCCAGCTGCTGTCGGTGCTTGGGGATAGAAACAATGTGTCAGACTATAGATTCGGTCATGTCATCACACATCCAATGCACATTGGTTCTGCCTTTACTCACCTCCGCATTTCGGTGCAGGGAATCAAAAATGACATTTGGGCCGCGTGGACATAGGTGCTATGTTGTCCCGGGGAAGAGCCACTACGCATTTCACGTTCTTTTCTCCGGTGTCGGATGAATGCGTCCTTCAGACTTTTCCACTTGGACTTTAGAGTGCTGACTATAGTAAAAGGTGACAAACAAAGTAAAAAGTTGAATCTTATTTTTCATATCTTTTGGCAGGTATTTAGCAACCGGCCAATCATTGGCCAGTCTACAATTCGCATTCCTGATTGGAAAATCTACAGCCAGTATGGTTGTCCGGGAAACGTGTGCGGATATTTGGAACGTCCTTCATCTGATAGTGATGGCTAAACCACAGAAGGAGGACTGGCTTGAAATTGCGGAGCATTTCTACAAATCATGCAACTTCCCCAACTGTCTAGGGGCTATTGATGGGAAGCACATCCGCATTAAGAAGCCCGCCCGGTAGTGGCAGTCAGTTTTTCAACTATAAAAGTATTTTTCATTTGTTCTGCTGGCGGTGTGTGATTCGAACTACCGTTTCAGGTATATAGACGTTGGTTCATACGGTAGTAGTTCGGATTCTGCTGTGTTGGGCCATTCAGCATTTGGACGAATGCTTCTTAATAATGAGCTGGACCTACCGCCACCCCAAACCCTGCCTGGGACAACTTCGCCACCAATGCCGTTTGTATTTGTGGGGGATGAGGCCTTTGCGCTGATGGAACATCTAATGAGGCCGTACTCAAGCCGGGGTCTGTCCATTGCCAGGCGGGTTTTTAATTACAGGCTGACACGGGCAAGGCAGGTTGTAGAGTGCTCTTTTGGGATATTAGTCAACAAGTGGCGGTTTCTACATACCCCAATACATTTACAATTGGATACTGCAATAGCAGCAGTAAAGGCAGCATGTGTCCTTCATAATTTTGTCCGGGAACGTGATGGATTTAATTTTGAGGACTCTCTTAGCCATTGCTTGGAGAGTACGCATCCATGCGGGGTTCGTGGTTCAACACATAGTGCGGCTGTGCGTGAGCACCTGACGGCATTTTTCATGTCACCACATGGAGAATTACCATGGCAATTGGAAGCCATTTGAATAATTTACGGTCAGCTTGACCTACACTCATATGTGTCAGTATACGTTTGTTCAGATTTATTTGTTTTGGGTGTGCTTTGTACAGTAAAAGATGTTAATTGGCGACCAATGGCTCTGTAGGTTTTTGGCCGCCAACTATTACCCTGAAATGTTTAATACACCTTATCCCACACAAGTCGCCTCTTAGTAATGTGTTTTACTGGGTGCCAAAATGAGAAGGCGAGTTCTCAGTGTTTGGGCCCACAAGTCGGAAAAAGCCTCACTAGGGCGCAATAACGGATTCCATCAAGGTGCCACTTCCTAGCATATTTGAAATATAAGACCCGGTACTTTGGCCCTCTACTTTAGCCGCCAAGCAGTGTAATTGTCATCACGACCCCTATCAAATCCCAAATGCTGTTTGGAACAACACAACACACTTGTTAGGCCAATATAATAGCCTAAACTAACAGCGCATAAAATAAATTGCACGGCCATGCTAAATACAATACAGCATGATCATATTATGGCTACTGGCCCATTGCAGTGCTAAAGATTGTGGGTGAGGTAGCACCAGTACTGTGCTGAGGACCTAGACAGGAGCATCCTAGGTACCGCGGAAACACTTTGATGACCAAAAAGCCGCATCCCATAGGACGCAAACATTGCCAGTATAGGCAACCCCAAGGAGCGTGCAATACAACCATTATGACCCAGAAAGCATGGGACACATAGCGACATGGACCATGCAGGGTATAGGTGGGGACGACAAAGTAAAGGGGAGGGGAATCAATGCAATAGTTAAGTGGCACAGTATTCATGGCACAATAAGGACAATGAGTGAACATATAGTATCGCTAGGATGGGGTGGCACCGTCCCTGTAGCTGTCAAAAATGCAACAAAATAAATTGCGCAAAAGGCTTCTGCACGTCAAACACATGCAAGCATTTGAAGCGGTGCATTCTAACAACAGCTGGAGGGCTGCAGGTAGTGATGGCCAGGGCCTTGACACAAAAGTGGAGTTTCTACGCAAATGAACTAAAGTACTTTTAGTTTCACATTAAACCACACTGGCCATTACCTTTGGCTTGTTTGCCATTCTTGCCAAAACTTTGCCAGTCTGGCCAAATGGATTTTCCAATGTCCTCCCACGCCATCTGGCGGCTACGCCGGTTCTTGTAATGCGCATCTCTTGTGTCATACAAGCAGCGTTTAGCTTGCACAAGTCGGATGAGGCTTTCTGAGTCACAGAGAACTGACTCCTCCATGCTGGCTGCTCTGGAAACAGTGATGTGCACCTGGTATTTATTGCTTTCCGGCATGTAGTAAAATCCAGAACGCGCGTTGCAAACGCTGCGTTTTAGGTGCCAAAAACGCCCCATTGACGAGCGTATCGCGTTCCCATAGAAGTCTATGGGAGGAAAAGCGCGACAAACGCCCAAAAAAACGCTCCTGAACGAGCTTATGCATCGGGCGTTTTACAGCGCGTTTTTACGCGCTGTAAAACGCTCAAGTGTGAACCACTCCCATAGGGATGCATTGGTTTTCATGTGTTGAGCGTTTTACAGCGCGTTTGAACGCGCTGTAAAACGCTCAGGTGTGAACCAAGGGTCAAGTTGGATGGTTTGCGCTTGTGAACAGCAATCTTTAAGTCTGACTACAGATTTACTATTGGATTGAGATCTGGGCTTTGACTAGGCCATTCTAACACATTTACATGTTTCCCCTTAAACCACTCAAGTGTTGCTTTAGCAGTGTGTTTGGAGTCATTGTCCTACTCGAAGGTGAACCTACGTTCTAGCCTCAAATCACGCACTGAGTGGTACAGGTTTTGCTCAAGAATATCCCTGTATTTAGCACCATCCAACTTTCCCTCAACTGTGACCAGTTTTCCAGTCCCATCCCCACAGCATGATGCTGCCACCACCATGTTTCACTGTGGGGGTGGTGTTCTTTGGGTGATGTGATGTCTTGGGTTTGTGCCAGACATAGCGTTTTCTTTAATGGACGAAAAGTTCAATTTTAGTCTCATCAGACCAGAGCACCTTCCTCCATACATTTTGGGAGTCTCCCACATACCTTTTCGCAAACTCACAACGTGCCTTTTTGTTTTTTGCTGAAAGTAATGGCTTTTGGCCACTGTGCCATAAAGCCCAACTCTATGGAGCATACGGCTTATTGTCGCCCTATGTACAGATACTCCAGTCTCTGCTGTGGAACTCTGCAGCATCTCCAGGGTTACCTTAGGTCTCTGCTGCCTCTCTGATTAATGCCCTCCTTGCCCGGTCTGAGTTTTGGTGGGCGGCCGTCTCTTGGCAGATTTGCTGTTGTGCCATGTTCTTTCCATTTGGTCATGATAGATTTGATGTTGCTCCTGGGGATCATCAAAGATTAGGATATTTTTTTATACCCTAACCCTGACTTTTACTTCTCAACAACATTGTCCCGTACTTGTTTGAAGAGTTCCTTGGTCTTCATGGCAGTGTTTGGTTAGTGATGCTTCTTGCTTAGGTGTTGCAGCCTCTGGGGCCTTTCAAAAAAGGTGTGTAAATGTAATGACAGATCATGTGACACTTAGGTTGCACACAGGTGAAATCATTTCACTAATTATGTGATTTCTGAAGGTAATTGGTTGCACCAGAGCTTTTTATGGGCTTCCTAACAAAAGGGGTGAATACATACGCACATGCCAATTTTCTGTTTTCTATTTCTAAACAATAGTTTTATTTATATATTTTTCTCATTTCACTTCACCAACTTAGGCCTCTTGCATGTGAACATTTTTTTCCCATTTACGTTCCGTTTTTTGCGGAACCATTCATTTTAATGGGTCCGCAAAAAAAATGGAAGGTACTCCATATGCCTTCCGTTTCCGTATTTCCGTTTTTCTGCATAACCGCATAACGGACAAGGATAGTACTGTTCTATCAGGGGCCAGCTGTTCCGTTCCACAAAAAACAGAATGCACACGGACGTCATCCATATTTTTTGCATATCCGTTTTCTTGCGGACCGCAAAATACTGAAAAAGCCATAGGGTTGTCTGCATGAGGCCTTAGTTTATTGTGTTCTGATACATCACAGAAATTGAGATTAACAAAACCTTGAATTTAAGGTTATAATGTAACAAAATACGAAAAAAGTCAAGGGGGGTGAATACTTTTGCAAGGCACTATACATATATATATATATATATATATACATATATATATATATATATAATCACTAATAGGAATAGATCTGGTGCTGTAGACATACAGCTCCAGATCCAACGAATGAAGCAGCCGCATGCCACGGCTTACTTTGTATTTTTTAAAGCCTCATTAAAGAGTTTATCTATATATACCCTATCCACAGTATAGAGCATAAGTATTTGATTGCTGGGGGTCTGACTGGGGAGCCCCAGTGATCATGACCACGGACGTTCTAAAGATAACCATGAGAATGGAGAAGTAGTGTGCGTATGTGACCATTCACTTCTGTGGGACTGCCGCAAGCTCTACCCTTTATAGCCCCATAGAAGTGAATGAAGCAGTGGTCATGCATGCACATATCCACTCCATTATCATAAGACCTGCATTCTCGTGATCTCTGGGGGTCCAAGTATTTAGTGGAAAAACCCCTTTCACTTATGATTCAGCTATGATGTGATCACAACCTAATTGTGGCACTGTCCATACTGTTAAATTGATGTGATAAGTTTCATTTTTTTGTACATATTATGGTGTGTGATCACTTTAGTGGTATAAATTGGTCACAATATCATGCTTTTATCTGCTGTATCCTGGTATTTAAAGGGGTTGTCCTGTAAACAATATTGTAACATTCAAACCAGCACCTGGATCTTTTCTTCAATAAAATATATCTGTATAGCGCCACCTGTTGTTTGTTCTTTTTCTTATTTCTTTGTCCTGGCTCACTGAGATGGCCACACATGCTCAGTTTCATCCTTTCACTGCTTCCTGAACTGTGATAGGCAGAGCATGGACACGGCCCCTGAGCTGCAGCAGAAAAGGCACTCCCCTTGAGCTGTCAGCTTGATATAAATCTAGCAGAGGAATGAATGGGGAGACCTCTGAATCCATGTGAGGTTCCGGGCTGGTTCTAGCTTTGTTAGATAGGTAATGTCAAGTACTATATGATGTCTGATTTTCATTTTTTTCATGATTCATGGGATAACCCCTTTAAGGGTAAATTATTTTGATACAACCTGATTGTACAATATGATTTGGGGTAATATATAGTGATGAGCGGCATAGGCAATATTCAAATTCATGATATTTTGTGAATTTTTGGATTCACTGAGTAGTGGGAACGTTAAAACATACACTTTAATTCAAGTTGCATTAAAATATTATTACTTGGGGAAGTCAAGAATCAAAAATAATAAACAGAAGGTAGCTGTGTCCCTAGTATATTGAACGTTGTCAACATTCAGAGGATTATAATGGATAAATCATGGATGGGTGTCCAGGAAGCCCAAAGAAGAAGCCATGGTTGGGACTACAGTTCAATAAAAGGGAACTACAACCACACTGGTGTATGGCTACTATTAAATTGGCATATAAGTAAAAAGTCTGAGGGGTATAAGACTTCCCCTATTGCCAGAAATTCACTGCCTAATAGTAGAACAGACACCACTTGGGGTGAGTGTGTATTTTGCTGGAGTAAAGGCGCTCTATCCCCAATACATATGTGTTATGTTTGGAGGATAACATGAGCATGCCATGAGCAAATGAGAACATACACACCAACACCCTAACTACCTAGCATTCAGAGCCTAAGCTCACACCACACTAGTCAGCGTCCGACTCTACGCGTTTCTTGCATAAATTATCAGGAGCAATAGCGCTATTCAGGTGGGTGTAAAAAGGCCACCACACTAGTGGTGTGTGACACCAAATCCGGTGCTAGGATGGCCGTAAAACGGCCACTTATGGCGCCGAAATATAAGGGTATAAGACCGCCCACAAGGGGAGGGACCGAGGCTTGGCACAGCCAATCAGGGTGGAAGAGGGCGGCAACAAATGCACAATGCCCGTCCACGTACTGACGATGTGAGATACTAGCCATGTCCCTAATTTTGATCAAGGTATCGCAGGCTAATATTTGTATAATGGTGGCATAGGTAGGGTGGTGGGACAAGACGCAAGTGTAAATCCCCGATAGATGTTGTTAAATGTGTCTATGCATTTGATTGATACCTCTGCCATAGCATGACAAAGGGAGGGGGCGTGTCAGTGTATGACAGCCAAAAGTTAATGGTGCATGGGGCAAAGCCATGACCCAATACCCACTTGCACCTGTCAGGCTATGGTGCAGTGAAACAACGCACCTCATAGCCAGTGCTATGAGGAAGGGGTCCCTCCATGCAAGTAAAACTCCCACCAAGAAAGTTTGTATTGTCAGTGGTGGGGAGGTGAGGAACATTTAGTAGTGAATGGGACCAATACTTTGATATAAATAAACTGTCAACGGTCTAATCAATAAAGCAGGCAAATGAAATGTATTCATTTAGCCCACATGGTCGAACCGTGTCTAGTCTGTAGGTCCATTGTGTTTCTTTTTGTAGGATTAAATGGTCCAGGTCACCACCTCTAGGTGAGGGTCTGATGACCTCCAAGACCCTGAAACTTGATCGAGTGGGGATCACCAGAATGTTGCAAATTGATGTGGCGTGTAATGGGGGTATCTGCTTTCTTCCTGATGTCGTTCAAGTGCTTGCCAATCCGTCGGCGAAACTCCCGGATCGTCTTCCCCACATATTGCATGCCACATACACACGTGCCCAGGTATACCAGGCCTGAAGTCCTACAATTGATAAGAGATCTAATTGTGTAGGATCTAGATGTAGTTGTACTGGTAAATATGCGTCCTGTCTGAATAGAACCACATGCTATGCAACCCCAGCATCGAAATGTACCTGTGGCAGTGTTAGTCAGCCAAGTATTTCTTACAAATATGCCTTATTTTTTAAAACCATTGAGCGTATGTGGTCCATTTTAACTGAAGAATTTTACGAACACTAGAGAAAGAAAATAAATAGAAAAGAATCTTCTCTTGTAGCGCAATCCTATTTTTATTATTTTTACTTGATGACTTTTTACCCACATCGTTCAAGGATTTGCAGCACCTGAGGGGACTAATATCCTTTACAGAGACCATTGCTATTTATTTGAATCACCCCAAATGGTGTCTGTTCTACTATTAGGCAGTGAATTTCTGGCAATAAGGGAAGTCTTATACCCCTCAGACTTTTCACTTATATGCCAATTTAATAGTAGCCATACACCAGTGTGGTTGTAGTTCCCTTTTATTAAACTGTAGTCCCAACCATGGTTGCTTCTTTGGGCTTCCTGGACACCCATCCATGATTTTTCCATTGTAATCCTCTGAATGGTGACAACGTTCAATTTACTAGGGACACAGCTACCTTCTGTTTATTATTTTTGATTCTTGACTTCCCCAAGTAATAATATTTTAATGCAACTTGAATTAAAGTGTATGTTTTAACGTTCCCACTACTCAGTGAATCCTACAGAAATTCAGGGACGTTTACCTTATTTATATCAGTTTTCCGTGAATTATTTTGTGAATTTTTGGCAAAATATTTGTCATAAATTCGCAAATTCGAGAATTGGTGATCTCCAGTCATTATTTACTTGATTGCAAAAATTGGCAATGTAACATATTCACAATAAAAATTTGCGATTAGAATATTCGCGATGAACACAAAGGGGTAAGGCAACTTTCCTATTGGTTGCTAGGGATGTTGCTAAGTGCCAATATTTGCGATAAACTTGCGATAAATTTGTGATCAAAACTATTCGCGAATACAAATATATAGCACTATATTCTAAATATTTGCGAACTTTTAAAGTGTTGATATTCGCAATTAAAGTAATATATGGAAGTTGGCGTTCGGCTGTATAATTTAGCCATTTATGCTACTAATATTTTAGGTTGGTATTTATTGGATCTGTATTTGCATATTATTTAGATACATCACCACCACACAGAGAACAAGGACTTTTAGGATCCATGTACAGTATGAAGAATAAAACCATTTTTATGGATCCTGAAAGTCCTTGTTTCATTACTTCCTCTCTTTGGTGACTGATCCTAACTCCATGGTAAAACTTAGCACTTAGCATACCAAGTGTGTTTTTGAACAGTGCTTCTATACCTTTATATTTGGATTATTTAGGCACGTTATGGTGTTACAATTTGGACACGGTATACTGTTATAATATTGCATTATCAATAAACCATATATAACAAAAAGAAAATATCTCTGTTTGAACATGAGGTTTTACTGGGGTTTGGAAACAGTTCTTAGAATAGGCAAAGAAAAAGGGTGGCAGCTCTCACCTGTAGAGTTGAGCGAACACCTGGATGTTCGGGTTCGACGAGTTCGGCCGAACTTTCGAAAAATGTTCGGGTTCGGGATCCGAACTCGACCCGAACTTCATCCCGAACCCGAACCCCATAGAAGTCAATGGGGACCCGAACTTTTGGGCACTAAAAAGGCTGTAAAACACACCCGGAAAGGGCTAGAGGGCTGCAAAAGGCAGCAAAATGTAGTTAAATCCCCTGCAAACAAATGTAGATAGGGAAATGATGAGTTAACATAAAATAAATAAAAATTAAACAATATTAATTGGAGTGAGGTCCCATAGCACAGAATCAGGCTTCAAGTCACCCACCAATGGAGAAGGTCACTTACTATTATTTTGACCACAGCACCCAGACAAAGGAGAGAGGTCCCACAGCAGAGAACCAGGCATCATATCACCCACCACAGGAGTAGGCCACCATTTAGTTACTTTGACCCCTACACCCAGACGGAGGAGAGAGGTTACACAGCAGAGAATCAGGCATTTAGATCACCCACCACAGGAGTAGGCCACCATTGAATCAGACTCCGGCAACCATGTCAGATGGCACAAGCATAAGCTTTATATCAATCAGCACAGGAGAAGGCGACTTTGACAGACTTTGACCCCTACACCCGGACGGAGGAGAGAGGTTTCAAAGCAGAGAATCAGGCATTTAGATCACCCACCACAGGAGTAGGCCCCAATTTAATGGGACCCCGGCAACCATGTCAGATGGCACAACCATCAGCTTCATATCAATCAGCACAGGAGAAGGCGACTTTGAAAGACTTTGACCCCTACACCCAGACGGAGGAGAGAGGTTTCACAGCAGAGAATCAGGCATTTAGATCACCCACCACAGGAGTAGGCCCCATTGAATCAGACCCTGGCAGCCATGTCAGATGGCACAACCATCAGCTTTATATCAATCAGCACAGGAGAAGGCGACTTTGAAAGACTTTGACCCCTACACCCAGATGGAGGAGAGAGGTTTCACAGCAGAGAATCAGGCATCATATCAACCACCACAGGAGAAGCCACCATTTAGTTACTTTGACCCCTGCACCCAGGAAGAGGAGAGAGGCACCACAGCACATATTCTGGCATCATATCAGCCACCACAGGAGAAGCCACCATTGAGTTACTTTGACCCCTGCACCCAGGAAGAGGAGAGAGGCCCCACAGCACATATTCTGGCATCATACTAACCACCACAGGAGAAGCCACCATTGAGTTACTTTGACCCTGCACCCAGGAAGAGGAGAGAGGCCCCACAGCACATATTCTGGCATCATATCAGCCACCACAGGAGAAGCCACCATTGAGTTACTTTGACCCCGCACCCAGGAAGAGGAGAGAGGCACCACAGCACATATTCAGGCATCATATCACACACCACAGGAGAAGGCCTCTTTCAGTGATTTAGGCCTTTGGACCCAGACAGAGGAGAGAGGCACCACAGCACATATTCTGGCATCATATCAGCCACCACAGGAGAAGCCACCATTGAGTTACTTTGACCCCTGCACCCAGGAAGAGGAGAGAGGCCCCACAGCACATATTCTGGCATCATATCACACACCACAGGAGAAGGCCTCTTTCAGTGATTTAGGCCTTTGGACCCAGACAGAGGAGAGAGGTCAGAGATTAGCTTCATATCCCCCAGCACAGCAGAAGACCGCTTTATTTGACTTAGGCCTCAGCACCCAGACAGAAGACAGAGGTAGCATGGCAGAGGTTATGGCTTCATGTCACCCGTTAGTTTAACCGGCCACTTTCATCTGGTTAGGCCCGGCGCCCAGACAGAGAAGAGTTTCATTCAACTGTGGGTTTCATAAAATTTGTATCAAATAAAGAAGTGGCCCGTAGCACAACAAGACATGTTTTAGGCAGTTAATAAGGACTACTCTGCACAAGGGAGGGACAGGTCCTGTGGGATCCATGCCTGGTTCATCTTTATGAAGGTCAGCTTGTCCACGTTGGCTGTGGACAGGCGGCTGCGCTTGTCAGTAATGACGCCCCCTGCCGTGCTGAATACGCGTTCAGATAAAACGCTGGCCGCCGGGCAGGAAAGCACCTCCAAGGGTACATGTGAGTACCGCTTTCTTTGACAGATTCTAGTATGGGTACATATATGTTTTCCCAACCCCAGCACATTAGTTTGCTAATTCCAGATGTATGAAACGCAGGCCTAACTGTATCTAGTATATTGAACGCCAGATAAACTAACTTGGCCTTTTTTAAATAAAAAAAATTCCCTCACTGGAATACTTTCAGTCTTTTGACTGTATGGATTACAGATGGAATGACTGTTATATGTGAGTACCGCTTTCTTTGACAGATTCTAGTATGGTACATATATATTTTCCCAACCTGGGAGATTAGTTTGCTAATTCCAGATGTATGAAACGCAGGCCTAACTGTATCTAGTATATTGAACGCCAGATAAACTAACTTGGCCTTTTTTAAATAAAAAAAATTCCCTCACTGGAATACTTTCAGTCTTTTGACTGTATGGATTACAGATGGAATGACTGTTACATGTGAGTACCGCTTTCTTTGACAGATTCTAGTATGGGTAAATAAATATATGTTTTCCCAACCTGGGAGATTAGTTTGCTAATTCCAGATGTATGAAACGCAGGCCCACTGTATCTAGTATATTGAACGCCAGATAAACTAACTTGGCCTTTTTTAAATAAAAAAAATTCCCTCACTGGAATACTTTCAGTCTTTTGACTGTATGGATTACAGATGGAATGACTGTTATATGTGAGTACCGCTTTCTTTGACAGATTCTAGTATGGGTAAATAAATATATATTTTCCCAACCTGGGAGATTAGTTTGCTAATTCCAGATGTATGAAACACAGGCCCAACTGTATCTAGTATATTGAACGCCAGATAAACTAACTTGGCCTTTTTAAATAAAAAAATTCCCTCACTGGAATACTTTCAGTCTTTTGACTGTATGGATTACAGATGGAATGACTGTTATATGTGAGTACCGCTTTCTTTGACAGATTCTAGTATGGGTAAATAAATATATATTTTCCCAACCTGGGAGATTAGTTTGCTAATTCCAGATGTATGAAACGCAGGCCTAACTGTATCTAGTATATTGAACGCCAGATAAACTAACTTGGCCTTTTTAAATAAAATAAAATTCCCTCACTGGAATACTTTCAGTCTTTTGACTGTATGGATTACAGATGGAATGACTGTTATATGTGAGTACCGCTTTCTTTGACAGATTCTAGTATGGGTACATATATATTTTCCCAACCTGGGAGATTAGTTTGCTAATTCCAGATGTATGAAACGCAGGCCTAACTGTATCTAGTATATTGAACGCCAGATAAACTAACTTGGCCTTTTTAAATAAAAAAATTCCCTCACTGGAATACTTTCAGTCTTTTGACTGTATGGATTACAGATGGAATGACTGTTATATGTGAGTACCGCTTTCTTTGACAGATTCTAGTATGGGTACATATATATTTTCCCAACCTGGGAGATTAGTTTGCTAATTCCAGATGTATGAAACGCAGGCCTAACTGTATCTAGTATATTGAACGCCAGATAAACTAACTTGGCCTTTTTAAATAAAAAAAATTCCCTCACTGGAATACTTTATGGCTTTTCACTGTATGGATTACAGGTGGACTGGTATTAGTAGGGGTGACACAAGCACACCCAAGTCCCTGATGTAGGATTTCTATGGCACAGACCACTATTACAAGTGATTAATGGACGTTGGGAGAGATTGTGCTGCAGCACTAGTCCCAAGATGGCCGCCGCCTATCAGCCCAGTAACATGTGCCACAAAATGGTCTGCACAACCTTTAAAAAAATAGCCTTGGACTGTGCTGCTAAATCGCTATTGGTCTGAATCCCAGGTGTAGATGTCTGACTTGTTTGGAGCTTTGGAATGCACACTGTGGCAGCTTCTGCTGCAGCACTACAAGTCGCAAAATGGCGGCCGGCGGTCAGCCCAGGTACATGTGGATGGAAAAATCACTCTGGCCACTCTAAAAATTGCCAATCCCTATCAAAAAAGCAGCTCAGCTGCAGTTGTTCAGATGAATCACAGGTGGAGGAGAGAAATTTGCTTCCAGTTATTCAATTATCCCTGCCTATTCTCGCCCTAGCATCAGCTGCGTCTATCCCTGTTCTATTCACATCGGGAGTGAGCACGTCCCGACGTGCGCACAAGCTTATAAAGAGGCTGAGTCACATGCTGCACTTGGCCAATCACAGCCTTGCCAATAGTAGGCATGGCTGTGATGGCATCTTAGGGCAAGTAGTATGATGCATGTTGATTGGCTGCTTTGCAGCCTTTCAAAATGCGCCAAAATACATGCCGAACGACGAACCCGAACCCGAACTTTTACGAAAAAGTTCGGGTTCGGGTCCGTGTCACCCAACACCCCAAAATTCGGTACGGACCCGAACTATGCTCGAACTGTTCGCTCAACACTACTCACCTGCTGAAGCTTGTAATCATCCCACAGACGAGCAGGAATGGTGCACCTGATAACAGCTGAACATGTAGAAAGAGGAAAAATCCAGCTCCAGTAGTGGGTGAGGTAGAAATAATTTCCGTCTTTATTTCATCCAATAAAATCTCCAAGTCAGTAAGACAAGATTCATGCCAATATTACCAACATGTTTCGGACCAAGTAGTATGTGAGGTCCTTCCTCATGACAGACATAATAGTTCTTAGAATAGGTTGTGAAACTATGCATTGAATGTGTATTGTACCTATATCGCAATATTCTTTCAGCCTTGCTCGCAAATTTAGGTTACTGGGAACGGTATGTAAGAGTGTGTCTACCAGAAACACAAGCAACTAATGTAGAGTTATTGGGGCACTATAGGGAAAGAATAGATAAGAAAGATATAATAGATAAAAACTAGGGAAGTTAGTACTTCGAGAAATCTCGCGTGACTTAGAGTAATAACTTAATAGATTCATTTTTACTGTAAAAAAACTTTTCCCAAACTCTGATTCGGTTCCAAGGTTGGAACCGAACCCCAATTCGATATTTTTTTTTTTTTTACAGTAAAAATGCTAAACAATTGCACTTTTTTTCTTTGTATTGGAGAAAGAGGAGGAGGATCTGGTGGCTAGTGTTCTGACTAATGGAGCGCTGAGTTAAGACCTATCAGGTTCTGACCCCGGCTCTGCTGGGGTGGTATAATGTGCCACAATATGGTATTGCTAGCCCCTGCCTTCTACAATAAAATCCACCAATGTCACCATTTTTTTAAATTGCTGTAAGGGCTCATGCACACGAACATATTTTCTTTCCGTGTCCGCTCTGTTTTTTTGCGGACCGTATACGGAACCATTCATTTCAATGGGTCCGCAAAAAAAACGTAAGTTACTCCGTGTGCGCAAAAAAATAGAACATGTACTATTATTGTCTGCATTACGGACAAGGATAGTACTGTTCTTTTACAGGCCAGCTGTTCAGTTCCGCAAAATACGGAATACACATGGACGTCATCCGTATTTTTTGCGGACCGCAAAATAAATATGGTCACGTGCATGAGCCTTTAATCATATAGTTAAATCAGAATTAGAGGGGTTGTCTCACTTCAGAAAATAGCATTTATTATGTAGACAAAGTTAATACAAGCTACTTGCTAATGTATTGTTATTATCAATATTGCTTCCTTTGCTCGCTAGATTAATTTTTCTATCAAATTATATACTGCTCGTTTCCAATTATTACCAGCCTGTGTGCGCTCCCACGGTCCCGGTGACCAGAGAGGCTGACATTTTTTCCTATAGTGCGTAAGCATGAGCAGCCAGGAAAATATAAAAAAAAGGGAAAAAAGGTCTGTTTTCACATTTGTTTTTGTATTTATTCTTTTTGTCGATAGCACAAAGTGCCATAATTTTTTTTTCATTACCTCCCTTTTTGTAAAAGTCACTTTTATGTATGCATAGTCGCTGTTTGTTGGCTTTTTTATTTATTTATTTTTTTGTCTTTATTTTTTAAAATTTTGTTCATTTATTTATTTATTTTTTATTTTACATTTTGTGCCTCCCCCCCCCCCAAAGCTCTTGTATGACACTTTTTTTTTATTAACAATTGCTGCTGTACAACCTCTCTGCAGAGCTTGCATATTCACTTGGTCCCCGGTGATCACACGACTGCTGGGACCAAGGCAGGAAGAGTTGTATGCTGTGTATGCAGCGATCAGGAAGGTAAGGGCTGTAAAAAAACATCCCTGCCTTCTCTAAGGGGAGCCCTGCTATTACTGACCAGTGGGCTTCCCACTCCCGTAGCTGTGCAATTAGTGTGCACCTGCAATCTCTGGGGGGACATTTGAAAACGTCCATGCAGAGATGCTTGCCGAGCTCCCAGACATATATAGTCAATGGGCAAGCGGTTAATAACTTTGTTTAACTTCATTGTCATTTTTTGTCCCCTTTAGGGACTTTGAGCTACAGTCATTTAAACGCTTCTATAAAGCTATGAGATACATTGTATCATGTCTCTGACATGGCCTAATAGGCGCATAACAATGGCAGACTTGGAAGCCTTTGTTAGACCCCCAGTTGCTCTAGTAACACATTGTCCCCTGCAGAGGTAGCTATTGACAATGGCATCTAATGGTTTGAAGATTGGAGACCATCTTTCTTGGTTCTCTCATTAGTGCTCTTATTCCCAGGGCTGTCTGAGCAACAGATCGGGCACTGGTATTGTACAGTGCATAGGACATTAAGGGTTTACAGGACTACTCAGGAAGATTTTTGTAAAATCACATATTTGTATACAGCTATTCATATGCAAGTGTATATACTTACATGTGTTAATTTAATAAAGGGACTGGTGTATCCTTTGCATGAATGCTAGGTTTTGTGCGATTAGTTAAAGGTATATTCCATGTCAAGATATTGATCGCCTGTCCTCAGGGCAGGTCATCAATATCCAATCTGTATGAGATGTTCATCTCATTCACTTGAATAGGTGAGGAAGCTGTAATTACCCAGCACTGCCAGTACAATATAGATGGCATACAGGTAAACAATGAAGAGGATGGACCACTCGCACAAGTGCCGCAGCCACTTCAAACACCTGATTGATGAGGGAGCCGAGTGTCTGATCCCCTACCGACTGGATATTGATGACCTATCCTGATGATATCATGAGACTGGAATAACCCTTTAAGTGTTTGATTGGTGGGACAGGGATCAGCTATTAACTATACAAACATTAGTAAGGCTACTGTACTTTCAGAAGTGCGCTTCGGTTTCCAGGTTTTGAGATCCGGCAGAGGATCTCAAAACCGGACCAAAATGGTTCTGCTTGATTTAACACATCAGAATGCATCCTTTCCGTTAAGATGCAATAGTGTTAAATCGAAATGGAATAAACCGGATCCATCACTGAAAACAATTTAAGTCAATGGGTGACAGATGCATTTCTTTTAGGATCCGGAAAAAAAACAGATCAGGCACCATTGACTTACATTGTACACAGTTTGTTCCGTTTAGATGACCAGACACAAAACCCCAGCTTGCAGTGTTTTTTTGTCCGGTAACAAAACAGAATGCTACTGGAACAGAATGCATCCTGAACGGAGCATACCCCACTCACAATACATTGGCCCTAAAAGGAACAATTTTTGCCCGGTTTTTAGATCCTCTGCCGGATTTAAAAATGGAATGTCGCAACGTGCATGTGTAAGTAACCTATCAGATGAACTAAATAAACTGGAGGACAATGAATAACGCACTGAGATGTGAGCTCTCTCTATAGTACACTAAGCTCAAAATGAATCTAATGCTTCACATAATGCACCAATTCATTACAGCTTTATTGACAGCTCACTTTAGCTCATTTGTTAAATGTCATTCACACAGATTGCTTTCAGACATATTATGCCTATGTCATATTTCATGACACTATTGGTTCCACAATGCTAAACACTGTATACAGAACATTCCTCTAAGCTTGCCTGTTCCAATTCTTCTCTTAAAGCACTGTAACCCGTTGGCATTGTGTTACATCAATGCTATCCAAGAATGACATTTGGAAAGTTACAGCCATGTCTCTTGCTATTTATGTATCGATCTCTATGTTCAGTGCTCCATATCACATAAGTCATTTAAATAATGCCTTGACCCATTTAAGGAATTACCACTTGTTAGAAAAGGAAACAGCTATCGTGTGATATTTTGCTGTCTGGACTGACAGGAAGTGCACTAGAAAGAATGTAAAGGGATCCGCTAGATAAGTCATCAGTATCTGATTGGTGGGGTCCAACATCCAAGACCACCACCAATCAGCTTTTTTTTTTTCCAGAGGATAGGTCATCTCATCAGTATTTAAGTCTCCGGAAACCCTTTTAAAGGGATTGTCACATGAAACATATTCTTTTAAAGCCAGCACCTGGATCTGAATACTTTTAAAATTGCTTGTAATCAAAAATTAATCATAGCCATTCAGCTATTCAATAGAATGTATCTGCATAGTGCCACCTACTGTTTTTTATTTTCCTGATTTCTCTGTCCACCTCAGTGAGGTGGACGCATATGCTCAGTTCCAGCCTTCAACTACCATCAGCCCCATCTACTGTTAGAAACTGTGACAGTTACAGGGAGAGAGTGTCAGTGGAAAGAACATGCCCTCTGATAAAAGACATGACCCTGAGATGGATCCATGTGACGTACAGGACTAGTTCTATATTTTTTTTCTAAAGTAATGTATTATATGTTAATATGTCTGATTTTCACACATCAATTATGGCATAACTCATTTAAGGAGGTCAAGCTTTGCCTGCTTAGTGCTAATGTTTGCACGATAGAAGCATCTGCTTTATATTTCCATGACTAGAATGAAAGTCTTGCGCCCACCCCTACACCCCGATTTCTCCTTACTGCATGACTGGGGCAAAGATTTAATGAAGCAACAGGGAGAGCTTTTTCTTTTTTTTCTTTTTTTTTCTTTTTCTTTTATTGTTTAATAAACCCTTACATTGCTATAATAAACAAAGAAAAGCGACACAGTATTCTTATACCCCACCAATGCCCACAGCAGAGGTATTAAAAGAAACATAGTATAAACATTATTCATCTCCTGCATCTTCACTCAGAACCTCATGGTTCTAACCCTGGGTCCACAAAGATTTCTGTAGAGTCAAGAGAGAAAAAAAATATATCAAGTACACTCAAAACTCATAAAGGACTTTCTTGGAAAATATTTAATTAAAAAATGGTAATTTTATCACTTGCAGTTGTTTTGTGTCATTTTTAAAGGGGTTGTGCAAGAATGGGGGGTGGGGGGGGGGATTTGGCACTCCTCACCACTTGGCCAGACTTATAAAGGGAAGTTACTTCCCTGCTTTCCAGTCTTGGCTTCTAGCTCCATCTCCTCCCAGCCCGTAATACTTTGCTGCGCTCCTTTGCTGTAAACATCTGGTTTGACGCCCTCTTCAGCCAATCAGTGGCTGCGGCAGATCCCCTAGTGTCATTATCCAGCACTTTACGGGGATGGACATGCAATTGCATTAACATAATTAGTCTAAATGTGTACATCGCCACATCAAAGTGGGAGAAAACATATTAAAAACAATAAATCAATGCAATAATAAAAGTATACATAGGAAAAATTCTGCTTACTACATAATTAATATGTGGAAAACACATGCTGTAGGACATTCTCACATTATTAGTACAACGTGACTTCATGCTTCAGATTAAATCCATGAGAAGCTCGTGATCCGCAGTGGAATGTCCAATATGGTCCATTACTTCGAAAAATCTGGTAGATTTGATATGTAATTGGATATGGTCAGTCTTTATTCTCTATGCCATGAATAAGATCGATATATGTATTGGTCGAAATGCGTTGAATGTAATACGGAATAAAGCCACTGTTTTTTTCATATCAATAAATATAGAATAGTTTTTTTTTATGGTGCTGAACCGCTATTTTTTCTTAAGTTGATGGAAACACAGGTGTATAACTCATTATAAACACAGCTCTGAACCACATGCCCGAGTTGGTCCATCACGTGACAAAGTTCCTACTGGATGACAGCAAGCAGAAATCTTGAACAGCACAAGCAAGTGATGAAGAAAGTGTAATGGAAAATTGTTTAACTTTTTAGTATACATTGATTAACAAAACTAGAATAATGCTTTAACTCCTTCTCTGCATCTACTGAATGTGTACTGCAGATGTTGGGTCTTTAACGATGGTGCCCTGTCAGATGCTGAGCGGCCTCTATAATTGGCAGGTGTCTGGTATTTTACACAGCGCATACCTGCTGGCAGAGTCTGTGATTGGAGACAACTCCGATCAGAGACTTTTAATCCCTCCGATGCTATGGTGAATTTGCGACCATGGCATCTGAACGGTTATATACTGGGTTCTCATAGTGACCAAAAGGCCCACCATGATGAGATTTTGGGAGCTTTTTGGTTGCTATGGAAGCTTGGGGCCTTCTAAAGGGTCTGAGGCCTGCCATAGTAAAGTTCCCATCCATGTGGCAGGGCTTAATAGAAACAAATTTAATTTCCCATAGACTGCAAAGTTAAGGCATTACAGTCTACAGTATAAGCAATCTTACACTTACAAGTTGAAGTTCCCTAGGAGAACTAAATATAAAAAGGTAAAAAAAAGTTTTTATTATGTAAGCTTTAGCACTGAGTCTCTATCTTTATTAATCATGTTTTTGTCATATCCAGTGTGGGGTCACCCTGGGAGGCGGACTTAATTTGGACAGAATGTGCTCTTTCAATCATAAAGACTTGTGAAAACCTTTCTTTGTCAAACACTTCAACCAGCCATTTCTCAATAAGGGACTTCATGAATTTTTCAGGAAGGCCCATGATTCTGACTAACGTCTTGTTACGACTTATTACGTCTTGAGAAGTCCTGCATTTGTTCTACATGCTGAAGATCCTTTGTCACTTCTTCATCAGACCTTTCAATGGTTAGAACTTTTAATTCATTATTAATCACTTTCTGCTCAATAGCTGTCATTCCTTCGCTAATCTTAGAAACAGCATGCCGCACAAAGGATAATGATTCCTGCGTAGCACCCAGCTCTACAGACATACCGCTGATTGACATATAGCAGCGCTTAACAGCTTTAAAAATATTTTCCAAAAATGACAGAGCCAATATCATCATCACCGCTTACAGTCGTGGCCAAAAGTTTTAAGAATGACACAAATATTAGTTTTCACAAAGTTTGCTGCAAAACTGCTTTTAGATCTTTTTTTTGTTGTTTCTGTGATGTACTGAAATATAATTACACGCACTTCATACGTTTCAAAGGCTTTTATCGACAATTACATGACATTTATGCAAAGAGTCAGTATTTGCAGTGTTGGCCCTTCTTTTTCAAGACCTCTGCAATTCGACTGGGCATGCTCTCAATCAACTTCTGGGCCAATTCCTGACTGATAGCAACCCATTCTTTCATAATCACTTCTTGGAGTTTGTCAGAATTAGTGGGTTTTTGTTTGTCCACCCGCCTCTTGAGGATTGACCACAAGTTCTCAATGGGATTAAGATCTGGGGAGTTTCCAGGCCATGGACCCAAAATGTCAACGTTTTGGTCCCTGAGCCACTTAATTATAACTTTTGCCTTATGGCACGGTGCTCCATCGTGCTGGAAAATGCATTGTTCTTCACCAAACTGTTCTTGGATTGTTGGAAGAAGTTGCTGTTGGAGGGTGTTTTGGTACCATTCTTTATTCATGGCTGTGTTTTTGGGCACAATTGTGAGTGAGCCCACTCCCTTGGATGAGAAGCAACCCCACACATGAATGGCCTCAGAATGCTTTACTGTTGGCATGACACAGGACTGATCTTAGCGCTCACCTTTTCTTCTCCGGACAAGCCTTTTTCCAGATGCCCTGAACAATCTGAAAGAGGCTTCATCGGAGAATATGACTTTGCCCCAGTCCTCAGCAGTCCATTCACTATACTTTCTGCAGAAGATCAATCTGTCCCTGATGTTTATTTTTTGAAGAGAAGTGGCTTCTTTGCTGCCCTTTTTGACACCAGGCCATCTTCCAAAAGTCTTCGCCTCACTGTGCGTGCAGGTGCGCTTACACCTGCCTGCTGCCATTCCTGAGCAGGCTCTGCACTAGTGGCACTCCGATCCCACAGCTGAATCCTCTTTAGGAGACGATCCTGGCGCTTGCTGGAATTTCTTGGACGCCCTGAAGCCTTCTTAACAAGAATTGAACCTCTTTCCTTGAAGTTCTTGATGATGCTATAAATTGTTGATTGAGGTGCAATCTTAGTAGCCGCAATATCCTTGCTTGTGAAGCCATTTTTATGCAATGCAATGATAGCTGCACGCATTTCTTTGCAAGTCACCATGGTTAACAATGGAAGAACAATGATTTCAAGCATCACCCTCCTTTTAACATGTCAAGTCTGCCATTTTAACCCAATCAGCCTGACATAATGATCTCCAGCCTTGTGCTTGTCAAAATTCTCACTTGAGTTAACAAGACGATTACTGAAATGATCTCAGCAGGTCCTTTAATGACTGCAATGAAATGCAGTGGAAAGTTTTTTTGGGGGATTAAGTTAATTTTCATGGCAAAGAAGGACTATGCAATTCATCTGATCACTCTTCATAACATTCTGGAGTATATGCAAATTAATATTATAAAAACTTAAACAGCAGCTTTTCCAAATTCCAATATTTGTCATTCTCAAAACTTTTGGCCACAACTGTATATACTCAAGCATAGAAACCGTTAAAGCAGCTGCACCCTCTATCTCTTCCGATTACAGCACAAATTAGTTCTGCGGCAGCCTACATAGTTATAGAATCCCCTCCACAAATTTTTTGGGCTGACATTCGATTCTTGTTATCCTATATGACAAGGGGGACAAGGCATCTGGTCTGCATCCTTTAACAGAGCTGAGCAAAGAAAATTTTTTGGCTACCTGAAAATGTCTTGGTTGGGGTACTTTTTCTCCTTATTTAGGGCACAAGGATGCATGGGGAGTATTTAAAGCCAGTCAACGCTCCTCTAGGTTTCTGGGAAAAATATATTAAATAGATTCATTACACAGAGAGTGATCTATTTCAAGTGTTAATGATTATGGCTTACAGCTAATGAAAACCCAAAAGTCATTATGTCAGAAAAGTAGAATAAAAAATTAGAATATAAAGCTCAATATTGTAGACTCATGGTGTCACACTCAAATCAGCTAATCAACACAAAACACATGCAAAGGTTTCTTAAACCTTGGTCCTCAGTCTGGACCAGTAGGCTACACAATCACGGGGAAGACTGCTGACTTGACAGTTGTCCAGAAGACAGTCATTGACACCCTCTACAAAAGGTCACAAAAGGTCATTGGAAGAAAAAAGTGTGGTAGAATAAGGTGCACAAGCAACTTAAATTTTGTTTACAAAAGTACACAAGCAACTTAAACTAAATTAACTTTTTGATAATATCCTATTTTATTGGAATGCATATGTTTTTCATTCAGGATATGAAGAGGAACAGTTTGTGATTTTACTACACCAAAACAAAATGACAGTTAAAAGTCAAAGCTTAATTGGCTATATTAGCATGTAATATATTGGTTCTGAAATGTGTCTTTGTACAGATAGGGCATGGGTATGGAATAGAATAGAATGTCTGTGTCTCCCACAAAAAGTGACAAGTAGCAGACAGTCTAACTGCCTATGCAGTAGAAAATTAAGCAGCAGCATGAGGAGACCAGAGAGTGGAAAGTTGACATAGTGTGTAGATGGCAGCAGTGGGGAGGGTGGGAACAGCATGAGAAGTCCACAGAGTAGCCCTATGACATAGTGGTGAGGTGGAAGCAGTATGAGCAGGCCACACAGTGTCACAAAGACAGTGTGGAGGTGGCAGCAGCATCAGGAGGCCACAGAGTGGCACAATGACAGAGTGTGGAGGTGGCGGCAGCAGCAGCATCTGATGGAGGCCACAGAGTGGCACAATGACAGTGTGGAGGTGGCAGCAGCATCAGAAGACCACAGAGTAGCAAGGTGACATAGTTTGGAGGTGGTAGAAGCATGAGGATACCACAGAGTGGCAAGGTGACATAGTGTGGAGGTGGCAGCATCATGAGGAGGCCACAGAGTGGCAAAACAGCGAGAGATTGTGGAGGTGGCAGTAGCATGAGGAGGCCACAGAGTGACACAATGACAGAGTTTGGAGGTGTCGGCAGCATGAGGAGACCACATAGTGGCAAGGTGACATAGTGTGGAGGTGGCGGCAGCATCAGGAGGCCACAGAGTGGCAAGGTGACAGAGTGTGGAGGTTGCAGCAGCATGAGGAGGCCACAGAGTGGCACGATGACGAGAGATTGTTGAGGTGGCGGCAGCATCAGGAGGCCACAGAGTGGCACGACGACAAGAGATTGCGGAGGTGGTAGCAGCATGAGGAGACCACAGAGTGGCATGATGACGAGAGATTGCGGAGGTGGCAGCAGCATGAGGAGGCCCCAGAGTGGCAGGACGACGAGAGATTGCAGAGGTGGCAGCAGTATGAGGAGGCCACAGAGTGGCATGCTGATGAGAGATTGCAGAGGTGGCAGGAGCATGAGGAGGCCACAGAGTGTCACAATGACATGAGATTGTGGAGGTGGCAGCAGCATGAGGAGGCCACAGAGCGGGTTTCTTATAATTTTAATCAAGCTTTGGTTCAATTTAATATTAAATAAAAAATTAAGTGTTGCCTAAAACAAGAGAGAATCGGCCAGTCTTCTGTTTATTCGACAACGTGGTTGCGATGGAGAAAGCATTCCAAAAAACAATTTCTCCCCACCTGGACACGAATTCTGTCAAGATTGATGCAAGTGCGGTATCGGCTGCTCATCGAGCCAGATACTTCTGGGGGAACCTGCCTGGCATGAACAGGCCTCTAGTAGCTACAGACAATGAGAAGACAAAGCTTCAAGATTGCTTGGAGCCCAGAAGAGTTGCGAAGTTCATCAAGTATGTGTCACATAAAGAATTTCACCACAAAGTAATTCGGTGCATACCGCAAAAGGAGGTGTAGAATCACCCATACAATTTCTGAAAAAGAGACAGTGTCACATTAAGAATCTCACCACTAAGTAATTTGGTCCATACCTCAAAAAGAGATGTACAATCACCTATAAATTTGACGAAAAAAAGCCTGTTTCATATAACAAATTTCACCACTACGTAATTCAGTCCATACAGCAAAAGGAGGTATACAGTCACCCATTAATTTTTCCCAAAAAAGCCGGTTTCACAGAAAAAATTTCACTACTAAGTAATTTGGTCCATACAGCAAAAGGAGGTGTACATGCACCCATGAAATTTCCCCAAAAAAGCCTGCATCTCAGAAACAATGTGACCACAAAAAGGCCTTTACCACATATAACTGCACCGCTAAGTGGCAATTAGGCCCTCATTTTTTCCCACTTTTACACAAAAAGCTTTTCAACAGATATATGCAACTCTGGACGGCGAATATATATTTATTTTGCTGCTAATGCATGGAAAACAAGTCTTTCCCTGCACTAAGCACGCTGGTGAATGGCAGAATCTAAGATGGCTGTCGCATTTATAGGGCTGTGACATCACAGGGCTGGATGGCTACTCATTGGCTGCATGCATGTCAGTATGGGTGATCCCACTTTCCCAGAGTTCCTTCTCCCATGTCTTCACACATGTAGCAGCTATTTTAGGAAAAAATGCAATTCGTTACCACGAAGCACGAGGAAATTCGCATTCGGTGTGAATTGAATTTTTCCTAAAATTCTGATCAAATTCTACTTCGTCAGCTTCGATTCGCTCTTCTCTAATCATACACATAAATACTGGAAGCTGTTGACAAATAGTGTTGGACATGAATATTCGAATTGCGAATTTTAATCGCAAATATCGCCACTTCGAGAATTTGCGAAGATTTAGAGTATAGTGCTATATATTCCTATTTGCGAATATTCTAGATTTTTTTTTATCTGAACCCATGATCCCTCCCTGCTGCTTGCTTGTGGGCCATCGAGAAGGCTGCAAAGTCTTTGTCTGAGCTTAGAACATCCCTAGCAACTAATAGGAAAGTTGCCTACCCCTTACTATATAAGAACCTCCCCAGCAGCCATTTTCTGCAGTCGTTTGCAGTTCTGAAAGAGACAGCAGTGTCATCGCTGTGTTTGTGCTTTACTGTGTCATCACATTAGATAGTTAGTTAGTTAGCTTATATATATAATACAGATAGTTAGTGGGAGATAGTCAGTGTAGGTTAGATTGTGATATGGTGTAGCTGGTTAGGTAGTGTGTTAGTAGGTTCTGCTGTCCATACATACATACATACTGTACATAGTGTTGTGATGTCACAAGTTCATAACAATACTTAGTGCACCAATCACTAATATGTAGTCAGACCTGCTAAAATTTGAAGTTGCACCTATTGAGCCAAAATATGCGCATCATTAATTGCCGATTTGCGCAATTGTGAATATATTGGAGCACTCTATCTGCATATAAAGCTATTGTAATGTTCTGCCGTGCCAACCATTTTCTCCAGTCTCAGGAAACTTCTAGCAGCTTGAAAAATGTAGCAAAAATGACCCACGCATGTATTGCGTGCACAATACGCTCAATATTACATTGACGATTTTCTCAATCAAGAAAATATCGCAAATTAGAATATTGCCTCTACTGCGGATCCACAAAACTTTGAAGCTGCTCCGCGTTCCGTTCCGCAATTTGCGGAACGGAATGTGGCCCATTGTAGAAATACCTATTCTTGTCCGCAAAACGGACAAGAATAAGACATGCTATTTTTTTTTTTGTGGGGCAACGGAACGGAGCAACGGATGTGGACAGCACACAGAGTGCTGTCCGCATCTTTTGCGGCCCCATTGAAGTGAATGGGTCTGTGCCCGAGCCGCAAAATATGCGGCTCGGACACGGACCAAAACAACGGATCGTGTGCATGAGGCCTAACCCATTAAAGATCAGGCTTATTTTTCATTTTGCACTTTTGATTTGTCCTCCCCACATTCCAATAGCCATAACTTTTTTGTTTTTTTTAAAGTTTTGTTCACACAGCCATATGAGGGCTTATTATTTGTGGGACAAGATGCATATTTTAATGGCACAATTTAATTTACCATGTCTTGTATTGTTTATACCAACAAAAAACCCCACATTGCCTGGTGGGGGTACAGTATACAACACAACCGAAATAATGGCAAATAGTGTATTAACAAATTTTATCTTTATTCAATCATTGATACACAATACATGATTCTCATAAAATTACAATTACACTGCATGATTAATGTGACTGATTAAAAACCCACTACTCCAGATCCAACTCACAGGGTACAACCTATATAAATGAAGTCAACCTTGTGCACAGAGTATGAATCAAGGCATGGGGAGGGAAGAGACATGGGGAATGTCAAGGAAGTACAATCACAATCTTCCCCAACAGAAAATCACCATCCCAAACTGGTCTCCCTGGGCTAACTCAATCTTATCACCCAGAAACTGCACTTATAACCAGAAATAACCCTCGTTACCTCCAAAAAGACCCAGGAGCAGACCGGAGAGTGGTACCCCGACGTGCGTTTCGCCTCACTTCCTCAGGGGGCGTGTCGGCGTCCCTACGCTCACAGGTTTAAATACCCCCTCCTCATCATTAAAATCATTCCCATTGGATAAACACACCTGTCTTCCTTACGTTGGTATTATCCCTCTGTCTCACGTCCGCTCGGCCGCACCACCCAACGCGATGACATCGTCAGCGCGGGGCAGAGCGGCGATCACGCGCACCATGTCACGTGACTGCCGACGTCAGACAGAGGGGTGTGACCCGTCTGTCAGCTGACCGCAGGTCCTGTGCGGGAAAGAGTGGATAATCTTTCATCGCTCTTCATGATCACCGGGACCCCACTTGTGAATACCACCAATAATAATAGTCCATGTATCTTCCCTACCCAGTAGACATTATGAAATATAGCATAAATGATTAAATTTTAAACCCATTATGTGAAACATATTTGAAAAACATTCTTTTACATTACGACTTGCATACATATTGACAATATATAGTATAATATACTCAAGTGAACACCTGTATCATAGTGTCATCGTGCTCACATCTCGGGAGAAAAAATGTTGTGGGCGTAAAATAAAATAAAAATCCCCCCAAGGTTTTTTGGGTTTTGATATGACAATGTTTACTGTGTACTAAAAATGACATGACTTCCTTATTCTGCGGGTCAATACGATTATGGCAATACCAAATTAGTATTTTGTTTTATTACGTATAACATAAAAACCTTTGATAAAAATACAATTTTTCTTTGCATTGCCATTTTCTGACAGCCATAACTTTTTATATTTCCATCTACAGAGCTGTATAGCTGTTTGTTTGCTGCACGAACTGTAGTTTTTATTGACAAAATTTAAGATATGTACAACTTTTTGATCAGTGCTATTCAATTTTTTTAAGGGGGACAAGGTGACAAAAAATGTGGAATTGCATGTTTTAATTTTTTTTCCATTACGGTGTTCACTAGTGTTGAGCAAATTGAAGTTAATGAAGTGGAATTCGATCCAAATTTCCGGAAAAATTTGATTTGCCACAAATCCGAATTTCCTTGCACTTTCTGGTAACGAATCAGGTCTTTTCTAAAATGGCTTTTGCAAAGTGAAAGTAAGAAGCCTGAGAACGATGGATAACCCATAATGCCTTGGAGTAAGCCAATCAGCGGATAGCCAGCCCCTTTGATGTTCCAGCCATAGATAAAGCCTCATCCTGCCCGGTCTCTGCCATTTTACAGTGAACTGAGGAAAGTGTAGGAAGATCGTAGGGAGGGCATCAGGAGACATTGCAGTTTGCATCAATCCCCTGTGCAGGGCACATATATATAATTGAACAGTGTTCACCTTGTCTAATAGATAAGGGATTCTATTACGCCTTGATTCTCAAAATTGGTTGAATAAGCTGTCTAATGTAGCTCTTATTGCTGTGCCCACCTTGTTTAATAGATAAGCAATTCTATTACGCATTTATTCTCAAATTGGGGTGAATAACTTGTGTAATATAACTGTTATTGGGTTGTCTACTTTTTTTCATAGATACACAATTCTGTTATGCCTTTATTCTCATATTGGGGTAAATAACCTGTGTAATATAACTGTTATTGGAGTGTCTACCTTGTTTCATAGATAAACAATTTCATTAGACCTTGATTCTCATATTGGGGTGAATAAACAGTGTAATATAACTGTTGTTGGGGTGTGTACCTTGTTTGATAGATAAACAATTCCATTAGACCTTAAATCTCATATTGGGGTGACTATACAGTGTAATGTGACCGTTAGAGTGGTGTTCACCTGATTTCATATATAAGCAATTCCATTAGGCCTTGATTATTATATTGGGGTAAATAGTGCAGTACAACCATTAAAGTGGCGTCCTTGTTTCACAGATAAGCAATTCCATTAGTAGAGATGGCCCGAACTATTCGCCGGCGAACAGTTCCCGGCGAACATAGCTTGTTCGCGTTCGCCTCTGCCGGGCGAACATATTCGATGTTCGCGTTCGCCCCTATACTTTATCATTGAGCAAACTTTGACCCTGTACCTCACAGTCAGCAGACACATTCCAGCCAATCAGCATACCCTCCCTCCCAGACCCTCCCACCTCCTATCTAAACGCAAGGACAGCATCCATCTTACATTCATTCTGAAGCTGCAGTGTTAGTAATTGTAAATCGCAATGCGATTAATATAACCTGTATTATTCGCATTACGATCATAACTTAGATCTGAGTTCCAATGGTTGTATTGCTAGAATATATTAACGAAGATAACAAATATAGCACTATATTCTCAATCTTTATTATATTCTAGCAATAAAACCATTAGGAACTCAGATCTAAGTTGAATTCTCAATGCGATTAATATAACCTGCATTAATCGCATAGCGACTCAACTTAGAGCTGAGTTCCTAATGGTTGTTGCATTGCTAGAATATACGCTATATTCTATCAATACAACCATTAGGAACTCAGCTTTAGTTGTAATCGCAATGCGAATAATACTTAGAATTATTAATCGCTTTGCGAATCCATTTGATGCCTCTGTTTGATTGTATATGACGGTTGACTATGACTACCACCAACGTTCTGCTGCCTCCAAAGCAAGATATCTGAACTCCCAGGGCCATTTGGGCATTTTAATAGAAAACGCATAAAAACGCATTCATGCGTTTTATAATTTTTTCATTTTTAGTTTATTCTTTGTGTATTTTGCCACATTTGGTTGCATATTTACATTTGGTATAGGCAAATATGGTAGTCTAGATCATGTGTCTATACCAAAACCTAGGATCATTGTTTGACAGCATATTTTCTAAGCCATGTAGCTGAATATAGATTTGGGCAGAGTAATGATCTAGACTACCATATTTGCCTATACCAAATGTAAATATGCAACCAAATGTGGCAAAATACACAAAAATTAAACTAAAAATTAAAAATTAAAAACGCAAATGCGTTTTGATGCGTTTTCATCAAAAACGCCCAAATGGCCCCTGGGGGTTCAGATATCTTGCCTCGGAGGCAGCAGAACATTGGTGGTAGTCATAGTCAACCGTCATATTCAATCAAATAGAGGCATTAAATGGATTCGCAAAGCGATTAATAATTGTAAGTATTATTCGCATTATGACATAACGTAGAGCTGAGTTCCTAATGGTTGTATTGCTAGAAAATAACGTATATTCTAGCAATACAACAACCATTAGGAACTCAGCTCTAAGTTGAATTCGCAATGCGATTAATGCAGGTTATATTAATCGCATTGCAAATTCAACTTAGATCTGGGTTTCCTAATGGTTGTATTGCTAGAATTATATAACGAAGATTGAGAATATAGTGCTAAATTCCCAATCTTAGTTATATTCTAGCAATACAACCATTAGGAACCCATCTCTAAGTTAATAAAGTCTTCTATGTAGGACGAGCACACCTCATATGGATCCCAAATGGACAGAATTTTTTATGTGATATTTAGAATTCTGAATCAACTAGCTTGTTATAAGAATGCTGTTTATTACATAAAATACAATAAAACCATATAATAAAAAATGCTGTATATATTCTATTCAACTTATACTACAGACGCTGATTCGTTAGTTGTGGTCAATGAATTGATATTAGTCCCCTTTGTATATTATAGGGTAGGATGGCAATCAGGTGTCACTAGTCCATCATCTCCTTATTTGCCATGTATTAGCATAAAGGCCGTTAGCAATATGAAAAATTGATAAAGTTGGGGAAAGAGAGAAAAAAAAAAAAAAATAATGGAAAATTGGTAAAATAAAATACAGATAGAGTAGGAGAGATATCTAATAAAAATTGTAGGTAATATATGAAGCTGTTCCTTCTTTCTTATTGGCAAGGTGCACTATATATTAGTTAATCGCAGTAACTCTCTTAAGTTTCGTTGGTGGGTATGTATAAGTGGGTATATATGGGTGACGACCGTACATCAAAAGTCCATCATCCTATTCACCCTTTTTGGATATTGATAGTCTCTGTCCCACGTACTTTTATATAAAGTGCACTATGCATATGTGGATCATTAATAATTTAAGGTTGTCCTTATTTAGATATCCTCCTTTATCACAACAGATTGCAAAAGTCGAGGTTAGTATAATCTGCGTCTCTCCAATATTGTAAATAAGTTCTTATTCGGGTACCCGTCTGTAAGTCCAAGGGAGCAAGCCGCGGTAACCACTGGCGTCCCACGTGGTGTGCCGTGCGGTCTTGTCTTACCTCCTCCGGCGTATCTGTGCAGTCTTTCGCAATGAATCGTATTACTGTTACCGGTCGGACTTGGGAGCGCTCCTGGAAAGTGTGCTGCGGGGGTCTCAAGGCACCAGACGCGTTTCGGGACTAAGCGTCCCTTCCTCAGTGGTGAAGAGGTCACCCATATATACCCACTTATACATACCCACCAACGAAACTTAAGAGAGTTACTGCGATTAACTAATATATAGTGCACCTTGCCAATAAGAAAGAAGGAACAGCTTCATATATTACCTACAATTTTTATTAGATATCTCTCCTACTCCTATCTGTATTTTATTTTTACCAATTTTCCATTATTTTTTTTTTTTTTTTTTCTCTCTTTCCCCAACTTTATCAATTTTTTCATATTGCTAACGGCCTTTATGCTAATACATGGCAAATAAGGAGATGATGGACTAGTGACACCTGATTGCCATCCTACCCTATAATATACAAAGGGGACTAATATCAATTCATTGACCACAACTAACGAATCAGCGTCTGTAGTATAAGTTGAATAGAATATATACAGCATTTTTATTATATGGTTTTATTGTATTTTATGTAATAAACAGCATTCTTATAACAAGCTAGTTGATTCAGAATTCTAAATATCACATAAAAATTCTATCCATTTGGGATCCATATGAGGTGTGCTCGTCCTACATAGAAGACTTTATAAACAAATTTTTCTGGAGAGGTGAGGCCATCCAGGATTTGTAGCACCCATTTCATAGACATCCAGCGTGAGCCACTCAAATATATAGAACCCTGTATTTTTACATATACTCACCATTGTATTGGGTAGAGCTCCTCTGGAATGAATATGGACATCTGGGCCCATATGGAAGAAAAGCGTAGAAAAGTAGAAACGTTTGACTTTAATTCTGAAGAATGTATAAATAACTCATATACAAAAACACACTCAGAACTGTTTAAGGATTTGGAATCTTTATTAATAAAGCAATTAAAACAGAGATGGGAGATCCAATCCTTAAAACAATATCTAGATCATAATAAAGTCCCTAAAGGTCTCAGGTTGGTGAAACATCCTGCCCAGGATCTGTACGATGAACAATTTCAAAAGAATGGGATACAACCCTACACAATCAATCATTGAAATTACTTGAGCTGATTGTGAAAAGGAGATCTCAGATACTGGAGGATGTCACCAAACAGATAGAGACTATTAAGATCAAACTAGATACAGCCCAAAAAGATGAAGATTACCATACATGGGTACAGAGGATCTGTAGGAATTTGGATAAAGTAGAGAGAGAAGTGATAGCAAGAAAGAGTAAGAAACACAATAACCTATACCCCAAAGAAAATGAAGAAGAAAACTTAGCGGCCCCACCACAAATGAACCATAATCAGAGAGAACAAAGACACATAGATAGAAATAATGAAGAAAATAGAGAACCACACGCTCACAATCACCAACACAAACAGAGATTTCCCATACCAGTGAGTAACAGGTTTGAAGTATTAAATGAACATCATTTTTTAGACAAGACCCCTTCACATCACAGGACAAGACACAGGACACCATCCCCGAGAGAATCAGATCGGACACAATCCCAATCACGACACCCATACAATTTGAGACACAGGGAGACATCACGACAATGGAACCCCAAAACACAAACTCACGTGAATCCCCACTACAGAGCACAATCACCGACACAATTCAAATCACATCACAGAAACAGACAGAGATACGACTCAAACAGAAATGTACACGAAGAGGAAGGAGAAAGAAGGAGAAAACACAATCAACACTACACGGAGAGATAGCACAAAACCAAAACCAAATAATTAATTTAAGCAATGTAATCCTCACTAAAAACCAAGAAAGTTTATTGAATAAGGGTTTAAAATATGCCCCCACTCAGAAATTAAATAAATTTGATACTCTGATTGGAATAGAAAAATTTATAAGAAAAATCTGTTTGAAAAAATATTTTCTAAAAATCCAGTAATAAATCCACACAATGATACAGATAGAATATACATTCATACAGAATTGAAAGAAAAATCTAGAAATTACCCGAGGAATGAAATCAGTCACGATATAGCAGCCTTTAAGAAAAATGTAGAAAAAGACATAAAGAAAATGAGCGACACCAGAGGGAAGAATAACCTAACAAGAGGAGAGATGAAAGCCATGAGGGAACTACAAGGAGAAAACAAAATCACTATACGCCCAGCCGACAAAGGCGGCGCTATAGTGATCTTGAACACTGAACAATACAACAGAGAAAGTCTGAGACAATTAGAGGACATTACGACATATAAAAATTACCCTCAGACCCTACTGATATATTTGACAAGGATTTAGAAAAACTAAGTATTAAAGGCCTAGAAAAGAACATCCTGTCTAAGGATGAATTTCTCTTTATAACCAATACACCAAAAGGACACCAGTATTTTACCATCTCCCTAAGGTACATAAGGACCCCAGAATCCTCCGGGACGCCCAATTATTTCGGGCATTGGCTCTATAACGTCAAATTTGTCACAATATGTAGATCGATTGCTCCAACCCACTGTGAAAAGAATAAAATCGTATGTGAAAGACACCACCCAAATAATAGACATAGTGGAAAAAATGAAAGTAGAACCAGATTGGATATTGGGCACCCTGGACGTTCAGTCACTATACACCATAATAGATCACCAAAAAGGGATAGAATCTATGTCAAGACAATTGCAAGCAAGTAGTGGAATGAAAACTGAACAAATAGAGTACCTAAAGGAACTAGTAATATTTATTCTTTCCCATAACTACTTCCATTATGAATCTAATTTTTATTTGCAGATCCGGGGGACCGCCATGGGCACCAGATTCGCCCCGAGTTACGCAAACCTCTTTATGGCTGACTGGGAAGAGGAGGAGATCACACCAAGACTCGGGACGAATCTGGTGCTATGGCGTAGATATATAGACGACATTTTGTTTATTTGGGCAGGGGGAGAAGAATCCTTGAATTCCTTTATAGAAAACATCAATATCAACAATAGGAATCTACGGTTTACATCAACATTCAGCAGAGATAAGGTAGAATTTCTGGACTTAGAAATAAGTGTAGAGGGAGAGGCCCTGTTATGTAATACCTTTCAGAAGAATGTAAATAAAAATAGCTACATCTATTATGATAGTTGCCATTTACCGAACTGGTTGATAAATATCCCGCTTGGGCAATTTAGAAGGATTAGAAGGAATTGTACCAAAAATCGGACTTTGAAATAGAAGCAGAAAAAATGCGTACAGAATTTTTAATAAAACAATATCCCACCCACGTCGTTGATGAAGCTCTCACCAAAACGAGGAATTTGGAGAGATCCCAATTTTTTGAGGATAAAAAGAAAGGAATATAAAAAGAATGAGGATCAAATCCGCATAATTCTACCTTACAATGTCAAACATAAAGAAATTCGCAAAGTATTATATAAACATTGGCATCTGGTACGGAATGATAAGACCATAGGCACTCTTTTACCCATTACCCCCTCATCACGCTCACAAAAGCACCTAATCTAGGACTTAAGGTGGCTCCCACAGTGAGAAATTTTAAAAATTCAAAGAATAGCATACAGAAATGGATGGGAATCAAGGGTTTCTATAGATGTGGTAAGTGCATAAACTGCAGAACCACAAGTTTCCCTAAGAAAACGATAAAGGTGGAATCCTCTAGTAATTCATATATACATGAAATAAAAGAGCATCTATCATGTAACTCCACAAATGTAATTTATCTAATCAGCTGCCCGTGTAATAAACAATATATTGGCAGAACCAAGAGAATTTTAAAAAAAGGGTTGCTGAACATATCAACAACATACGAAAAGGGTACGAAAAACACACCCTATCCCACCACTTTAAAGAAGTCCACAATAAGGATCCTACAGGTTTAACATACATAGCCTTAGAACGTGTAGAACGCCACTGGAGGGGAGGAGACCATATAAGCCGAATGTCTCGTATAGAATCAAGAAAAATCTTTGACTTCGACAGTATAGTACCGAATGGATTGAATGCAGACTTTGAGATATTCGGATTCCTGTAGTTGGTGGATCCTCCTCATTGACAGGCGACCTTAGAGTGAAAATGATCTCTGGGTCCTCTCTTTGTGATGAGGATCCACCTCTTTAACATCTAAAAGAAACCCTTGATTTATTATATGAATTCCCTAGCACACAAGTGTTCGGGAGGGCCTCCTAAGTTTGAAGAAAATTCCTTGAAAGAAGTATTTTCCTAAAGAATTTTTTGTGAGATTTCCCAAAAAGTTTTTTAGTCCATAATTTTTTAAAAATAAAATATTTTAGAAAAACATCCTGAAAACTCTGGAAAACTAAAATGGTCTACATTTCCTTTTATTATATTAACCTACACTGCTACAGTATTTTCATTTATCTCATAAATATGGTATACCTGTTTATTTATTAATAATCCCTATCAATATTTTTTTAGCATCTTATAATATTTATGGTATTTATATATTGAATTATTATGTTTATATTGAATTATAACTGCATGTTTTTATAATAATACATCTGTATATATGTCCTATATGGTTTGAATGCTGATCAAAAATAGAGGAATACACAAAAAGAGCCCTAATACTAATAAATCCTCCCTGAGAAACATACTGGAATCAATCCATGCCAGATTTTGTATCACACCAATGGAATACCAACGGAGACTATTTAACCCAGGAACATATGCGGGGTGGTCTTCACCACTGAGGAAGGGACGCTTAGTCCCGAAACGCGTCTGGTGCCTTGAGACCCCGCAGCACACTTTCCAGGAGCGCTCCCAAGTCCGACCGGTAACAGTAATACGATTCATTGCGAAAGACTGCACAGATACGCCGGAGGAGGTAAGACAAGACCGCACGGCACACCACGTGGGACGCCAGTGGTTACCGCGGCTTGCTCCCTTGGACTTACAGACGGGTACCCGAATAAGAACTTATTTACAATATTGGAGAGACGCAGATTATACTAACCTCGACTTTTGCAATCTGTTGTGATAAAGGAGGATATCTAAATAAGGACAACCTTAAATTATTAATGATCCACATATGCACAGTGCACTTTATATAAAAGTACGTGGGACAGAGACTATCAATATCCAAAAAGGGGGTGAATAGGATGATGGACTTTTGATGTACGGTCGTCACCCATATATACCCACTTATACATACCCACCAACGAAACTTAAGAGAGTTACTGCGATTAACTAATATATAGTGCACCTTGCCAATAAGAAAGAAGGAACAGCTTCATATATTACCTACAATTTTTATTAGATATCTCTCCTACTCCTATCTGTATTTTATTTTTACCAATTTTCCATTATTTTTTTTTTTTCTCTCTTTCCCCAACTTTATCAATTTTTTCATATTGCTAACGGCCTTTATGCTAATACATGGCAAATAAGGAGATGATGGACTAGTGACACCTGATTGCCATCCTACCCTATAATATACAAAGGGGACTAATATCAATTCATTGACCACAACTAACGAATCAGCGTCTGTAGTATAAGTTGAATAGAATATATACAGCATTTTTTATTATATGGTTTTATTGTATTTTATGTAATAAACAGCATTCTTATAACAAGCTAGTTGATTCAGAATTCTAAATATCACATAAAAAATTCTGTCCATTTGGGATCCATATGAGGTGTGCTCGTCCTACATAGAAGACTTTATAAACAAATTTTTCTGGAGAGGTGAGGCCATCCAGGATTTGTAGCACCCATTTCATAGACATCCAGCGTGAGCCACTCAAATATATAGAACCATCTCTAAGTTAAGTTCGCAAATATGATGTCCCAACTCCCAAACTATTCACCGGCGAGTAGTTCCCGGCGAACATATGCTTGTGCGCGTTCGTCGCGGCGGGCGAACATATGCGATGTTAGGTCCACCCCCTATTATTGAGTAAACTTTGACCCTGTACCTCACAGTCAGCAGACACATTCCAGCCAATTAGCATACCCTCCCTCCCAGACCCTCCCATCTCCTGGACACAGCATCCATTTTAGATTCATTCGGAAGCTGCAGTCTTAGTGAGAGGAGGGACAGTGTAACTGCTGCTGAGATTTAATAGGGAAATTGATAGCTAGGCTAGTTTATTCAGTGTCCACTCCAGTCCTGAAAGACTCATCAGATCTCTGCTGTAAGGACTGCGTCCTGACAGCACCCCAAAAAGCCCTTTTTAGGGCTAGTACATCAGTCTCCCTCCCAGACCCTCCCACCTCCCATCAAAAAGCAAGGATGGCATCCATCTTAGTAGTTGTAATCGCAATGCGATTAATACAGGTTATATTAATCGCATTGCGAATTCAACTTAGAGCTGGGTTCCTATTCTCAATCTTCGTTATATTCTAGCAATACAACCATTAGGAACTCAGATCTAAGTTGTAATCACAATGCGATTAATATAACCTGTATTAATCGCATTGCGATTACAACTTACCACACTCTGCGTCAACTAGATATTTTTCCATGGGAGTTTTGCCATGGATCCCCCTCCGGCATGCCACAGTCCAGGTGTTAGTCCCCTTGAAACAGCTTTTCCATCACTATTGTGGCCAGAAGGAGTCCCTTTGTTTTTTAAAATTCGCCTGTCTATTGAAGTCTATGGCGGTTCGCACTGTTCGCATGTTCGCGAACATTTGCGGAAGTTCGCGTTCGCTGTTCGCGAACTGAAAATTTTATGTTCGCGACATCACTATCCATTAGACGTTGATTCTCATATTAGGGTGAATACCCTGTGTAATATAACTATTATTGGGGTGTCCACATTGACATTGAATAACTTATTTTACATATATAGTTACTGTTACCTTACAATATGTCAAACAATGAGTTGCCAGGGCCTTCAAAAATGTTGCTGGAGCCAGTAAAAGTAGTAGCAGAAGAAGGGGTAGTGGTAGCAGCAGCCGCAGCAACAGGCCAGAGCTGCCAGTGTCATCCAGTGGTCGGGTTTTGATGACCAATCCCTCTGTCCTGGAATGGTTGACTTTGTCTTCAACATCATTTCAACTGACATCAGAGACCCACAGCCAGAAGTCGGTGGGTTCCTTTGACCCAACACTTAGATAGCATGGCCTAGGAACAAGGTCTGTGCCCTGACCTGTTCTGAACCTCTTTCCTTCGCTGCTCCTTCTGCCAGGCAAGTGATGTATACTGCCGGAAGGCATTACTGAGGACAGTCAGCAGCTACTGCCCAGTGCAGATTTGGAGGAGAGGTCCACTGCTTCCTTCTGTATGTGTGCAAGTAGCAACAATGAGAGTCACGTAGTAGCAGGTGTTGTAAGTGGTCAGGGACACGGCCATGACACTGGTGAGGGTGAAATAAGTCACGAACAGACAGTAGTGGATGATGATGTAAACGATCGCACGTGGGAGCCGGGTGAAGAGGGGGCTTCATCATCATCATTAGAGATGAGCGAATTTCTCAAAAATTTGATTCGGTCAGTTCGCTTCTATATATATTCGCGGCAGATCGCGATAAGAAATGGCTATTTCTGGGCTGCGTAGAGCCTTTATATGGGTGTAGAACACTGTGCCTTGCAGTAACAATCATAGGGAGTGTGCTAGGGTAGTGAAATAATACTGTCAGTCAGTATGACATGCAGATGACAGGCGTCGCTCTTAGAATCACTGCACACTTCACTTATTTGGGCAGTCACGGGGACAAAACCGACCAAATAACTCAAGTATTAACTCAGCCTTACAGGTCGATGTTAGTGTAAAGAATGGGCACACTCCTTTAATACCCTGGTCAGCTGATTCCATATAGATGTCTACAGAACCTGTTCTATTAAATGTTTATACAAGTAGAGCCCCCCCAGACAGAGTGGAGAGGGTGTCAGCAGTAAGTTTGTGTTGGCGTCACTGATTAATTTGCCCTTCCTCTGATCCGTCAGAACAATAACCCACAAAAAAGAGATCGGTCAGCATTTGCTCAGGAATCCATCAGTATTGCTAATGCCAAAAAAATAAAAAGAAGTGGATCTAAAACAGAGATGACACATGAATGGAATATTTGCATGTCTTCTGTGTTTTGTACCCACTCCTGATTTTGGTTACCAAATCATAAGCCAATTCTGATGGGACCATACAGGCCTTACAGCTGCTACACAGAGATGGCAGCTGCAGCATAAGGAGACCAGAGAGTGGCAAGTTGACAGTGTGGAGATGACAGCAGCAGGATAACACAGAGTGGCAAGTTGACATAGTGTGGAGATGGTAGCAGCAGGAGGAAACCACAGAGTGGCAGGGTGACATATTGTGGAGATGGCAGCAGCAGCATGAGGAGACCAGAGAGTAGAAAGTTGACATAGTGTGTATGTGGCAGCAGCAGCATCAGGAAGATACCATAGAGTAGCAAGGTGACATAGATTGGAGATGGCAGCAGCTGCTGCATCAGGAGACCTGAAAGTGACCCAGTAACAGAGTGGGGCAGTGGGTGGCAATACCAGCACCAGCGGACAAAGGTGGGTGAAATAAAGAGCTCTTGGCATCAGATGTGTGGCATCAGGCGGGTTGCACCATCAAAGTAGTAGCTGAGGCAGGTAGTCAGATAAAAACGGTCTCTTGTATGAAAGTGTTGGTGTGGCACCATGGATGACCTAGTCTGATGCATCAGGAATTGGTGGTTGGAAATCCTGGCTGATCCACGCCTGATTCATCTTGAGAAAGGTCAGTCTCTCCACATTTTGGGTGGACAGGCGAGTTCTCCTTGGGGTAACTATGGCCCCCGCCGCACTAAACACCCACTCTGATGCCACACTACTGGCCGGCAGGACAGCTTTTCCAGGGCAAACTCTGCCAGTTGCGGCCACAAATCGAGTTTGGCTACCCAGTAGTCCAGCGGATCTTCAATGTGTGGTGGCAGGGTGCTGTCAAAGTATGCCACCACCTGCTGGTTCAGGTCCTGCTCCAGGTCTACCTGCTGCTGCTGGTGAGTAGTTTCTTCACTATGAGGATGAATAAAGCTACTCATCAGCGACTCTAGACTCAGGCTGCTGCTGATGGAGTTGGTACTGCTCCTGCCACCCCACCCCTCCCCGGCAGCCATGGCAGTGGAACGTGAGCACAGAGGGCCCACCCGGTAAGACCTGCGAGAGGATGGACGATGGGGCCAATAGGCAGCGGCCAACTGACTACATATGATGTCTCTGTAGTAGTTTTGTTTGTCCTCCCTCTCGGTGGGTGTAAAAATGGCCCCCATTCTGGACCGGTAGCGAGGGTCCAACAAGGTGGAGAGCCAGAAGTCATCCCTCTGCCGAATGGTGACAATTCAGCTGTCACTACTCAAGCAAGTAAGGATGCAGCAGGCCATTTGTGCAAGTGACTCGGAGGGACTCCCTGTCTCCATTTCCACTGCATACTGCCACGGTGTGTCCGGGTCCTCCGTCTCATTTTCCTCATCGTCCTGTAGCTCCTCTGGCAGCTCCTGCTCCTCCTGTCCTGTCAGCTGAGTAGAAAAACCACCCATTTGGCTACACATTGCCTGTGCTTCAATATCCTCCTCCCCCTCCTCTTTCAGTTCAGCTCCCACAGGGCTCATATGGCCATGAGACCGAGGCCCCACGTCTCCTGTCCCCTGACCAACCATTCTTACCACCATCTGTTCCAGGACATAAAGCAGTGGAATGGCGACGTTCATCCCGTAGTCCAGGCGCCTGAAAATAACGTGGGCCTGAGCAAACGGCAGGTGTCACGCATGAGCTGCCAGTGGCTGACATCGAATTTACACAGTGGAGCACTCCTATCCGCTTGCATCATCAAGAAATAGTTGATGGCCTTTCTCTGTTCGTATAGTTGGTCCAACATATGAAGTGTGGAATTCCAACGGGTGGAAACATCGCAGATCAGCCTATGTTAGGGGATGCAGTTCTGCCACTGCAACTCAAGGAGGGTGTACTTTGCGGTATACGAGTGCCTGAAGTGCATGCAAAGTTTACTGGCCATTTTTAGGATGTCTTGCAGATGGGTGGAAGATTTCAGGAACCGCTGGACAACCAGAATGAACACGTGTGCCATGTAGGGCGCATGGCTCAGCCTTCCTTGATGCAGCACCAACACAATGTTCTTCCTGTTGTTGGTCACCATAGTTCCGATTTTGAGTTGTTGGGGAGAAAGCCAGGATTCAATTTCTTGATGCATCACATGGAGCAGTTGCTCCCCTATGTGTCTCCGTTCACCAAGGCAAGCCAGGTGCAGAACAGAGTGACACCGCTAAACCCTGCACATGTGGTATGCTGGAGGAGCACTGTGACATGTCCCTGCATTGGAGGCTGAGGACATGGTGGAGGATGAGGAGGCAGAGGTGGACATTGTCGCAGGACCAACGGTGTGACAACGTGGAGGAGGAAGCGGCGTGACCTGTCCAAGTTACTGGTGTGGCTGTGCAGGAACCACATTTACCCAGTGGGCTGTAAAGGACATGTATTGTCCCTGACCGTAGTTACAGATCCACACGTTGGCGCTGCCGTGCACTTTGGCAGACAACGACAGGCTCAAGGACTGGCCCACTTTCTGTTCTACATGTGTGTGCAGGGATGGTACTGCCTTTTTTCGCAAAGAAAAATGGGGACCAGAACTTTTGGGCACTAAAATGGTCCTAAAAATATAATGGAAAGGGCTAGAGGGCTGCAAAAGGCAGCAAAATGTGCTTAAGAGCATGGCAAGTGCTCTGCAAACAAATGTGGATAGGGAAATAACTTAAAATAAAATAAATAAAAATAAAAATTTATTAACCTGCAACTCGGAGGAGGAGGTGGATGTGGAGTCGGAGGTTGAGGAGGCAGTGAATGTGGTGTTGTAGGTGGAAGCGGCGATGGAGTTCAGAGGAGTTGAGGAGGTAGCCAGCTAACAATGTTTTTTTTTTTCCCCAGGTAGCCCCCAAAATAATGGAACAAACAAAAAAAAAAGAAATCAAAGAATAAGTGCACTTGAGTACAAGAATGTATGGTGGAGGCTGGTATAAATGTCTATTCTGCACAAGGTACAGACAAGTCTTGTGGGATCCAAGCCTGGTTTATTTTAATGAACTGGAGCTTGTCCACGTTGGCTGTGGACAGGTGGCTGCATTTGTCTGTAATGACGCCCCCTGCTGTGCTAAATACACGTTCAGACAACACACTGGCTGCAGGGCAGGTCAGCACCTGCAAGGCATAAAGGGCAAGCTCAGGACATGTGGACAATTTGGAGACCCAGAAGTTGAATGGGGCAGAACCATCAGTCAGTACATGTAGGCTTGTGCGCACGTACTGTTCCACCATGTTCTTCAAATGCTGCCTCCTGCTAAGCCATTCCATATCAGCTGGTGGTGCCGGTTGCTGTGGCGTGGTGACAAAGCTTTTCCACATGTCGGCCATGCTTACCCTGCCTTGTGAGGTGCTGGCCATGACCCAGCTGCATTGGCGACCTCTTCCTCCTTCTCCTCCGCCTCTGCTTTCGCCTTGTGCTTCCACTTGTCCACCAGTATCAGTTGGGAATGCCCTCAGGAGCACGTCTACCAGCGTGCGCTTGTAGTCGCGCATCTTTCTATTATGCTCCAGTGAGGGAATTAAGGACGGCACATTGGCTTTGTAAAGGGGATCCAGCAGGGTGGCAACCAGATAGTCAGCACAAGTTAAAATGTGGACAAATCTGAGGTCGTTGCACCGACACTGCAGCATGTAGTTGCTCATATGTGCCAGGCTGCCCAGAGGTAAGGATAAACGGTCCTCTGTAGGTGGAGTATCGTCTGTTTCCTCTGTATCCCCCCAGCCACGCTCCAGTGATGGCCATGAGCTGCGTTGGGTGCCACCCTGCTGTGAACACGGTTCCTCCTCCTCTACCTCATCCTCCTCCTCCTTGTCCTCCAGAACTGTGCCCTGGTAGGCCACATGTGTACCTGGCCTCTGCTGGTGCAGGCACCCACCCTCTGAGCCACTTCTGAATGACTGGCCTGAAACCCTATGAAATGCCCCCTCTTCCTCCTGTGCCACATCCTCTTCCATCATCACCCTAAGTGTTTTTTCAAGGAGACATAGAAGTGGTACTCTAACGCTAAGAACAGTGAAATCGGCACTGGCCATGTTGGTTGAGTACTCGAAACACCGCAACAAGGCACACAGGTCTCGCATGGAGGCCCACTCATTAGTGGTGAAGTGGTGCTGTTCCGCAGAGCGACTGACCCGTGCGTGCTGCCGCTGAAACTCCACTATTGCCTGCTGCTGCTCGCACAGTCTCTCCAGCATATGCAAGGTGAAGTTCCAACTGGTGGGCACGTCGCATATGAGGCGGTGAGCGGGAAGGCTGAAGTTACGCTGCAGCACAGACAGACGAGCACAGGGTGAGAACAACGAAAGTGCGCACAGACGGACCGCACTTTCTGCAGCAGCTCTGACATGTCTGGGAAGTTTTTAAGGAATTTCTGCACCACAAATCCAGCACATGCGCCAGGCAAGGGATGTGCGCATGACCAGGCCGGGCTTGAGGCTCACTGGCAGCAACCACTCATCGGTCTGTTCTTCTATGCCCCTCCACAGCTAATGTGCGGTGTGGGGTTTGTCCCCCAAACACATGAGTTTTAAAACCACCTGCTGACGTTTACCCCTGGCTCTGATTAAGTTGGTGGTGAAGGTCTTTCGCTGATCGGATGAGAAGGTGGTAGAAGAGAAGGAGGAGGAAGCAGAGTAGGAGGAGGAGGCAACAGGAGGCAAAAAATAATGCCCGCGATCCTCGGTGGTGGAAGGACATGCGACAAACCCGCTATCCATCTCGGGCTCGCCTGGAAAAGTAGTGGCGGCTGGGCACGACGTACTGTGGGACAGCCACCGCCATCAGCTGTTTAAAACAGTCCGTCTTCACCAGATGGAATGACAACATTTTAAAGTCCAGTAATTTTGAAATTCTGGCATTCAGGACCAGGGATCGAGGGTGGGTAGGTTGGTATTTTCTCTTTCTCTCCGGTGTTTGGGAGATGCACAGCTGAACGCTTGCGTGGGACATGGTGGAGATGCTTGTTGATGATGACGGAGGTGGTGGTGTTGGTGGCACATCCTCTGTTTGCTGGGTGGAAGGTGCCACTGTGACTCCAGAGGTGGAGGAAGAGGCAGAGACAGCAGCAGAAGAGGAAGCAGGAGGAGCCTGAGACCTTTCTTGGTTTTTAAGGTGTTTACTCCACTGCAGTTCGTGCTTTGCATGTCGATGCCTGGTCATTCAGGTTGTGCTCAGGTTTAGATTGTTTATGCCTCGCTTAAGGCTCTGATGGCACAACGTGCAAACCACTCGTGTCTTGTTGTCAGGACATTGTCTAAAGAACTGCTACGCCAATCAACTCCTTGGAGCTGGGTTTGGTGTGCTAGGTCCCTGGGTGCGGTGGGCAGTAGCAGGCGTACTGTCTCGGGGACGGCCACTCCACTTTTGCAGCGTGAACCCTCTTTTGCTGTGCTGTTGCCTCTGTGCGACCACCGCCTCTTCCTCAGAACTGCACACGTCACTAGCATGAACTTGAGTCCAGTTGGGGTCTAGGACCTCATCGTCCTCCACATCATCTTTCACCCATTCTTGACCCTGCACTCCTCGTCGGTCTGCACACTGCAGAAAGCCGCAGCAGTTGGCACCTGTGTTTCGTCATCAGAGATGTTCTGCGGTGGTATTCTCATGTCTTTATCCTGCAACATAAGTGGTTGGGCATCAGTGCATTTAATGTCTTCCACTTCTGGGGCAGGGCTATGTGGATGGCCCAGGGAAACCCTGCCAGCAGAGTCATCAAAAAGCATAAGAGTCTGCTCAGGCTGCTTTAAAGGGGGTGAGGTGAAAGACTGATGGGCATGGGCTGCAGGTGCCAACTCTGAGCTTTCTGCAGAGGACTGGATGAGAGATACTGTGAAGGAACTGGCGCCACTGTCATCCACCCAATCTACTATCGCCTGTACTTGTTCTGGCTTCACCATCCGTAGAGCGGCATTCGGGCCTACCAAATAACGCTGCAGGTTCTGTCGCCTACTCGCACCTGAGGAAGGTGTTTCACTTGGACCTGTAGCTGGCGCAGAACGGCCACAACCTCTCCCAGCAACAGGAGCTCCACCAACACCACCATGACCATGTCCACGTCCCTTATTTGATGTTCTCCTCATTATTTGCATTCACCCACCAAACTAATGGATGGTTTATCTCCGGTGTTAATTTAACTGCCAAAAGTCAACAATTAAGTTCACTAACAGTAAGGCAGTGCCCGTGTCATAAACAGAATAAATTTCTTTAGGTCACACAAAAGTGTGTAACGGAGCAATTCAATACAATTAATTTGACTGTCAGAAATGCAGAGTACACCGCAAATGTGCTTTTTACCACAAAACCGTTGTTTTTGCAACCAATTATGTAAATGCGGAGTTGCACAGGTTACTTAAAATGACTGAAATACAGGGTAGACCTCAGATCTGCTATGTAGCACAAAACCAGTGTTTATTGCAACAAACTACAGCTGCCACCAATGATGAGAGAGGGGCGGAGGAGGGGCCTGTGGTCTATTTATTGCAAAAAAACGATTTTATAGATATACAAATTACCGGTATCTTTGTGCCCAAGGGGCTGTTGCCGTTTTGTGCCCAGCCGCGCCCCGAATTCTGGATCCGAGCCCCGCCCCTCTTAATTTATTCACTGCACTTCGTTTTTTTTTATCTTCTGAAGCCTCTCATAATCTCGTGAGTGCTCCAACTAACTGCGCATGTGTGAGATTACGAGCGGCTTCAGAAGATAAAAAAACAGAAGTGCAGTAAATAAATTAAGAGAGGGGCGGCGCTGGAATCCAGGATTCAGGGCATGGCTGGGCACAAAACAGCGACAGCCACTTGGGCACAAATATACCGGTACTGGTAATTTGTATATTGTGGGGAGTCGCTCTGGTAGACAGCGGTGCGGGTGCAGTACAGAGGCAAAGGGAGTCCAGTAAGTGCAGCAAACAGTGTTTAATTCACACTTGCATAAAAAACAGTCACTTGGTGTTAACTCACACATAGAAAAAACTTAGGGCAAAACATAAAGTCCAAACCAGGATTCAATCACCTGCGAGGTTTAGGTGCGTGTTCGCACCTGGCTGTCAACCCAGCCGCAGGAAAGTCCACACCTTAGGCTTCCAGGCCGACTGCACGCCTCTTTGCTGGGCTCTTGCTTCCAGGTCAGAGAGCTCCACAGCACTATTAGCAGCTCCAGGACAATCACACACCCAGCTGCTGGTGCTGGCTGTGTTTTTAAAGGCCCGGGAAAAGTCCGGCCTGGACCACCTGGTGACCCGAGCATTCCTCTCCTTGGCGTGGCTCATCCACTTGAGAGGGGAATGGTCGGTCACCAGACGGAACCTCCTCCCTAACAGGTAATAGCGGAGAGATTCGAGTGCCCACTTGATAGCCAGGCACTCCCTCTCCACTATACTATACCTGGTCTCGGCTGAGCTGAGCTTACGGCTCAGGAAGACAACGGGATGTTCTTCCCCATTGACTTCCTGAGACAGTACCGCACCGAGGCCTACCTCCGAGGCATCCGTCTGAACGATGAACTCCCTGTTGAAGTCGGGTGTCACCAAAACCGGGGACCCACACAGGGCCGACTTCAACGCAGAGAAAGCCTCCTCCGCCTTCTCACTCCAGTGAACCTTTCCAGACTTTCGTCCCTTCAACAGGTCTGTCAACGGCGCTGCTATTGTGGCAAAGTGGGGCACAAACCGCATGTAGTACCCTACAATTCCCAGGAACGACTTTACCTGCTTGGTGGTGACCGGTCGGGGTCAATTACGTATGGCCTCTACCTTAGTTACCTGAGGTTTGATGACTCCCCGCCCAATGACATACCCCAGATACTTGGTCTCTTCTAACCCAATCGCACACTTTTTTGGATTGGCGGTTAGTCCAGCTTTCCTCAGGGCATCCACTACTGCCTGCACTTTGGGCAAATGGCTTTCCCAGTCGGTGCTGTGGATGACTACATCATCTAAGTAGGCCGAGGGGTACCGACGATGAGGTCGCAGCACAATGTCCATTAACCTTTGGAAGGTGGTGGGGGCGCCATGCAGGCCAAAGGGTAACACCTTGTAATGATACAGGCCCTGCGGGGTAACAAAAGCGGTTTTTTCCTTGGCCGACTCCGTTAAGGGTACCTGCCAGTACCCTTTAGTGAGGTCTAGTACAGAAAAATAACAGGCTTGCCCTAAATTCTCAAAAAGCTCGTCTACCCGGGGCATGGGATACGCATCAAACTTGGACACTTCATTTAACTTGCGAAAATCGTTGCAGAACCGCAACGTCCCTTCCGGCTTGGGTATCAGGACTATGGGACTGGCCCACTCACTTTTCGACTCCTCAATGACATCAAGCTTTAACATTAATTGCACTTCCTCCACGATGGCACGTCGCCGAGCCTCAGGTACCCGGTATGGTTTTAACCGGATCTTGGCCTGAGGCTCAGTGACGATATCATGTTGGATGAGAGACGTGCGGCCGGGGAGGTCCGAGAACACATCCGTGTTCCGAATGATGAATTCCCTGACTTCCTGAACTTGTTTGGAAGACAGGCTGTCTGCAATTTTTACCGTGGTTACTGCTTCACAGGCCTCGAACTGTGGGGCTGGACCCTTTTCACCTAGAAGCCCTGGCCGGGGGCTGTTGTCGTCGGCCGTGGCCCTATCTTTCCACGGCTTTAGTAAATTCACGTGGTACACCTGCTCCGGCTTGCGCCGCCCTGGCTGGTGTACCTTGTAATTTACTTCCCCTACCTTCTCGATCACCTCATAGGGGCCCTGCCACCTAGCTAGGAACTTGCTGTCAAGGGTGGGTACCAGAACCAAAACCCGATCTTCCGGACTGAAGTCCCGTACCCGAGCCTGACGATTATACACCCTACTCTGGGCTTGTTGCGCTGCCACCATATGCTCCCGGACCAGCGGCAACACCCTTTCCATCCGTTCCTGCATCTGGGTGACATACTCAATGACACTTTTGTAGGGGACAGGCTGTTGTTCCCACGCTTCCTTGGCGATATCCAACAGGCCCCGAGGGTGTCTGCCATAAAGCAGTTCGAAGGGCGAGAACCCAGTAGAGGCCTGGGGCACCTCTCGCACTGCGAACATGAGATAGGGCAGAAGCAGATCCCAGTCCTTCCCATCTCTAGACACCACCCTTTTTAACATATTTTTTAGAGTTTGGTTAAACCTTTCGACAAGACCGTCTGTTTGCGGATGGTAAACGGATGTCCGTAACTGCTTTATACGCAACAATTTACACAGTTCCCTCATAACTTTGGACATAAAAGGGATCCCTTGGTCTGTCAGAACCTCTTTTGGCAGGCCCACACGGGAAAACATTTCTATTAACTCTTTGGCAATGAACTTAGCTGAGGTATGTCGCAGAGGCACCGCCTCCGGATACCGAGTGGCATAGTCGAGAACTACCAGAATGTGTTGGTGGCCCCTGGCAGACTTTGGTACAGGCCCGATTAGATCCATAGCGATTCGCTCAAACGGTACCTCAATAATTGAAAAAGGTACCAGAGGACTACGGAAATGTGGCTGGGGGCTATTTACCTGACAGGTTGGACAGGACTTACAATAATTTTCTACCTCCTTGAACACACTTGGCCAATAAAACCGCTGCAGTACGCGGTCCTGGGTTTTTTGCCACCCCAAGTGTCCCCCAAGAACATGTTGGTGGGCAAGCTCCATGACAAGCTTGCGATACGCTGTGGGCACCACCAACTGTTCAACAGGTTCACCCCGGATTTGGTTCACCCGATATAACATTTCTTGGTGAACAACAAAGCGGGGAAACATTAACTCAGCCCCTGGTTTCTGGGGTTTACCATCAATTTCCACCACATTCTCCCAGGCCCTGGTTAGGGTTTGGTCCCGGTGTTGGGCGGTCCCAAAATTGTCTCCGGAGACGTGGAGGTCTGCCAACTCAGGTCCTGGTGGCAAGTCATCCATGTCTCCCACCATTACACTCAGTGGGGGTATCTCCCCCTCTATCACAGAAGTGGTGGTCACCCCTACCGCAGGCCCTTCGGACTCGGGCTCCCAGGGCTCTGGCCTCCCACTGGAACCAGGCCACTCTGCTAGGGTTACCCCTGTCTCATGGCTATTAGTCACTTTCATCTCAGGCCATAGGGATGGAAAACCAGGGAAGTCTCTCCCAATTATTAGTTCATAAGGTAGCTTTGTGGAGATCGCCACTTCACAAGTCCATGTGCCGGCCACCGTGGACAGAGACATTACGGCAGTGGGATAGTCCTTTAAGTCTCCATGTATGCACACCACACCAACTTTCCGGCCCGTATACTGGGTGGGCTGTACCAGGGCAGCACTTACCAGGGTTACTAGGCTCCCTGAGTCCAGCAGCGCCACTGCCAGGTTATCACCCACTTGCACCTGGCACAGATGACGATTGTCTATTGTCTCGGGGCGCCGGTTGCACACAGTCTCCGGGCATACATGGAAGCCCGGTACCCATAATTAGTCTCCATGGGTTCTCCCCGATGTGGACAGTCGGCCCTTACGTGGCCAGGCTCCTGACACCGCCAGCAGACAATCGGAGCTGGGTCTACAGGGGTACACCCCGAGCAGGTTTCTCGGGTATCAGTCGTCGGGACTGGATGGGAGACCTCCGGGGTTTGACCGGCCCCTCCCAACAACACCCCCTTGCAAGTTTTTGGTGGCCTCATAGCGCTCCACCAGATCGACCATTTCTAGGGCATTAGCGGGTGATACCTGGCCGATCCAGTGCTGAAGGGGGTAAGGCAAGGCCCTCCAGAACATGTCAGCCAGCAGTCGGTCCAGCATAGCAGTCGGACTTCGGATATCAGGCTGCAGCCATTTTTGCAACCTGTGCAGCAACTCATAGTACTGCGGCCTGGCGGGTTCAGCCGCTTTAAAGTCCCACTGGTGGACCCGCTGAGCCCGGACCAACACGTTTACTCCCAGTCTGGCTAGGATCTCCCCCTTCACCGTTGGGTAATCAGTAGCCTGGTCATCCGTTAAATCAAAGAAAACCTGTTGGGGTCCGGATGCTAGGAACGGAGCGACCACCTCAGCCCACTGGTCACGGGGTAACTTCTCCCTCACGGCCACCTTTTCAAAGACCGCCAGATAGGTCTCAACGTCGTCCGAGGGGATCATCTTTGGGATCGCCGCACGGACCGCTTTCCGGGCATCATGGACGTGTTGGGACGCTCCTGCCGTTTGTAAAGCCATCACGTGTTGCAAAAGCAGCTGATTAGTCTCCTGCTGCTGCTTGTTAGCCTCCCGCTGCTGCAGGTTAGCCTCCATGAGAGCTTTTACAACCGCCTCCATGTTGCCAGAAATTCCTGCTTGCAACTTTGCCGGTTTAATATATGCCATGCACTTGTGCTCAGCAAAAAAATAAAAAATTTCGGCGTTCACGCCAGCCTCACTGCGCATGCCCGCATCCGACACCAAATGTGGGGAGTCGCTCTGGTAGACAGCGGTGCGGGTGCAGTACAGAGGCAAAGGGAGTCCAGTCACTTGATGTTAATTTACACATAGAAAAAACTTAGGGCAAAACATAAAGTCCAAACCAGGATTCAATCACCTGCGAGGTTCAGGTGCGTGTTCGCACCTGGCTGTCAACCCAGCCGCAGGAAAGTCCACACCTAAGGCTTCCAGGCCGACTGCACGCCTCTTTGCTGGGCTCTTGCTTCCAGGTCAGAGAGCTCCACAGCACTATTAGCAGCTCCAGGACAATCACACACCTAGCTGCTGGTGCTGGCTGTGTTTTTAAAGGCCTGGGAAAAGTCCGGCCTGGACCGTGGGGAATAGGCACCCACCAGACTCTTTGCCTACTCCCAGTAAGAGCCGGCCCGGATTGGCTTTGCAGCCAAACTAAATACCAAGGTGTCAAGCAGCACTAGCTGCTGCTGACACACAAAAACCCGGCTCTTACCTCACCGGGGCCAGGAACCTCGGTGACACATACCTCCCGTCGACAACCGTACCTTGCACCCTCTTACAATATCTATAAAATTGTTTTTTTTTCGCAATAAATAAACCACAGGCCCCTCCTCCGCCCCTCTCTCATCATTGGTGGCAGCGGGCAGCACAGGGGGGAGGTAGGGACTGCTTCCTTCTCCCCTGTGCTGCCTTATACCCGACATACAGTCATGTGAAAAAATTTGGACACCCTTTGAAAGCATGTGGTTTTTTGTAACATTTTTAATAAATGGTTATTTCATCTCCGTTTCAACAATACAGAGAGATTAAAGTAATCCAACTAAACAAAGAAAACTGAAGAAAAGTCTTTTCAAGATCTTCTGTAAATGTCATTCTACAAAAATGCCTATTCTAACTGAGGAAAAAGATAGGACACCCTTGCCCCTAATAGCGAGTGTTACCTCCTTTGGCTGAAATAACTGCAGTGAGACGGTTCTTGTAGCCATCTACCAGTCTTCGACATCGGTCTGAGGAAATTTTACCCCACTCCTCAATGCAGAACTTTTTCAGCTGTGAGATGTTTGAGGGGTTTCTTGCACGTACAGCCCTTTTCAAGTCACCCCACAGCATCTCAATGGGATTCAAATCTGGACTTTGACTTGGCCATTCCAGGACTCTCCATTTCTTCTTTTTCAGCCAATCTTTGGTTGATTTACTAGTATGTTTTGGGTCATTGTCATGTTGCATGGTCCAGTTCCGCTTCAGCTTTAATTTTCTAACTGATGGTCTCACATGTTCTTCAAGCACCTTCTGATACACAGTAGAATTCATCGTGGATTCTATGATGGTGAGCTGACCAGGTCCTGCTGCAGCAAAGCAGCCCCAAACCATGACACTTCCACCTCCATGCTTCACAGTTGGTATGAGGTTCTTTTCTTGGAATGCTGTGTTTGGTTTACGCCAAACATGTCCTCTGCTGTTGTGTCCAAATAATTCAATTTTGGACTCATCTGTCCAAAGAACATTATTCCAGAAGTCCTGGTCTTTGTCAACTTTATCTCTGGCAAATGTCAGTATGGCCTCGATGTTTCTCTTGGAAAGCAAAGGTTTCCTCCTTGCACACCTCCCATGCAAGTTAAACTTGTACAGTCTCTGTCTGATTGTAGAGGCATGTACTTCTACATCAACAGTAGCCAGAGCCTGCTGTAGTTCTCGAGATGACACTTTAGGGTTTTTGGAGACCTCTTTTAGCATCTTGCGGTCTGCTCTTGGGGTGAACTTGCTGGGGCGACCAGTCCTGGGCATGTTGGCAGTTGTTTTGAAAGCCCTCCACTTGTAGACTATCTTCCGGACAGTGGAATGGCTGATTTCAAAATCTTTTGAGATCTTTTTAAATCCCTTCCCAGACTCATAGGCTGCTACAATCTTTTTCTGAAGTCCTCTGACAGCTCTTTTGCTCTCACCATGGTGCTCACTCTCACTTCAACAGTCAGGAGCACACCAAACTAAATGTCTGAGGTTTAAATAGGGCAAGCCTCATTCAACATGCAGAGTAACGATCTACTAATTATGTGCACCTGGTGTGATATACCTGTGTGAGATCTGAGCCAATTTAAGAGGGAATACATGTGAGGGTGTCCTATCTTTTTCCTCAGTTAGAATAGGCATTTTTGTAGAATGACATTTACAGAAGATCTTGAAAAGACTTTTCTTCAGTTTTCTTTGTTTAGTTGGATTACGGTACTTTAATCTCTCTGTATTGTTGAAACGGAGATGAAATAACCATTTATTAAAAATGTTACAAAAAACCACATGCTTTCAAAGGGTGTCCTAATTTTTTCACATGACTGTATAAGACGACCTCGGACTTTTAAAAATAATTTCTAGTGTTAGAAAGTTGTCTTATATGCCGGAAAATACAGTAGACTGATGTTCCTGGCAGGCTGGCACACATGCAGGTCACATGCAGTTCCAAGGACACTGCAGTTGCTGAAATGGCCCCCGACCCCCACCTCAGTAACAGATGGATTAAAAATAATTTTGCAGTATCACTGGACTCAGGGCTGGGTTCAAATATGTAGCATAGCACCCTCAATAATTGCTGTAGTTTGAAGAGTTAACACCAACAAGTTCAACAGATTTCTTCCCTAATCTCTCCCTGAGAGCACCAGCAGCAGCCTGTCCCTACACTAAGAGCAGCAGAGTGAATTGCGGCGCTATGTGACTCCAGCTTAAATAGAGGCTGGGTCACATGCTGCACTTTTCTCTTTTTCTACTGAAATGTTCACAAGAAACGCTTTCAGCGCAAATAACACCAAATGTGAACTGCGTCTATTTTTCTCTTTTTCTCTAGAAATATGGCAATAAATGTTTTTAGCGCAACTAACACCAAATGTGAACTGCGTCTATTTTTCTCGGATTGTAGTGAAATACGACAAGAAATGCTTTTAACGCAAAGAACACCAAATATAAACTAAAGAAAGTCTCGTATCGTATTGAAATAGGCCACTAAATGATATCAGCGCAGTTAACAGCAAAATTGACCTGCGTATATATTTATCTTTTTCCACAGATAAAAGCCACTAAAGGCTTTTCAACATAGCACTTGCACCCCAATAACTAGTTGCTGGAATGACAGAGCTGTATTATGAGACTATCTAGATCCCAATGTAATCTTTCCCTGCACTTCTAAATTGCTTTTTTTTTACAATAAGGATTTTTCTATGACTCCCCCTAGCATCTGCACACGTCTCTCCCTGCCTGTGAAATTATTCATCTCACTATACTTTCCCTGCACTAGCAAATCGCTTCTTTCCTTCTTTTTTAACAATTCGTTTTTCTTTCACTCTCCCTAGCGCCTGCATACACATCTTTCCCTGAACAATGTACAATACTGAATGGCAGAATCTAAGATGGCCGCCATATTTATAGGGCTGTGACACCACGGGCATTATGGGTCATCCCGCCTTCCCAGAGTTCCTTGCCTCATGTCATCACATGTGTAGCTGCCATTTTAGCTGCCATTGTAGCTTGCTAGTTGCCAGGTTAGGAAAAATTGCGATTCGTTACCAAGTAGTAAACTAAAAGTAGTAAACTAAGATTTTTTTTGTTGTCAAACTGCAGAGATCGAAAATGACGACAAAATGGTTGTCTGGTCTGAAGGTCTGAAAGGAGAAGACGAGGACAGAGAACATCCACAGTAAACGAGACATCACTGGATGAAAGAAGCCTTGAGCTGTGTAAGGGGCCCCAAAATTTCTGTTGGCAGCCCTGTGGAGGAGTAGGTCTTTTGGCATTACCAATACTGATCAATTACTGACCAAATCGTGACCGTTTTAAGGCATATGCTCAAAAGACAGGATCTGTTTTTTGGGGTTGTTCTTCTGATCAGAACAGGAGAACAATAAACAATGACGTCAACACATACTTACTGCTGACACCCTCTCCACTCTGTCATGGGGTCACTTCTTGTATCAGCGGAAAAAAATGTCAGGTTCTCTAGCAATCTATGTTGAATCAGCAGACGGTGTCAAAGGGGAGCTCTCTTGGGCCACTGCATGGTTAAGTACATACCATACCTGACGCTAACATTATCCTGTAAGGCTGAGTTCACACTTCAGTTATTTGGTCAGTTTTCTTGACCTGTAACTAACCAAATAAGTGAAGTGTGAACCGAGTCTGAGTTCCAGTACCACAACGGGCTAGCTATGCATGTTTCTGCGCTGCACAGTTATGTACAATGAGATACACTCTCCCTGCAGGCCGGGAAATAGCTGTTTCATAATGCGCTTCGTAACTAAATAATTTGGATCAAATTATTTTTTTTTTTAAAGATCAGTAAAGTGTCCAAATCGAATTTTTTAAAACTTTGCTCATCTCTAGTGTTCACCCTCAGGAAAAATATACATAAAAAATATATTTTTATAAAATATATAAAATATTTTAATAATTCAGACATTTTCAGACATAGCGATAAATGTTATGTTTTATTTTTTGTATTGTTTATATATTTTTATATGTAAAATTGTGGAAGGGGTGATTTGAATTTTTTATATTTATATTTTTTGAACATTTTTTAAACTTTTTTTTACTTTTTACTCAGTAACTTATAGCTCCTTTAGGGGGCTATGACCTGCGATCTTATGATCGCATGTCCAATAAACCATAATAGACAACTATTATGGTCTATGCAATTTTCATTTCCTGCCTTTGAAGCTGTGCTTCTTACACAATTTTACAGATAGTTTACCATGACAAGCTTGGAAATCTTAAGCACACCACAGGCTATCATGGTAACTGATTTCACTACAGGGGTTCCGATTGGAAGGCAGAGGGAGCGTTTCCCTCTGCCTAACCTCACATATGCCAAAATTCCTTCAATTTGTTCCATGTCCTCCTACATTGTGTATTCTTAATATTGCTATGTATTAGTTGTATTATATGTTATATGCCTGGTTTATCAGCAGGTGACAGTGTATATGGCTAAGAGAGCTAAGGTGTCTTCCTGCCATTCATCAGCGCAGGGCGCACTATGAACAGCACAGGCAGCGCACTGAATCTAGGCAGGCTATTATATCTAAATGATAAATTACATGGAAGATATACTATATTGGACTGTAGTATTCAGGTTACATGGCACTTTGGGATAAATAAGTGGGTTTTGGGTTGCAGTTTGGGCAATTGATCTCTAAAAGGTTCACCATTACTGGTCTAGGCAGTCTAAGCCAGGGCAGCATCAAATGCAGACGTGCCATTATGTAGCAGCTAGGAGAGGCCCCCCTGCTGCAGCAGGAGTCTCTCCAGAGGGAAGCAGCTCATACAGCACCTTGACTCCTTGCAGATTTACCTACAAAGTGTCACGAGGGGGTCAACAGCCAAAGGCACCCCACTCCAGAGATACCAGAATGGTTCTAAAGTCCAGCTGCCAGAATAGAGCCGAGTTTAGCACAGCAGACAGAGAAAGCAGAGTACTCAAGTTTGCCTGACAGTTTATGCCGAAGCTTGCTGGAACCAGGAGAATGCCTGAATATTGTCTGGATAAATACTGATGAAAGTAAAGCTGTTGAATACTTTATTATTCTCCACTTCCACCATTACATATCCCCTTTATTGCTTTGGAGCCTAGCCCTGGCATGTGATGGTATCCAGGTAGGAGCACTGTAACACACGCAGAGACTTTTAAGGCGGCACCACTCCACTCAGCATTCCTAACGACCTGGGACATGATTGGCTCTTTGGAGCAGCATGTTGCATAGGCACAGGGAAATCTAACACTAATAATATAATATAGCAGTTCCCTAAACATGCTACAAAGGTTGATATGCAGTGGGCCTAGTTGAGGGGAGAGGATAGGAGTGGTTGCAGCAATAATGGAAGTAGTAGTTACTCACTGTGACACTCTATTGCGTTATGCAGTGATTGGAATGGCACATCTTTCCGTGGCTTCAAGGTAGATCTTGGTTTGGGGTTCTCCTTCCTGATATTAGGTGAGGTGCAAAGCAGGGCTCTCAGAAGTGTAAGGCAATGATGAGGCCAATGTTATAACCAAGAACAGATATTTACTATAGACAATGGTGGCAGCTTACAAATACACAGTTTCACGGTATTAGCCCCACAGTTCTCTTCATATTTGTTGCATAGGTGGCTTTCTCAAAGCTGTGTATAGGTGGTTCAAAAATGTAAAGTTCTCCTTTGAGTTCCTTTTACAGATACGGTAACTGATTAAAACTCTCCCACTTTCCCTCACACTCTCTATATTTTTCCACAGTATCCTCAGCAGGATGTGGTCTTGAAAACACATGGCCAGTCTGTACTCTTTGGTCTGGTAGGAGCCCTGAGGTGTATAACCCTAACCAAAATGCAGAGAAGTCTATAGCCAAAATGTAGGTATTACCTTCTCTGATGGGTTTTCAGCAGTCTCCTTGTGAGGCCACTTAACCTTCTGTTGTAACCAGCAGTTCTCTCCCTCAGGGGCTGATATAAATGCTGCTTCTTTGCAGGTTGCTCTTCACAGGACAGGAGTATTTCCTGCTTAGTTCTGCTCTTTGCTGCCTTTTGCTGCTTTTTCACTGAAATCAGCAGCAGGTGGGCAGAGAAAGCCAGGAGCTCATGGATATTCAGGACTCATCGGCATGAGCTGGAAATGTTTAGTACAAGATTTTAGCAAAACGGCTGGGTCAATTAAAATAGGTTCACAGTATTTTGCTAATGGGATCTGTCACTAGTTTATATTGCCCTTAGTTAAGATTCTATAAAGCTGCTGACTAATTCCATTTACACTTCCTTCCTTCTGGAAAGCGTTTAGATTAACTTTTAATTCAGTTTGCACCCTATACAAATAGTATTGAATAGTGCAAACAGAAAACAGAACAACACCTAAGGATATGTCACATTATATAATTTTTAGGATATTCCAGTTTCAATAACTAGCAGTAGCCTAGTGGGTCACTGCATGGAACCACGGTTATCTGTGCACCACCATAAAGACTTTGCACACAGCTCTGCCATATGCATGAACATTCCTATTCTCTAAAATCTTCCATGTGTAAAATGCAGTAGAACAATATGAAAATTACAGGCACATTTGTGATTACATACTCATAATACTATTATTTTTTATTTAATGGCTACAAAATTGTTTGCTAAAGCTAATCGAAGGCACAGAGTAAATAGAGCATAATGAACAACTGGTTCTTACAGTATAATGAGTAAATCAAGAAGTTCAGGAGCTGGGTCATGATTTTCTACAATGAACTGATGGCGTATTTTATAGCATCACCACCGCCAATCCGAATGATTATGTCAATTACACAAATATATGCTAATGATTCCCATCAGTTAATTGAACGTTTCAGTTCGTGTAGTGTAATGTACTTTGGAAAATGAAAACATTGCCGCAAACTAGAAAAGTTTATGAAGCAAATATATGATACAGTCTAATGCCCTAAATGGCGGATTTTATATCCTTTACTCCCATCGAATTGAATTCCTAATAATCGGTAATAGTCAAGAGAAAAGTAGCAAATAAGATGAGAACTTAACCCTGACAATTAGGGCTCATAAACATGGCCATATATATTCATACTGATGACGTCTGTGTGCATTCTGAATTTTACAGAAAAGAACAACTGGCCCCTAATAGAACAGTCAGGCTCGGACTGGCCCACAGGGGTACAGGGGAATCCCCCGGTGGGCCCCTGAGCAGAGTGGGCCCCTAGTGTCCAACCTCTGCACAAGTGGCACATAACCCAGTAGACTTACTGCACTACATACATATATTCAATGTACAGTACCTTAACCAGCCTATGTTTATATAAAAAAAACTTGTTAAAATATTTATTATATTTGAATCTATCCATATGGTGGGCCCCCAAAATAAATTTTACTGGTTGGCCCTAGGTACCCCAGTCCGACACTGAGAACAGTCCTATCCTTATCTGTTATGGGGAGAATAATAGGACATTAAATTTCTTTCTGGAACTGACATGTGGACATACAGAAACGGAATGCACACGGAGTAACTTCCTTTTTTCTTTTGTGGACCCATTGAAATTAATGGTTCAGCATACGGTTAGGGGTGGGCGATATGGCCTAACATTTATATTGTGATATAATATGAAGCATGTGCGATATGCGATATATATTTTCTATATTGGAGCGAGGGTTGTTAAACTTTTTTTTTTTTTTCCTTCAACTTTTTATTTAATAACTATTTAGCCTAGAACCCTTGTCCTATTCACCCTGATAGATCTCTGTCAGGGTAAATAGGACTTGACACTGACCCTGCTGCCCTGTGCTCTGGCCATTTACCATACTGGGCCTCTGTGACTGCACTCTGCGATCCACCGCAATTAACCCCTCAAGTTCTGATGGGTTAAATGTGGCGGAACGCAGCAGGCAGTCATAGAGGCCGGGTATGGGATATGGCTTGCACATACAGGCCTATAGGAGCTTTCATTAGGTAGCAGCACATAGGGGGCACTTACTTTTATATCTGTGTGGGGCTCCGTTCGCCCGCTCTGGCCCCCGTCACATGGTGGGAACACCAGCGAGGAGACATCAGCTTCTCTCCCTGGGCGTTCCTTCTCCCTGACTGTGACATTCTGCACTGCCCCGCTCTCATTGGTGGCAGTGGCCAGAGTTCCTCCCCTCCTCCGCTCTCATTGGTAGCAGTGGCTACAGTCCCTCCCCTCCTACTCTCTCATTGGTGGCTCTCAGTGGGGAGGGACTCCCTCCTTCTCCACTGTGCCGGCTCAGGAGAACATGGTATGCGCCGAGAGCGGCGCATACCATGTTCTACCGCGATATGGCGATATAGACGAAATCGATATCGTGGCACAAATTCATATCGCATATCGCCCCACCCCTACATACGGTCTGCAAAAAAAACGGAATGGACAAGGAATGAAAATACGTTTGTGTGCATGAGCCCTTATACATATCGAGTTCTTTAAGTTCCTCCACTCTTTTACTTATTTTTTTTTTCTTTTAATGTAATCTTCCTAGCCATTAAAATAAGTTCCTTCGCTCCCTACCCACATTTATATAAAAAGTTTTCCCACCTTCTCATATCATTGTAATTAGAGATGAGCAAATCAAAGCTGACAAAGTGGAATTCGATCTGAATTTCAGGAAAAATTTGATTAGCACCGAATCTAAATTTAGTCACGCTTCGTGGTAACGAATCACATTTTTGCCTAAAATGGCTGCTGCACGTGTGAGGACATGGAGCAAGGAACTCTGGGAAGGCGGGATCACCCATAATGCCATGCATGCAGCCAATCAGCAGCCAGCCATGTCACAGCCCTATAAATAGCCCCAGCCATCTTAGATTCTGCCATTTTCCAGTGTACTTAGTGCAGGGAAAAACGTCAGCAGGCACTAGGGACAGTGCTAGAAAAAACTTCATTGTGCTAGAAAAACGATTTACAGGTGCAGGGAAAGATTATTCAAGGTGTAGGGAAAGGATAGGGAAGAATCATTCCACAGCATTTATGGTGAACAGGGTTCAGTAGGGGAGGTTACTGCCTGGGTAATAGGAACATTAAAGCACTAATATATGCCTTTTGTTTCATATATTAGTGGCAAAAGAAAAATATATTTGCTGTTCAGCGATGCAGTTATATGTTCCAAAGCCTTTTGTAGTGTATTACTGGCAAAAGAAAAATATATTTGTCTTTCAGCAGTGCAGTTATATGTTCTAAAGCCTTCTGTGGCATGTATTAGTGACATATGTTGTTAAGCCCTTTTTGCCGTTCATTAGTGGCACTAAAAAATATATATTTGCCGTTCAGCGGTGCAGTTATATGTTGTAAAGCCCTTTTTGACATGTATTAATGGCACCAAAAAATATATATATTGCCTTTCAGAGGTGCAGTTATTTCTTGTAATGCCGTTTTTGCCGTGTATTAGTGGCAAAAGAAAAATATATTTGCCGTTCAGCGGTAAATTGCGATTTTTATATTTATTTTTTTGGGGAGTATTAATAGGAAAAAAATACGTCTTATCAGCCGGTCTGCAGTGAACCGACATTGTTATACAGCCATTGTTTTACAGCCCAGCCATCGGGTTGACAGATTACTGGGAAGGGCTGGAGAAGATCCAGTGGTCATAGTTCAATACTGCCTGTACCATGAGCCACACAAGAAAGGCAGCGGGAGATTAAGGAGGTTAACAAGTGGCTCAAGAACTGGTGTAGGAAGGAGGGGTTTGGGTTCCTGGAGAACTGGGCCGACTTCTCTGTTGGCTACAGGCTCTATTGTAGGGACGGGCTTCACCTCAATGGGGAAGGGGCAGCTATGTTGGGGAGAAAGATGGCTAAAAGGTTGGAGGAGTGTTTAAACTAGGGACTGGAGGGCTAATTACACTATAGGAGGGCGAGATAGTGCAGATAGAGACCAGGGACGAGGTAGTGTGACTAGGGGAGGAATGGAAGGGGGGAATAGAACAGTTCAGAATGAAAGGTGTAGGGTAAAAAATATACATAAACCTCTCAAATGTATTGTGAGGGATCGCTCTTTCAGCGAGGGCAGCGATGACAGATTCAGGTGCAGAAAACAAGATAAGTTCAAAATAAATTCCCCTTTATTGTGGTAGAAACAGCCAAATAAAACAGCCTTTCACCTTTGGCCACAAAACATAAAACAAATCCTGCTCGTCTGAGCACTACCTAACACAGGTTTGTAACTGGCTCACCTATTAAACCCTGTTCTCACAGGCATTCAGGGTTATCTTTAGACAGGATAGCAGCTAACCTCCTGGACTTGTCTCCAGATATCACCTCCCCAGACTGACAGCCTGAGACCTGGTTTTTATTTCCCCATGATGATCCTAACTGACTTCAGTTGGAGATCCCTCAGGCTAGGGGAAAAACCTGTCCTGGAATGGGGAGGGTGGATTGTGAGGTCCCACTGCCTCCTACCTTCCCAATCCCTAAAATCCAGTCCAAGAACTGACAAACCAAACTGTCTCAGCAACCTACACATTGCCAAGACCCTTTTAACTATTCTGGATTTTATCTACCTCACCCAGTTGAGGAACCTGGGTGAGATATACACTCTCTCCAGGACTTGACCATACACTTTACCACATATCCCCCCCCCCCCTCTTCTCCAGATCGGAGGTCTGGGTATTTCCAGCAAACAAACAATGAACCCTGGACAATGCATCTGCATTTCCTTGTAACTTTCCCGGCCTATGCTCCACCCTGAAATTAAAATTTTGCAGGGAGAGAAACCACCTGGTCACTCTTACATTTTTCTCCCTGTTTTGTTTCATCCAGGTTAACGGAGCATGGTCTGTCACTAACACAAACTTCCTACCCAGCAGATAATATTTAAGTGACTCAAGTGCCCACTTAATGGCCAGACACCGTCGTTCCACTATGGCGTAATTTTTCTGCTCAGGTACATCACCGGGTGCTCTTCCCCATTTACCACTTGTGACAGAACCGCTCCCAAAGCCTGTGTCAGACGCATCTGTCTGAACCAAAAAATCTTTTCTGAAATCTGGGGAGATGAGCACCAGTTGTTGACACAGGGCAGACTTTAGACTCTGGAAAGCCTTTTCTGCCTCTGGGGTCCATTTCACCATTACTGACTTAGGGCCTTTTGTTAAGTCAGTCAATGGTGCAGCCATGGAGGCAAAATTCGGTACAAACCGCCAGTAGTATCCAGTTATGCCAAGGAAAGCCTTGACTTGTTTTTTTGTCAAGGGCCTAGGCCAGTTCTGTATCGCCTCTACTTTATTGACTTGGGGTTTAACCAGCCCTTTGCCAATAATGTAGCCCGGATATTTTGCTTCCTCTAGACCTACCGCACACTTTTCAAGATTTATGGTTAGGCCCGCATCACTAATAGAGTCTATTACGGCCTGTACTTTCCGGAGATGACTTTTCCAATCCGATGAAAAGATGACCACATCATCAAGGTAAGTGGCAGCGTAGTCACGATGTGGCTTCAAGATTAGGTCCATCAACCTCTGAAATGTAGCAGGGGCGCCATGTAACCCGAACGGCATCACTGTATATTGGAACAGCCCCTCTGGAGTGGAGAAAGCCGTTTTCTGTTTAGCCTCGTTTGACAACAGTATCTGCCAGTAACCCTTTGTAAGGTCCAGGGTCGTGATGTACCTGGCTTTCCCAAGTCTCTCAATTAGTTCATCTACTCTGGGCATGGGATAGGTGTCAAATTTTGACACCTCATTAAGTTTCCGGAAATCATTACAGAACCTCCAAGTTCCATTAGGCTTCAGGATTAATACCTGGTAGATTCCTCAATGACCCCAAGTTCAAGCATACGCCTAACCACTGAGGACAACGCTTCTCTACGTGCTTCCGGTATCCTGTAAGGTTTCATATTCACCTTACTGTGAGGCTCAGTTCTCACATAATGTTTTATTAGATGGGTACGGCCCGGTAGGTTAGAAAACCTCTTTCTATTTCTCTGCAGTAACTCTTTGACCTCTTGTTTCTGGTGTACTGACAGGGCCTCACTAATTTTTACTGGGGGAATTGATTGCGATGCCTCCTTAACTACGGTCGGTGTGGCCATCAAGGTTTCCCGATCTTTCCACGGCTTAATGAGATTTACATGGTAAATCTGGAAGGGTTTTCTCCTTCCTGGTTGGTGCACCTTATAATTTACCTCGCCCACTTTTTCTACAATTTCGTAAGGACCTTACCCTGGCTGACCTGTTATATATTCTGCTTTGGGCAGTCTGAGCTTTTTGCAGATGCTCTTTAACTATGGGCATAACAGTCGCTATCCGTTCTGCATTTGCGCCACATGTTCGATGACGCTTTTATAGGGAGTGGGCATGGTCTCCCAGGTTTCTTTGGCCACATATAGTAAACCCCTTGGATTACGGCCATATAGTAACTCAAACGGCGAAAACCCTGTAGAAACCTGGGGCACCTCTCTGACAGAAAACATAAGGTAGGGTAAGAGACAATCCCAGTCCCGCCCATCCTTTTCTACCACCTTTTTAAAATCTTTCGACCAACCCATCTGTCTGGGGGTGATTTTAAACAATTTGCATAATTCTTTCATGACTTTTGACATAAAAGGTGTACCCTGATCTGTGAGGATTTCTTTAGGGATCCCCGTGCGGGAAAACATGAAAAACAACTCCCGGCAATATTTTTGGACACCATGTTTTGTAGGGGCACCGCTTCCGGGTACCTGGTGGCATAGTCCAACACAACCAAGATATATTGGTGTCCCCGAGCCGACTTAACAATGGGACCCAACAAATCCATGGCAACTCTTTCAAAAGGTACCTCAATGATTGGTAAAGGCACCAGGGGACTCCTAAAATGTGCGGTTGGGGCACTTATCTGACAGGTGGGGCAGGACTCGCAGTATAACTCTACTTCCCTGTACACTCCATGCCAGTAAAATCTTTGTAGCACCCTCTCCTATGTTTTGCTAACACCCAAATGACCCCCAAGTAAGTGGTTATGTGCGAGGTCTAAAACCATACGTCTATATGGTTTAGGCACCAGAAGCTGCTCCACAATTTCTTTGTTGCATTTGGTAACCCGATACAGTAGGTTTCCATTTATGGCAAAATGCGGAAATCTCTGGTCAGCTTCAGGTACCTGTGGTACACCATCTATCACGGTAACATTTCTGTGAGCACTTGCGAGAGTGGGGTCTCTCAACTGCTCCGTGCCAAAGTTACCCCGAGACACTTCTAAGTCCAACACATCTTCCCCAGTTGGGGAAGCTTCTTCTTCCCCAGCTAACACCTGCAATGGAAAAGTGTCATTATCAGGTACATCACGTAACCCCACATTTTCACAGGATATTACACTTTGCACCTTATCGGCACCTTCGCTTTCAACAGTCCCTTCCTCTAACCCATTATATTCAATGGGCAACCCACAGAAATGATTACTTAAAGGGGAAGGCACAGATTCTGAAGGAGTTTCTTCACTGTCTTCAGAAGTGTTTTCCTTCCCCCACAATTTCCAAAACAAGGGGAAATCCCGACCCAAAATCACATCATGCTTAAGGGTTTTTACAACTCCAACTTCATAGGATACAGTCCCAGCTGGAGTCTCCAGCTTAATCCGAGCCACGGGGTAGGATTTTGCATCCCCATGGATACACAGCACATTTATGCTCTTGTCTGGCACATAATTCCCAGTCACGAAGCTGGCATGCACTAAGGTGACCAGACTACCAGAGTCCAACAAAGCCTTGACGGAGCAGCCATTTATCACAAGGGTACATATCTACGGCTCAGTCTCTAGTCCTGGTGAGGCCACACACACTGGCACATACAGCGACTGTCTCCGGCTACCTGCACATTCCATGGGCTCTGAGGTAAGAGAGCAATGGGCAGCAATGTGTCCCCACTCAAAGCACCTCCAGCACTGGAGCATCCCAGGTCTCTTCGGTGGAGAGACGTCTCCAGGACCATACTGTCCGTGGGGCCCATGCCCAACCTCTAGAGCCTTATTCCCTCTTGCACCCCTCCACACTCCCCCTGCAGCCGGAACTCTCTTACCCCAAGAACACATGGGTCGGGTACTCTGGGGAGGCGTGGGTGCGGCAGGAACATCACGGAGGTAGTCCTCAGTCACCAGGAATCTTTCCACCAGGTTGACGAGCTGGTCTGCAGTTTCGGGGTCTCCATGTCCGACCCACTGTTGTAGCTCCGCAGGGAGGGCTCTGAAATAGTGATCAACCACTACTTTCTCAACAATTTGGGCCGGTGTAGAAGACTCTGGTTCCAGCCACTTCCGGACAAGATGGAGAAGGTCAAACATCTGAGATCGGGCCGGCTTGTCCATGGTGTAGCTCCACATGTGAACCCTCCGGGCATGAACCGCCGGCGTAACGCCCAGACGAGCGAGGACCTCCATTTTTAATTTAGCATAGTCCCGGACATCCTGCTCCCTGAGGTCATAGTAGGCCTTCTGTGGTTCGCCGGACAAACAGGGTGCAAGGACCTCTGCCCACTCTGCTACTGGCATTCTCTCTCTCTGCCACTCGATCGGACACAGTCAAATAGGCCTTGATGTCATCCAACACTAAGCGATTGGTTTCCTGCTGCTGGGCCTGGACCTCTCTCTGAGCCTGCTGTTGTGCACGTAAGGCCTCTTCATGTCTCCTCTGCTGCTGTTCCATGGCCTGTTCATGCCTATGTTGTTGCTGTGCATTAGCCTGCAAAAACATCTTCATCACTTCCTCCATTGTATCTGATGAACTTTGCACCGCTGCAGCAGCTTTCACCCAGGACATTTAAAGCAGCACCTGATACGCCGTTGCCCTTAGCAACCTGCTTCTTGCCCGCATCCTCCACCAATTGTCAAGGATCGCTCTTTCAGCAAGTGCGGCGATGACAGATTCAGGTGCAGAAAACAGGATAAGTTCAAAATAAAGTCCCACTTTATTGTGGTAGAAACAGCCAAATAAAACAGCCTTTCACTTTTGGCCACAAAACATAAAACAAATCCTGCTCGTCTGAGCACTACCTAATACAGGTTTGTAACCGGCTCACCTATTAAACCCTGTTCTCACAGGCATTCAGGGTTATCTTTAGATAGGATAGCAGCTATCCTCCTGGACTTGTCTCCAGACATCACCTCCCCAGACTGAAAGCCTGAGACCTGGTTTTTATTTCCCCTTGATGATCCCAACTGACTTCAGTTGGAGATCCCTCAGGCTGGGGGAGAAACCTGTCCTGGAATGGGGAGGGTGGATTGGGAGGTCCCACTGCCTCCTACCTTCCCAATTCATAAAATCCAGCCCAAGAACTGACAAACCAAACTGTCTCAGCAACCTACACATTGCCGAAACCCTTTTAACTATTCTGGATTTTATCTACCTAACCCAGTTGAGGAACCTGAGTGAGATATACACTTTACCACTGTATGTATACTAATGCCAGAAGCCTGACTAACAAGACTGGTGAACTGGAATTAGTGATGTGTGAGGAGGACTATCACATAAAGGGAATAACTGAGACATGGCTGGATGATAGCTATGACTGGGCAGGTAATATAAAGGGTTACAATCTGTTTAGAAAGGATCGTCAAAACCAGAGATGGGGAGGGGTCTGCCTTTATGTGAAGTTCTGTCTAAAGCCCACAATTCGAGAAAATATAAGTGAGGGACATGAACATGTGGAGTCACTGTGGGTAGAAATACATGGAGGCAAAAACAATAATAAATTACTCATAGGAGTTTATTATAAACCACCTAATATACCAAAGTCCACAGAAAATCTATTACTAAACGAGATAGACGAGGCGGCAAATCATAATGAAGTCGTTATTATGGGGGACTTCAACTACCCAGATATTGACTGGGAAACTGAAAGCTGTACATCCCATAAAGGAAACAGGTTCTTGGCAATAGCCAAAGACAATTACCTTTCCCAACTGGTTCAGGACACAAGTAGAGGGACGGCCATACTGGACTTAGTATTAACCAATAGACCTGATAGAAAAAAAGATGTGCAGATTGAGGGACACCTAGGAAATAGTGAACATAAAGTAATAACCTTCCAATTATCCTTAAAACAAGAGTTTCTAAAGGGAGGAACAAAAATACCAAACTTCAAAAAAGCAAAATTTAGCCAACTAAGCGAGGCCATAGGCCTAACTAACTGGGACAAAGTCCTTAAAAATAAAAATACAACCACAAAATGGGAGATTTTTAAAAGCATTGTAACATCTAATTGTGAGAGGTACATACCTTATAGGAATAAAAGGCTAAGAAACAATAAGAAACCAATGTGGATAAATAGAACCGTGAAGATAGCAATAAATGACAAAAAGAAAGCATATAAATCACTAAAACAGGAGAGGAGCCAGGAAGCACTGATAAACTATAAGGAAAAAAATAGAATATGAAAAAAACTAATAAAATTTGCCAAACTAGAGACCGAGAGATTAATTGCCAAAGAGAGTAAAACTAACCCTAAAATGTTCATCAATTATATAACTGGTAAAAAATATAAATCTGAAGGAGTTGGCCCTCTACACAGCAATGAGGGGGGAGTTGCAGAGAGCGACAAGGATAAAGCAAAACTATTAAATATTTTTTTCTCCACTATATTCACTGAGGAAAATAAACTGTCAGATGAAATGCAGAATGTAAAAGTAAATTCCATCTTAAAAGTGCCCTGTCTGACCCAGGAAGAAGGATTAAAATAGACAAATCGCCAGGACCGGATGGCATACACCCCCATATTCTAAGGGAATTAAGTAATGTCATAGCCAGACCCTTATTTCTGATATTTGCGGACTCTATACTGACAGGGAATGTCCCACAGGATTGGCGCATAGCAAATGCGGTACCAATATTCAAAAAGGGTCCAAAAACAGAGCCTGGAAATTATAGGCCGGTAAGTTTAAAATCTGTTGTTGATAAACTGTTTGAAGGTTTTCTAAGAGATGCTATCTTGGAGTATCTCAATGAAAATAAGCAAATAACGCCATATCAGCATGGCTTCATGAGGGATCGGTTATGCCAAACGAATTTAATCAGTCTCAATGAGGAGGTAAGTTCTAGACTTGACAGCGGCGAATCAATGCATTTGACACTGTACCACATAAAAGGTTAGTATATAAAATGAGAATGCTCGGACTGGGAGAAAATGTCTATATGTGGGTAAGTAACTGGCTGAGTAATTAAAAACAGAGGGTGGTTATTAACGGTACACACTCAGATTGGGTCAATGTCACTAGTGGGGTACCTCAGGGGTCAGTATTGGGCCCTATTCTCTTCAAAATATTTATTAATGATCTTGTAGAAGGCTTGCACAGTAAAATATCAATTTTTGCAGATGACACTAAACTGTGTAGAGTAATTAACACTGAAGAGGACAGTTTTTTGCTACAGAGGGATCTGCATAGATTGGAAGCTTGGGCAGAGAAATGGCAGATGAGGTTTAACACTGACAAATGTAAAGTTATGCACATGGGAAGGAATAATGCAAGTCACCCGTACATACTAAATGGTAAAACACTCGGTAACACTCACATGGAAAAGGATCTAGGAATTTTAATAAACAGCAAACTAAGCTGTAAAAACCAGTGTCAGGCAGCTACTGCCAAGGCTAATAAGATAATGGGTTGCATCAAAAGAGAACATAGTCCTACCACTTTACAAATCACTAGTCAGACCACACATGGAGTACTGTGTACAGTTCTGGGCTCCTGTGAACAAGGCAGACATAGCAGAGCTGGAGAGGGTTCAGAGGAGGGCAACTAAAGTAATAACTGGAATGGGGAAACGACAGTACCCTGAAAGGTTATCAAAATTAGGGGTATTCACTTTAGAAAAAAGATGACTGAGGGGAGATCTAATAACTATGTATACATATATCAGGGGTCAGTACAGAGATCTCTCCCATCATCTATTTATCCCCAGGACTGTGACTGTGACAAGGGGACATCCTCTGCGTCTGGAGGAAAAAAAGTTTGTACACAAACATAGTAAAGGATTCTTCACAATAAGAGCAGTGAGACTATGGAACCCTCTGCATGAGGAGGTGGTGAAGGTGAGTACAATAAAGGAATTCAAGAGGGGACTGGATGTATTTCTGGAGTGTAATAATATTACAGGTTATAGCTACTAGAGATGGGTCATTGATCCAGGGAGTTATTCTGATTGCCTGATTGGAGTCGGGAAGGAATTTTTCCCTTAAGTGGGGAAAATTGGCTTCTGCCTTACAGTTTTTTTTTTGCCTTCCTCTGGATCAGCTTGTAGGAAATAGGCCGAACTAGATGGACAAATGTCTTTTTTCGGTCTTATATAGTATTTTACTATTTTACTGTATGAATGGGGAAAATAAGTACGTGTTATAAGCCATTCTGCGGTTAATTTACATTGTCATTCGGTGGTGAAATTTGTTTGTGAAACTGCCTTTTTTGGGAAAAATGATGGGTCCCAATACTGACCCCTGAGGTACCCAACTAGTGACATTGAACCAATCTGAGTGTGTACCGTTAATAACCACCCTCTGCTTTCTATTACTCAGCCAGTTACTTACCCACATAGAGACATTTTCTCCCAGTCCGAGCATTCTCATTTTATATACTAACCTTTTATGTGCTACAGTGTCAAATGTATTGATTCGCCGCTGTCAAGTCTAGAACTTACCTCCTCATAGAGACTGATTAAATTTGTTTGGCATAACCGATCCCTCATGAAGCCATGCTGATATGGCGTTATTTGCTTATTTTATTGAGATACTACAAGATAGCATCTCTGTTTCCTCCTCCATGGTCGTGAGACAATGTCCGCCTCTACCTCCTCATCCTCCACAGTGTCCACAGCCTCCTCTGCAGGGACAATTGAATACTGATGATTACTGATCAAATGCTGACCGAGTGAAGGCGTATAATCAGTGACATCAACACAAACTTACTGCTGACACCCTCTCCACTCTGTCAAGGGGCACTACTTGTATAAGAGTTTAATAGAACAGGTCCTATAGACATCTATGTGGATTCAGCTGATGACAGTGTAAAAGGAGTGCGCGTCTTCTTGACGCTAACATCGACCTGTAAGGCTGAGTTCATAATTGAGTTATTTGGTCAGTTTTGGCCCCGTAACTGCCAAAATAAGTAAAGTGTGCAGTGATTCTAAGAGCGTAGCCTGTCATCTGCATGTCATACTGACTCACAGTATTGTCTCACTACCACAGCAGACTCCCTATGCGTGTTACTGCAAGGCGCAGTGTTCTACGCCACTATAAAGGCTCTTTGCAGCCAGGAAATAGCCGTTTTATAACACGATTCGTCACGAGTATATTCGGATCGAACATAATTTTTTTACAAAAATTTGGCGAACCGGCTGAATCTAATTTTTGAGAAATTCTCATCTTTAGTTGTAATCTATAATGTCAACTTTATCTCCATTGAACGGTAATTGCCATCTCAGGCGGTACTATTACCTCAGACAAATATCTCTCTAGCATTACAATATCCCAATGTACTCTAATTTCTTTTCCTTTGCAGTTTTCCATTTTTTATGAACTTCGAAACCAAGGTGGTGATTTATTAAACTGGTGTAAAGTAGAGCTGGCTTAGTTGCCTTAAAGCAAACAATCAGATTCCACCTTTCATCTTCCAAAGCAGTTGTGAAAAATAAAAGGGGGAAGCTGATTGGTTTCTATGGGGAACTAAACAAGTTCTACTTTACACCAGTTTGATAAATCTCTCCTCAAGTCTTTACCCTGGTTCAAATCCAAACAGCTCCCTGAAAAAACTGCATCATATGGCAAACAGCCTGTCTGCAATATGTGGGCACCTGGCGTTTGTGCACCACATCACGGATGCAGACCCATTCACTTATATGGGTCCACAATCTCCGTGGGGTTTCTCTCTGTGCCTCCGCACCGCAAAAAAAATAGAACTATCCATCTGCGGAATCGGGTTAGTTGTTCGGCAATTTCTTCCCGCTTTCTGAAGGGCTGCACAGCAGCCAATCAGCTAGCGTTTTACTTCTTGCCTAAGAAGCCATCACATTGGCCAAGTGCAGCATGTGACCCAGCCTCTATTTAAGCTGGAGTCACGTAGCGCCGCATGTCACTCTGCTCTGATTAGTGTAGAGATAGGACACAGCTGCTCTGAGGGCAAGATTAGGCAGGGAAAACACCTAATGAAGTGATCGATTTACAGCTGTGAATCATTTAACTTCTGCTAGTTAATTGCTCACTGGTTTTTATGCTGCACTGAGCATTTTCCTGTCACTTTTTTCTGGGGTGATCAGCGGCCATTTTGTGTCTTGTGGTGTACCAGCACAAGCTGCCACCAAGTCCATCAATCCATCAATACTAGTTTTTTTTTTTGCTATATCCTATATCAGGGGCTTGGCTGTGCTTATTGTCACCCCTAGAAACTCAGGATAGAAATTTCTATATTTTATTCAGGGGTTAAATTCAATTGCCAAAATAGCAATCCCCTAAATCTGGTGTTCCAGCTGTGGCTAGCCAAGTGTAATACTGTCTGCTGTCTGGCAAAGGATAGATTTTTTTCTGTGGTGAAATTCAATTGCCAAAACAGCAATACTGTAAATCTGGTGTCCCAGCAGTGGCTGGCCAAGTTTAATAGTGTCCGGCAAAGGATAGATTTTGTTCTGGGGTGAAATTCAATTGCCAAAATACCAATACCGTAAATCATTGGTTTCAGCTGTGGCTGGCCAAGTTTAATAGTTTCCGGCAAAGGATATATTTTTTTCTGGGGCAAAACTCAATTGCCAAAATAGCAATACCATAAATCAGTGGTTTCAGCTGTGGCTGGCCAAGTTTAATAGTGTCCGGCAAAGGATATATTTTGTTCTGGGGTGAAATTCAATTGCCAAAATAGCAATACCATAAATCTGGTGTCCCAGCAGTGGCTGGCCAAGTTTAAGAGTTTCCGGCAAAGGATAGATAATTTTCTTTGATGAAATTCAATTGCCAAAATAGCAATAACGAAAATCAGTGGTTTCAGCTGTGGCTGGCCAAGTTCAATAGTGTCCGGTAAAGGATAGATAATTTTCTGGGGTGAAACTCAATTGCCAAAATAGCAATCCCCTAAATCTGGTGTCCCAGCAGCGGCTGGCCAAGTTTAATAGTGTCTGGCAAAGGATACATTTTGTTCTGAGGTGAAATTCAATTGCCAAAATATCAATACCGTAAATCTGGTGTCCCAGCAGTGGCTGGCCAAGTTTAATAGTGTCCGGCAAAGGATAGATACTTTTCTGGGGTGAAACTCAATTGCCAAAATAGCAATCCCCTAAATCTGTTGTCGCAGCAGTGGCTTGCTAAGTTAAATAGTGTCCAGCAAAGGATAGATAATTTTATGGGGTGAAATTCAATTGCAAAAATACCAACCCCCTAAATCTGGTGTCCCAGCAGTAGCTGGCCAAGCTTAATAGTGTCCGGCAAAGGAGATATTTTGTTCTGGGGTGAAATTCAATTGCCAAAATAGCAATCCCCTAAATTTGGTGTCCCAGCAGTGGCTGGCCAAGTTTAATAGTTTACGGCAAAGGATAGATAATTTTCTGGGGTGAAATTCAATTGCCAAAATACCAACCCCCTAAATCTGGTGTCCCAGCAGTAGCTGGCCAAGCTTAATAGTGTCCGGCAAAGGAGATATTTTGTTCTGGGGTGAAATTCAATTGCCAAAATAGCAATCCGCTAAATCTGGTGTCCAAGCAGTGGCTGGCCAAGTTCAATAGTGTACGGCAAAGGAAATATTTTGTTCTGGGGAGAAATTCAATTGCCAAATAGTGATACCATAAATCTGGTGTCCCAGCAGTGGCTGGCCAAGTTTAATAGTGTCTGGCAAAGGATAGATTTTGTTCTGGGGTGAAATTCAATTGCCAAAATAGCAATACCGTAAATCAGTGGTATCAGCTGTGGCTGGCCAAGTTTAATTATGTCCAGCAAAGGATATATTTTGTTCTGGGGTGAAATTCAGTTGCCAAAATAGCAATGCCGTAAATCTGATGTCCCAGCAGTGGCTGGCCAAGTTTAATAGTGTCCAGCAAAGGATAGATAATTTCCTGGGGTGAAATTCAATTGCCAAAATAGCAATACCGTAAATCAGTGGTTTCAGCTGTGGCTGGCCAAGTTTAATAGTGTCCGGCAAAGTATAGATAATTTCCTTGGGTGAAATTCAATTGCCAAAAGAGCAATACCTTAAATCAGTGGTTTCAGCTGTGGCTGGCCAAGTTTAATAGTGTCCGGCAAAGGATATATTTTGTTCTGGGGTGAAATTTAATTGCCAAAATAGCAATACCGTAAATCTGGTGTTCCAGCTGTGACTGGACAAGTTTCATTGTGTCCGTCAAAGGATATATTATTTTCTGGGGTGAAATTCAGTTGTCAAAATAGAAATACAGTAAATCTGGTGTTCCATCTGTGACTGGACAACTTTCATAGTGTCCGTAAAAGGATATATTTTTTTCTGGGTGAAATTCAGTTGCAAAAATAGAAATACCGTAAATCTGGTGTTCCAGCTGTGACTGGACAAGTTTCATAGTGTCAGTCAAAGGATAGATTTTGTTCTGGCGTGAAATTCATTTACCAAAATAGCAATACCGTTAATCATTGGTTCCAGCTGTGGCTGGCCAAGTTTAATACTGTCCAGCAAAGGATAGATTTTAAATTGTTGGGTGAAATATTACCATTTTTGCCAGGTACAAACCCCTGCACTGCATAACTGACAGGGAACTTACAATTGGCGGTTACATTCTTGCATGAAATAAAGCCTTTTTGGGCTGTGAATCCAAAGGTAGTCGCCAATATTTTTAATTTTTTTAACTAAATTAGTGTAGACCCCAAAACATTGGGAAAATATAAAAAATAAAACAAAGTGTAAGTGCACGGTAGTATAACAGTGGTTGGGTGAGGCCAGTATACATGTCTATTCTGAATAAGGTACAAACAAGTCCTGTGGGATCCATGCCTGGTTCTTTTTAATAAACAAAAGCTTGCCCACATTGTCTGCGGACAGGCGTCTGCGCTTGTCTGTGAAAATGCCACCAGCCATGCTAAACACATGTTCAGACAATACAGTGGCTGCAGGGTAGGCCAGCACCTCCAAGGCGTAAAGAGCAACCTCAGGACATGTGCCCAATTTGGTGACCCAGAGGTTAAATGGGGCAGACCCAGTGGCGTAGCTAGAAATGATTGGGCACCACAGCAAATTTTTTAATGGGCCCCCCTCCCCCATTAATTTTTGCGCAAACCCCTTCCTTTAATGCCACTATGCCTGTGGCTACTAAAGATCGCTCTCTCAGACCAGGCCCAGCAGCTGTTTTATTCGCTTTCTACACTGTCTATACTGCCACTGTATATAGTTTCATTGTATAATACTGTTAGTCCTCCTCCTCCTCCTCCTGGATGGGCTCTTTCTAGGTCACGGCCCCAAAGCAGTTGCTTCTCCTACTTCCCCTGTAGCTATTTCCCTAGGCAGACCCATCAGTCAGTACGTGTACTGTTCCACCATGTTGCTGAAATGCTGCCTCCTGCTAAGATGTTCCAGATCTGCTGGTGGTGAAGGTTGTTGTGGCATGATGAGAAATCTTTTCCACATTTTGCCCATGCTAACCCTGCTTTCTGAGGTTTTGCTGGTGACCCAGCTGCATTGGCAAATTCTTCCTCCTCCTCCTCTGCCTTTACCTTGTGCTTCCACTGAGTCCCCGGTGTCAGGTGTGAATGCCATCAGCAGCGTGTCTACTAGCGGGCTCATCTTCCTATTACACTCCAGTGAGGGAATTAAGGATGGCACATTGTCATTGTAATGGGGATGCAGCAGGGTGGCCACCCAGTAATCAGCAAAAGTTAGAATGTGGCAGTAACTGTTCCAAAATGGAATAGAGGCGGAACGGAGCCTAACTGATGCATTCTGAACGGATCCTTATCAATTCAGAATGCATTGAGGCTTAACTAATCCATTTTGGACCGTTTGTGAGAGCCCTTAAACGGATCTCACAAACGGAATCCAAAACGCTAGTGTGAAAGTACCCTAAGTGCCCAAAAGTTCGGGTCCCCATTGACTTCAATGGGGTTCGGGTTTGGGGTGAAGCTCGGGTCGAGTTTGGATCCCGAACCCGAACATTTTCATAAAGTTCGGCCGAACTTCTCGAACCTGAACATCCAGGTGTTCGCTCAACTCTAATTGTGAACCCACAGCCCATGAAGAAGCCATGAGGTGAAATCAGTCGGGTGGGTTTATGGCTAACAGGATTTTGTGCTTAAGGTCTTTTTTAATCTTATATTCTTTGAGTAGTGAAATAAAAGAAGCTTGTCTTTTTAACTGACTGGTCTACCTATGATGTCCATACTTTTGTTCCTCCTGAGTCTCCACCCAGAAAAATCCTTCTCTTTGAGAGCAGAGATGGAGAAGCACTGGAAAGGCCCCACTATTAGACCTCTTTCACCCGGGCGTCATGTTTGACGCCCGGATAAGAGGCGGGTGCGTTGCGGGAAAATGCAAGTTTTTTCCGCGCGTGTGCAAACTGTTGTAATGCGTTTTGCACGCGGGTGAGAAAAATCGGCATGCTTGGTACCCAGTCCCGAAGCCGGACTTCATCACTGAAATCCGGTTTCAGGTTGAGTATTCCGTATATTTTCCCTTATAACATAGTTATAAAGGAAAATAATAGCATTCTAAGTACAGAATGCTAAGTAAAAAGGGCAATAGAGGGTTAAAAATAAAAATTTTTAATTAACTCGTATATATTTATATTTAAAAGAAAAATAGTCAGCTGCACCATCCAAGAAAAAAGTGGAAAGTGGGTGCAAGGCCCCAATCTGGGAATAGGTATTTACCCACCAATATAGAACAACAGTGCAGTCCAATTTTTGTTTTATATATATATATATACTGTATATATATATAGATATATATTTGTTTATGGCAAACAAGCATATTAAAAAAAAAAAAAATACATTTGTGAGTTTTATGGAGTTCTGGTGTCTTGGACTTTTCTATTTTCAAAATAGTTTCCTTTTATCGATTAGCAAACTGCAAAGCGAATGAACAAAGGAAAAATCTAAATTAAATCAATATTTGGTGTAACCACCCTTTGCCTTTAAACCAGCATCACTTCTTCTAGGTACATTGCACAAAGTCAGGAATTTTGCAAGGTTTATAGTCAGATATATGATCAACCAAGCAATAATGATCTTCATTTTCATATGTAGGTTTTTTTTATACGTTAGGGTACGTCACACGACGACATTTGTTGCGCGACAATAAGTCGCACTATTGTCGCGCAACAATTTTTATAATGGGAGTCTATGGTGTCGCATTGCGACATGCGACATGCTGCTACTGCAACGCGACAGTCGCAAAAAATCCATTCAAGATGGATTTTTCTGTGACTGCCGCGTCGCGGTAGCAGCATGTAGCATGTCGCAATGCGACACCATAGACTCCCATTATAAAAATTGTTGCGCAACAAATGTTGCAGTGAAGTTGTGCCCTATTTGTCGCGCCCTTTAATGTTGCGCGACAAATGTTGTCGTGTGAATGTACCCTTAAATGGATGGGGAAAATGTGATGCTAACCCAGCCTAACTGAAACAAAAACAGCTGTGTAAGAGGCTTAAAAGGGTTGTCTAGTTTTCTATATTGATGACCTATCCTCATATCCTCATAGTTCATCAATATCAGATCAGCGGAGGTCTGACACCTGGCTACTGCGCTGATCAACTTTTTAAAGAGAACACACCACTCCTGCAAGCGCTGGGTTCACTGTTTACCTGCTTGCTGTCAGCATGGCATTGATGAACATATGTAATTACAGCTCCTCCATCCCATTTACTAGAATGAGAAGGAGCAGTTGCAGTTACACTCAGTGCCGTTAAAGTGAATAGAAAAGAGGAGCTGTAATTACACCTGTACCCAGCTGTGATAAATGTGGTGCAGGGACACTATACCAACTATTGGTTGCCTTAGGCCTCTTTTACACAAACTTTTTTTTGCGAGTGTACCGGCCGTTTTTGCGTTCCGTATACGGAACCATTAGTTTCAATAGGTCAGCAAAAAAATGGAAGCCTTTCCATGTGAATTCCGTTTCCGTATTTCCGCTTTTCAGTTCCGTTAAAAGATAGAACTTGTCCTATTCTTGTCCGCATTACAGACAAGGATAGTACTGTTCTATTAGTGGCCAGATGTTCCGTTCCGGAAAAAACGGAATGTACAGGGATGTCATCCATTTTTTTATGGAGGCCTTACTTTGAGGTGGGTTTTTATGCCAGAATTGTGGCACAATTTTGGAACAAAAATGGCCCATTTTAGACCAACCCACTTTCCTATAAAGCCCTGTCCACTAAGCCTTGCCCCCTTGTTGAGCATGGCAGAAAAAAGTGCAGAAACCCTAGATGAGTCAAATTGTGTAACTTTTTAGACAGATTTTTGGTGCAGACACATTAGTAAATCTGAACCAAGGTAGTTATACTATATCAGGAAGGTCTCTCCAAGGCAAAGATTTCAAAGCAGACTTCGGGTTTCAGCAGTTTTTAAGATGTGCTTCTCCTTTGAAGAAGCACAAAGAAACAGATGATGTTGAGGACTAGGGATGAGTGAATAAGAGCTGACGAAGTGGAATTTGATCCGAATTTCCTCACAATTCATGATAACAAATCGCATTTTTTCCTAAAATGGCTGCTGCATGTGTGAGGACATGGATAAAGGAACTCTGGGAAGGCGGGATCACCTATAATGCCATGTCCCCCTGCTGTTAGATATCAAAGTCCAGCATCAGGACATTCTGTGTGGGCGGAGGAAACATAGCCCCGCCCCCCACCCTTTGCCTGCACTTGCTCTAGGATGCAATGCCCAAACATCCGACTAGGTGACTGGGCCTTCTGCTGCATCTGATCCACAGGCTCTGACCTCAGCTGCCGGACTGCAGGAGCTCCCAGGACCCTCCTATTAAAGCACCTGGTAAGTCCATCCAGTAAGAACCATGCAGCAGTGTCTGTGGAGAAGGGGGTGCAGGGCTGTTGGGGACACATTCTCATTGTAGCAGCCCTGCACTGCCCTCAAGTACTGACCTGTGAGTTCCCACTGCCAGCTCTGTGTTTTCTCTGTGCCCCCTGTGCCTCTGTGTGAGCTCTCTGTGTTCTGTGGGCTCCCTAAAAGTTCGGGTTCGGGTTCGTTGTTCAGTGATTTCTTCCCGCTTTATGAATCAATCAACAAACGTTTCACTACTTTGCCCTAAGAAGCCATCACAGCCATGCCTACTATTGGCATGGCTGTGATTGGCTAAGTGCAGCATGTGACTCAACCTCTATTTAAGCTGGAGTCACATAGCGCCGCACGCCACTCTGCTGCTCTTAGTGTAGGGACAGGCTGCTCCTGGTGCTCTCAGGGAGAGATTATGGAATAAATCTGTTGAACTTTATGGTGTTAACTCTTCAAACTACAGCAATTATTGAGGGCGCTATGCTACATATTTGAACCCAAATATTTGAGACCAGTGATACTGCTAAATAATTTTTAATCCATCAGTTACTGAGGTGGGGGTCGGCGGCCATTTTAGCAACTGCAGTGTCCTTGGAACTGCATGTGACCTGCATGTGTGCCAGCCTGCCAGGAACATCAGTCTAATTATTTTTTGGTAGCTCATTGGAGGAAAAATACCTTTTTTCTGGCAGGTCAAGTCCCCCTACATTACCTATTTTATAATTTTGGGGTGACATAGTGCATTTATGTAGTTGGGGGAATAAACCCATACTGTCGTGCCACAGAGCACGTTTACATTCACAGAAGAACCAATTTTAAAATTTTGTGGTGACAGAGTGCATTTCTGTAGTTGGTGGAATAAACCTGTACTGTCATACCACAGATCACGTTTGCATACACCGCTGAAAAACCGAGTTAAAAATTTTGCGGTGACAGAGCATTTCTGTAATTGGTGGAATAAACCTGTACTGTCATACCACAGACCACGTTTGCATACACCGCAGAAGAACCAATTTTAAAATTTTGCGGTGACAGAGCATTTCTGTAATTGGTGGAATAAACCCGTACTGTCATACCACAGATCACGTTTGCATACACCGCTGAAAAACCTAGTTTAGGGGAACACCAAGTCCTTTCCCTATATTGAATACATAGAATCATAATAACAAAATAATGTGACAGTGATGTACAAAAGTATATATAATCATATAGAATATAAGACCACCAATAATGGCAGCATAAACATGCGAAACAGAGTATCAACAATTGATAACACTTGTGTATATAGTTTAATCAGTAATGCAATAGTACAATGAATACCTGGATGTGTGCGATTGACAAAAACCGCATATTGATGACAGTGAACATTGATACGCAATTAAACATGAAAAAAAATAAAACAAAAAGTGCACCATACCAAAAACATGAATGTGAATAAAGTGAAAAAGTGCTTGTGCCAGTGATACATGCAAGTGAGTATGAATTAATGCATATTTGACTCAAACAAAGGGGGTGGGGAAAGAGAGAATTACATATAAGCAATAAAAAAGCCCCATAAAATATATAGAAGTAGTGTAACAATCTCAATACTACACCTACAACATGGATATCCCCCTCAATATCCACCCCCTTCCATCATCCCATATTGCACAACCTAATAAATGTATTTAAGATCACAGCTGAAATGAATCCATCTACTCTAGTGTTTTACTATTAAAACAGTTCTAATGTCAAATGAGTGTATATTGGTGAAGATTGTCCATTCGTCCATCCAAGATGTTCCAAAAGAGGTCAGGGTCACCACAGTTCTTCATATTAGGAGGTACAAGTTAGTTCCATATCAGATCAGGTCACTATTTCCTTTAAGTCCTGAATTGAGGGACTAATGAAAAACAGTTTAGCACCATAATTATACAACCACACATATACAACTGTTAAAAATACACAAAGTAACACACTTCTCAGACGGAGTGATAAAACCAATTACCTGTTAAAATCACTGTTAGATTGTCATATCACGAGGTACAGGAGAGGAGGAGTGACCCGGAGTCGAAGGTCCACATCCATCACATGACGCTGTTATTATTTGAAAGTGTACATCAGAGGAATGGAGCAAAACTGTTTCCCTCGTTCAATCAACAGGGGGTGACTGTATTTAACACATAGATCCATTTGGTCTCCTTTTGGCCGAAAATTCTTCTCCAATCACCACCCCTGGGGGACACTATTACTCGATCAATTCCCCTGAAACGAAGAAGGGAGGCATTGCAATCATGTCGTTCCTTGAAGTGTCTCGATATCGTGGTGAGGGTAGTGACATCCTCCACGTCTCTGGCCCCCTCTATTGCCAGGACATGCTCTCTAATTCTTCTCCTAAGTTCTCTGGAAGTCATACCGACATATATCAATCCACATGGGCAAATTGCCCAGTAAACTACTCCTATAGTGGTACAGGTGATAGGATGTGTAATCCGGTAATCCCTGCCATGTGCAGAATCCCAAAAATTGGTAGCCCTGTCCATATTTGGGCATGCTACACACTTTCCACATGCTTTGTTACCCCAGGGAATACCTTTTGTTCCAAAGAGGCTCGGGGTATCACGTACATAATGGCTTTGGACCAAATGGTCTCAAATGTTCTTTGCCCTTCTATATGTAATGCTAGGATATGATGGTACAAATTTACATAGTTGGGGGTCAGCTCTTAAGACCCCCCAATATTTTTCCAAGGCCTTCCGTACCTTCCTCCATTTTCCATGATACCCAGTAATCAACCGAATTTTCTCTGTATCCGGTCTAGTACGAGTCTGATGTAAGAGATCCGATCTTTTACCCGCATGTGCCCTGCCATATGCCCTTTCTATACATCGTTGTCCATACCCTCTTTGCCTGAATCTCTCCCTCAGGTCCTCAGCCTGCTTCTCCTCGGTCGAAAAGGCCCGCCTTGCCCGTAAAAACTGACCAATTGGGATGCTCCGGATCAGGTTACCTGGGTGCGCCGAATGGGCATGAAGCAAGGCATTCACAGATGTTTGTTTTCTGCATAGGTCTGTCTCCAGATGTCCCATCGAATCTACTCGGAAGACCACGTCAAGGAACTCGATGTCCGATCGACCCATCTTGAAAGTAAGTTTGATGTTTTTAGTATTTGCATTCAATTCCTGTATCAGGCTTTTGAGTTCGTCCTCAGTCCCCTGCCAAATGATGAGGATATCATCAATGTAACGGCCCCAAAATTGGACCTTCCCATCATTGGCAGGGGTTCCGTCTGGAGGATCTCCCTCTCCCACTGCCCCAGGAACAAATTAGCATATGAGGGCACACAAGACGCCCCCGTTGCTGTTCTCTGGAGCTGCAGGAAGTATGACCCCCCAAACAGAAAAAAAATTGTGTGTGAGAATGAATTCCAGCAATGATAATACAAATTCACACTTTCCCTTATCCATATTGGTGGTAGTTAAGAAAACCCTCACTGCCTCCAATCCATCTTCATGTTTGATGGACGTGTAGAGAGATTCCACATCACATGTTGCCAGGAACATATCAGGTTCCAATTGGATGTTCTCTACCTTTCTCAACACGTCCATCGTGTCTTTCAGATAGGACGGAAATTCTTCCACCAAAGGATGCAGGAAGTGTTCCACATATTTTCAGATAGGGTCGATCAGTCCATTGACACCAGAGACGATCGGTCTTCCGGGTGGGTTCAGCTGGTCCTTATGCACCTTCGGGAGGAAGTAGAGTGTCGGAATTACTGGGTGGGTAGGTAAGAGGTGGGAACATTGTTGTGTCAATATGCCAGAATCCACCCCACATTGGAGTAGCAAAGTAAAAGAGGGAGCAGGCTGCAAAAGCGGAACTGCCATCCCCGAGATAGTAAGCCTGCTACTGCCCACCGCACCCAGGGACCTAGTACAACATAGCCAGCTCCCAGGAGTTCATTGGCGTGGCAGTTCTTCAGACAATGTCCTGACGACAAGACACAAGTGGTTTGCATGTTGTGCCTTCAGAGCCAGAGGCACCTGCCGCCCAGCAAACAAATAATGTGCCACCAACACCACCACCTCCGTCATCATCACCAAGCATCTCCACCATGTCACACGCAAGCGTTCAGCTGTCCATCTCCCAAACACTGGAGAGAAAGAGAAAATACCCACCTACCCACCCTCGATCCCTGGTGCTGAATGCCAGCATTTCAAAATTACTGGCCTTTGAAATGCTGTCATTCCGTCTGGTGGAGACGGACTGTTTTAAAGAGCTGATGGCGGTGGCTGTCCCACAGTACGTTGTTCCCAGCCGCCACTACTTTTCCAGGTGAGCCGTCCCTTCCCTGCACAACCAAGTGGAAGATAAAATCAAGTGTGCCCTGCGCAACGCCACCTGTGGCAAGGTCCACATTACCACAGATACATGGACCAGTAAGCACCGGCAGGGACGCTATATCTCCCTAACTGCACACTGGGTAAATGTAGTGGCGGCTGGGCCCAAGGCGGATAGGGGTTTGGCGCATGTCCTTCCACCACCTATGATCGGAGGGCATTATTCTTTGCCGCCTGTTGCCTCCTCCTCCTACTCTGCTTTCTCCTCCTCCTCTTCTACCACCTCCTAATCCGGTCAGCGAAAGCCCTTCCCCAACAACTTCCACACAGCCAGAGGTAAACGTCAGCAGACGGTTTTAAAACTCATGTGTTTGGGGGACAAATCCCACACCGCACAGGAGCTGTGTAGGGGCATAGAAAAACAGACTGATGAGTGGTTGTTGCCAATGAGCCTGGTAGTGTGCGATAATGGGTGAAATCTCATAGCAGCTCTGGGACTAGCCGGTTTGACGCACATCCCTTGCCTGGCGCATTTGCTGAATTTGGTGGTGCAGAAATTCCTTAAAAATTACCCAGACATCTCAGAGCTGCTGCAAAAAGTGCGGTCCATATGTGTGCACTTTCAGCATTCTCACCCTGCTGCTGCTCGCCTGTCTGCGCTGCAGCGTAACTTCGGCCTTCCCGCTCACCCCTTTATATGCGACATGCCCACCAGGTGAAACTCCACATTGCATATGTGGAGAGACTGTGCGAGCAGCAGCAGGCCATAGTGGAGTTTCAGCTGCAGCACGCATGGGTCAGTCGCTCTGCGGAACAGCACCACTTTACCACCAATGAATGGGCCTCCATGCGAGACCTGTGTGCCTTGTTGCGGTACAACAACATTGTTAGCTAGCTACCTCCTCCTCCATCGCCACTTCCACCTACAGCACCACATTGACCGCCTCCTCAACCTCCGACTCCACATCCACCTCCTCCTCCGAGTTGCAGGTTAATAATTTTTAATTTTTATTTATTTTATTTTAAGTAATTTACCTATCCACAAATTTTTTGCAGAGCACTTGCCATGCTCTTAAGCACATTTTGCTGCCTTTTGCAGCCCTCTAGCCCTTTCCGTTACATTTTTAGGGCCATGACTTCAATGGGGTTTGGGTTCGCGGTCAAGTTCGGGCTAAGTTCGGATCCCGAACGGAACTTTTTTGTGAAGTTCGGCCGAACCCGTCGAACAGTGTGACATCCACAGATCCGATATAACAGTGTGTCATCCACACATTCCCCATAACAGTGTCCTCCACAGACCGCCGATAACAGTGTCCTCCACAGACCCCCCCCGTAACAGGGTGTCATCCACAGATCCTCTATAACAGTGTCCTCCACAGATCCCCCATAACAGTGTCATCCACACATTCCCCATAACAGTTTCCTCCACAGTCCTCCCATAACAATGTGTCATCCACAGATCCCCATAACATTGTGACATCCACAGGTCCCCCATAACAGTGTGACATCCACAGGTCCGCTATAACAGTGTGACATCCACAGGTCCCCCATAACTGTGTGTCACCCACACGTTCCCCACAATAGTGTGCATGCGCAGCATTATCTCCATTCACTGCTACAGAATTTCTAAAAATAGCAGAGCTAGTGATCAGCTATTATCAGGACACTCATAGCATAATGGAGGATGACCGTGCATGCACATTGTGCTCTCCCTTCACTTCAGGGGCCCGGATGGAACAGCTCCTTTTTTCAGCTTGTGGTTTTATAAACTACACCATGGAAAAACAGAAGTGCCCAGGCTATTCATAACGCGTGGTCCGTGCCCACAATTCCCATTGAAAATGGGAATGAATGAAAATCCACATCAAAACTGCATCAAAAAGTGTTTTATAGAATTAGTCAGAAAAAAAAAACACATAAAAAAACCTGATGCGATTCTGCATTAGGTTTTTTTAAGCACAGAAAATACTCTGTGTGAACATACCCAAAGAGGCTGCAGGATCAGAAGCTTACAGTTGAAAGGCTAAAGAGATATAATATGACATTCTACACTCAGCTGCTGTGGTTGCAACCGCTGTCCGTGCCTACAAAGTCCTGTCAAACTGCTAGTCCAATATTTCAGAATTTGGGGCCCCACTTTCAATTTTGCCCAGGGTCACACCTTTCACAGCATTTATGTAGAACAGGGTTCGGTAGGGGAGGTTACAGCCTGGGTAATAGGAACAATCCTATTACACCTTGCTGCACTGACTGGGGATCCAAATAGCCATTATGCAGCTCTCTAATTCCAGCAAACCGGTCTTGTTATTGGGCTGCGAGTGCTGTTTGATACAGGCATTAACATGGTTTATTAGAAAGAAATATTTCTACAGTACGTCTTATTTTCCCTTGTGCGGTGCAGTTATATGTTGTAAAGCTCTTTTTGCCGTGTATTAGTGGCAAAAGAAAAATATTTTTGCCGTTTAGCAGTGTAGTTATATGTTGAAAAGCCTTTTGTGGAGTGTTTAAGTGGAAAAAAAATAAGGGCCTATTTGCCGTTCAGCGGTGCAGTTATATGTTGTAAAGCTCTTTCTGCTTATTAGCTTATTAGCCGTTGTGTGGCGAAGTGATAAAACAGACTTTTCTGGGGTGTTTTAATTTCCTTTATTTATTTATTGAATTGATCTAACACTCTGTGGGTCACTTTCTGGTCTCCTCATGTTGTTGCTGCCACCTCCACACTGTCACCTTGCCACTCTGTGGTCTCCTGATGCTGTTGCTGCCGCCTCCACTCTGTCATTGTGCTGCTCTGTGGCCTCCTGATGTAGCCGCCACCTCCACACTCTATCATTGCGTCACTCTGTGGTCTCCTCATGCTGCTTTCACCTCACCACTATGTCATTGTGCCACTCTGTGGACTTCTCATGCAGTTCCCACCCTCCCTACTTCATGACTGGGCCACTATTTTGCCTTTCGACCTGGCTGACATCATTATTTATTGGACTTTTCTCCAGATGGAAGGAAAAATGAGACACACAACAGATCCTGTCTGTGTAGCAGCTGTAAGGCCCGTATGGTCCAATCAGAATTGGCTTCTGATTTAGTTGCCAAAAGCAGGAGTGGGTACAAAACACATAAGACATGCAAATATTCCATTCACGTGTCATCTCTGTTTTGGATCCACTCCTGTTTTTTTTGGCATTAGCAATACTGATGGATTATTGATAAAATGCTGATCGAAGGAAGGCGTATGCTCCACAGACAGGATCCATTTTTGGGGGTTATTGTTCTGACGCCCTCTCCACTCTGTCGGGGGTGGGGGGGTGGGTGGGGGCTCTACTTGTATAAGCATTTATTAGAACAGGTTCTGTAGACATCTATGTGAAATCAGCTGCTGACGGTGTAAAAGGAGTGTGCTTCTTCTTTACACTAACATCGACCTGTAATATTGAGTTCATACTTTATTTATTTGTTCAGTTTTGGCCCCGTGACTGCCTGAATAAGTGAAGTGTGCAGTGATTCTAATAGCGACTCCTGTCATCTGCATGTCATACTGACTCACAGTATTATTTCACTACCAAAGCACACTCCCTATGCGTGTTACTGCAAGGCACAGTGTTCTACACCACTATAGCAGCCAGGAAATAGACGTTTTTTAACGCAATTCGCCACAAATATATTCGATCAAAGTGAATCTTCTCGGAAAATTCGTTGAACCGGCCGAATTGAATTTTTGAGAAATTCGCTCATCTCTATTGAGTACTGTAGACACAGTGGTCAGCCATGGAAACTTAATGCAAATGGCAGAAACCAGTGGGACCCAAGTACATCAATCTACTGTTTTGGAGAAATCTGGTCAGAAGTGGTCTTTATTGAAGAACTGCGGCCAAAAAGCCATACCTTCAACATTGAAAGAAGGCCAAGCAACTATGCACAAACGCATAGGTACTGGGCTACAGAAAAATTGGAGCAGGTGTTCTGGAATGAAATTTGAAATATTTGGCTATAACAGAAGGCAGTTTGTTTGCTGAAAAGCTCAAGAACAGTACAATACTGAGCATCCGCCAGCAACAGTGAAGCATGGTAGAGGTTCCTAGCATGTTTGGGACTGCATTTTAGAAATCAGAGTTAGGTTACTTTCACACCTGCATTGTTGTTTTCCAGTATTGAGATCCTACAGAGGATCTCAATACTGGAAAAAAAAAAAATCCTTTTAGTCCTCATGCATTCTGAATGGAAAAACATCCGTTCTGGGTTCATTAGGATGTCTTCCATTCCGGCAGCATTCTGTTTTGTGTCCCATCATAAAATAAGGAAAAAAATTGATCCGGCACTGAAAACAGTGTAAGGCCTTATGCACATGACTGTGTGAAGGCTGGGCACATGTTGCGGACCCCAAATTGCAGTCCACAGTGCATGGGCACCAACTGTTCGTGAAAAGTGTTAAATGCGAATTTTCGAATTGCAAATTTTTATCGCAAATATAGACACTTTGAGAATTCACGAATATTTCAAATATAGTGATAGTGATACCTACCTGCTTCTTAGTTGTGGGCCAATGTGAGAAGGCTGCAATATTGTAGTCTGTAGTGAATTAAATATTCTTCATTATTCAATTTATTTACTCTTATGCGAAAAATCAGCAATGTAATATTCGCGTAACACGAATATATAGCACTATATAATATAGCGCTATATTCTGCATATTCGACAATTCTACCAAGCCAACCCAATAGGAAAGTTGCTTAAGGCCCTTACGCGATTCGATTAATGCTCATATTTACCGATTTTTCGCATAACATAAACTATATTAAATAATAAAGTCATTACTGATTTAGAATTTTCTTCATTATTTGGTAGAATTGTCTAATATGTAGAATATAGCGCTATATTCTATAGTGCTATATATTCGTGTTTTAGAATATTCACATTACGCGAATATTACATTGCCGACATTTCGCAATCAATAGAATAATCTCGAATACGAATATTTGCAAATATATGACGAATATTATAACGAATATTCGTGAAATATCGCAAATTCGAATATTGCCCCTGCCGCTCATCACTATTCGTAATGCGGGGTGCACATGGCCAGTGCCCATGTATTGCGGACCTGCAGTTTGCGGGCTGCAATACGGCCACAGCCGGGCAACAGTCGTGTGCATGAGACCTAAGTCAATAGTGACAGATCCATTCTGCATCCATTCCGTCCCCATAGAGAATTGCGGAACAGGTGCGGACCACATTCACGAACATGTGAATGGACCCTAAACAAACCATTTACTCTACCGGATCTCAATACTTGAATTAACAACGCAAGTGTGAAAGTACCCTTAGGGATTTCATCAGGATTAGGGCTCATGCAAACAACAGTATTTTCTTTCCGTGTCCGTTCCTCTTTTTTTTGGAAGGTACTCTGTGTGCATTTCGTTTACTTAGGTCCTTATTCCCGTTCCGCAAAAAAATAGAACATATCCTATTATTGTCCGCGTTACAGACAAGGATAGTACTGTTAAATTAGGAGCCAGCTGTTAGGTTCCGTAAAATGCGGAATGCACACGGACGTCATCCGTATTTTTACCGGATCTGTTTTTTGCGGGCTACAAAATACTTATGGTCGTTGCAGGGCCGGCGCTACCGTTAGGTGAACTAGGCGTTTGCCTAGGGTACCGGTCTGCTGGGGGCGCCCTGGTGGGCTCCCCCTGTCTGGGGCTCCAGCGCTGGGCGAGCTACTCTTGAGCCACTCCCAGCGCCATTACTGGGGGGCCAGGAGGTGGAGGTCCTTCTTAAATATGGCAGAGCAGGCACCTGCCTATCCTGATGACAGGTGCCTGCTCTGCCAGTAAATTACCGGAGCAGAGGAGGCGGGCGGCAAGGGAGGCTGTTCTAGCAGCTCCCCACTTCTCCCTCGCGCGCCCTCTGTGATACTGGGAGCCGGAATATGACGTCATTCTGGCCCCAGCATACTAAACGGCATGCTGGAGGACTGAGGAGCTGCATCACACTGGACCCCAGGGAGATGAGTGTCTGCCTGTGTGTGTCTGTCAGTGAGTGAGTGTATGTGTGTCTGTCATTGAGTGTATGTGTGTCTGTCATTGAGTGAGTGTGTATATGTCAGTGAGTGTGTATGCCTGTCTGTCAGTGAGTATCTGAGTGAGTGTGTGTCGTTCAGTGAGCGTGTGCGTGTCTGTCAGTGTGTGCATGTCTGTCAGTGTGTGCGTGTCTGTCAGTGTGTGCGTGTCTGTCAGTGTGTGCGTGTCCGTCAGTGTGTGTGCGTGTTTGTCAGTCAGTGTGTGCGTGTCTGTCAGTCAGTGTGTGCGTGTCTGTCTGTCAGTGTGTGCGTGTCTGTCTGTCAGTGTGTGCGTGTCTGTCAGTCAGTGTGTGCGTGTCTGTCAGTCAGTGTGTGCGTGTCTGTCAGTCAGTGTGTGCGTGTCTGTCTGTCAGTGTGTGCGTGTCTGTCTGTCAGTGTGTGCGTGTCTGTCTGTCTGTCAGTGAGTGAGTGACATGGCGGGGGGCGGCAAAATGGATCTTTGCCTAGGGCTGAAAAAAAATTTGCACCGGCCCTGTGTGCATGAGGCCTTAATGATGTTCTCGATGCTGAGAAATACAGGCAGGTACTAATACATCATGCAATAGCATCTGGGAGGCATCTGATTTGCTCTAAATGTATTCAATGGCCCTAAACATACAGCCAATATCATTAAGAACTATTTTAAGCATAAAGAAGAACATGGAGTCCTGGAAGTGATGATATGGCCCCACAGACCCCTGATCTCAACATGGAGTCTGTCTGGGATTACATGAAAAGACACAAGGCTATGAGCAAGACTACATCCACAGAAGATCTGTGGTTATTAGAGTTGAGCGAACACCTGGAAGTTCGGGTTTGCCGGGTTCGGCTGAAATTCATAAAAAAGTTTGGATTCGGGATCCGAACTTGACCCCAAATCCCATTGAAGTCAATTGGGACCCGAACTTTGGGGCACTAAAATGGCTCTAAAGGAAAGGGCTAGAGGGCTGCAAAAGGAAGCAAAATGTGGGTAAGTGCCCTGCAAACAAATGTGGATAGGGAAATTACGTAAAATAAAATAAAATTAATAAAAATTACAAATTTGAATCCTGAACTAAGAGCAGGAGGTCCATATGGACTAGTAGGTTGAGGAGGCAGTGGACATGGTGGTGTAGGTGGATTTGGCGGTGTAGGTGGAAGCGGCGGTGGAGGAGGTGGAGGCAGCCAACACGTTTTTCTTTTTGTTTTTTTTTAAATTTAATTTGGGTACACCACAAAACATTGTGGAATATATAAAATAACACAAAGAGAAAATGCGCTGGAGTATAACAATGGCTATGTGAAGTCGGTATACTTATCTATTCTGCACAAGGTACAGACAAGTCTTGTGGGATCCATGCCTAGTTCATTTTAATGAACGTGAGCTTGTCCACATTGGCTGTGGACAGGCGGCTGCGCTTGTCTGTGATATCACCCTCTGCCATGCTAAACACACGTTAAGACAATACACTGGCTGCAGGGCAGGCCAGCACCTCCAAGGCATAAAGGGCAAGCTCAGGCCATGTGCCCAATTTGGAGACCCAGAAGTTGAATGGGGCAGACCCATCAGTCAGTATATGTAGGCATGTGCACACATACTGTTCCACCATGTTGCTGAAAAGCTGCCTCCTGCTAAGATGTTGCGTATCAGCTGGTGGTGCTGGTTGTTGTGGTGTGGTGACAAAGCTTTTCCACATTTTGGCCATGCTAACCCTGCCTTCTGAGGTGCTGGTGGTGCCCTGGCTGCGTTGGCGGCTTCTTCCTCTGCCTTCGCCTTGTGCTTCCACTGAGCCCCCGATGTCAGTTGGGAATGCCACCAGCAGCGCATGTACCAGCATGCATTTGTACTCTCGCATCTTCTGATCATGGTCCAGTAAGGGAAGTAAGGACGGCACGATCCAGCAGGGTGGCCACCCACTAATCAGCACAAGTTAGAATGTGGGCAACTCGGCTGTCGTTGCACAGGCACTCATGTATGCCAGGCTGCTCAGAGGCAAGGACAAGCTTTCCTCTGTGGGAGGTGTATCGTCTGTGTATCGTTATGGGGCGAAAGGAGGTTGGGCGCTAATGGTCAAATGATCATGGTTAGGTTTGTTACCTTCTAAATCTACGTCCATGTGTCTGCATTTACATTTTGTCCTATACTCCATTCACTACTAGAGCTGCGTTCATGCGTTTGCTGTTGCATCATAATAATACTCTGCTCACTTTAAGATTGCATTCATACGGCTGCGTTATACCTTGCTCTTTATGCTCAGAGCTGGGCCCATACCATGTTTTTAGGCACCACTCACATCCAGAGCTGCATTCACCCACCTGTTCTTACATCAGATGCTATACTCTGCTTCCACTTAAAGCTGCATTTTCCTTTTCATTGCTATATCATGGTTTACTCAGTATTTTCACTAGGGTAGTCAGCACACCGCTCTCATACCGTTCTCCCGATAAACATAGCTGCTTTCTTTCAGGTTTACTTTTCTTTCCTCGCTGGTTGTTACATTCTATAGGCCTACTTTTTCTGTTTCACTTCGGTGGAAAGAAGGAAAAAAATATATAAATTGTGCCATTCTTTAATCCTGGTTCGCATTCACTCAGACTGGTTTCCTTTACTTCTGGTTCGCATTCACCCAGTTCACCATACAGTCCCTCAGCGGTCAGTAGGCCAATAGGAGTAAGTTCCTACTTACGGTGTTCATTTCAGGACATGATCAGATATCATAGTCAACTATCAAAATAATGCCAGTGTGACACCTGACCCTGACACCTGACTCTGACACCTGACTCTGACACCTGACACCTGACCCTGACACCTGACACCTGACCCTGACACCTGACTCTGACACCTGACCCTGACAACTGAGTTTGAATTATGCTCTTCATAGGTCAGTGTCAAAGTGAGAATGAGTTATATATATACGATGTATTTGTATGCCAAACCACGTAGCTAAATAAAATCAGAGCCTCTCACTAAGCAAGCTTGTAGCTCAGTGGTATTGTATGTGTCTTTAGTCCAGTGGGCCTGGGTTCAAGTCCCCTTTCAGCCTTTAAAAAATCTAACATTTTATTAAGCCTTAGATATGAGGCAAATTCAAGTCATGTGTGACGCTGATATCTGACTACTGACCTGTCAAGCGTCAGCCTCACTCCTAATTTTAGGTTCTTTCTACTTTCTATATGCTGAATGGCATAGATGAATAAAATGCCATGTTTACACTAACCAAGCTTATAGCTCAATGATAGTGCACTTGTCCTGAATTCAGTGAGCCTCGGTTCAAGACCCCTTTCAGCCTTTAAACATTTTAACATTTTATTAAGCCCTAGATTTGAGGCAAATTCAAGTCATGTGTGACGCTGATATCTGACTACTGACCTAAGTCAGGCATCAGCCTCGCTCCTAATTTTAGGTTCATTCGACTTTTCATATACTGAATGGCATAGATTAAAATGCCGAGTGTACAGTAACCAAGCTTATAGTTCAGTGCTAAAGCACTTGTCTTGAGTCCAGTGGGCCTGGGTTCAAGACCCCTTTCAGCCTTTAAAAAATGTAACATTTTTTAAGCCCTAGATTTGTGTGACACTGATATCTGACTACTGACCTAAGTCAGGCGTCAGCCTCGCTCCTAATTTTAGGTTCATTCTACTGTTCATATACTGAATGGCATAGATTAATAAAATTCCAGGATAACCCTAACCAAGCTTATCGCTCAATGATAGTGTACTTGTCTTGAGTCCAGTGGGCCTGGGTTCAAGACCATGTTCAGCCTTTAAAAATGTTTACATTTTATTAAGCCCTAGATTTGAGGCAAATTCAAATCATGTGTGACGCTGATGTCGGACTACTGACCCAAGTCAGGCGTCAGCCTCGCTCCTAATTTTAGTTTCATTCTACTTTTCATATACTGAATGGCATAGATGAATAAAATGTCATGTTTTTTTTAGTCAGGTTTGGACAGCAAGTTGAAGGAATTAGTTTTTCTATGTGATTCAGTATATGAAAAGTCTAATGAACCTAAAATTAGGAGCGAGGCTGACGCCTGACTTAGGTCAGTAGTCAGATACTGTATGAGCGTCACACATGACTTAAATTTGCCTCAAATCTAGGGCTTAATAAATTTGTTAAATATTTTAAAGGCTGAAAGGGGTCTTGAACGCAGGCCCACTGGACTCAAGACAAGTGCACTATCATTGAGCGATAAGCTTGGTTAGTATAAAAATTGCATTTTATTCATCTATGCCATTCAGTATATGGAAAGTAGAGGAAACCTAAAATTAGGAGCAAGGCTGACGCCTGACTTAGGTTAGTAGTCAGATATCAGCATCATACATGACTTGAATTTGCCTCAAATCTAGGGCTTAATAAAATGTTAGATTTTTTAAAGGCTGAAAGGGGTCTTGAACCGAGGCCCACTGGACTCAATACAAGTGCACTATCATTGAGCTAAAAGCTTGGTTAGTGTAAACATAGCATTTTATTCATCTATGCCATTCAGTATATTGAAAGTAGAAGGAACCTAAAATTAGGAGCGAGGCTGACGCCTGACTTAGTTCAGAAGTCAGACATCAGCGTCACACATGACTTGAATTTGCCTCATATCTAGGGCTTAATAAAATGTAAAAATGTTTAAAGGCTGAAAGAGGTCTTGAACCCAGGCCCACTGGACTCAAGACACATACACTACCACTGAGCTACAAGCTTGCTTAGTGAGAGGCTGGGATTTTATTTAGCTATGTGGTTTTGCATACAAATACATCGTATATATATATATATATAACTCATTCTCACTTTGACCCTGACCTATAAAGAGCATAATTCAAACTCAGTTGTCAGGGTCAGGTGTCAGAGTCAGGTGTCAGGGTCAAGTGTCAGGGTCAGGTGGCAGGGTCAGGTGGCAGGGTCAAGTGTCACACTGGCATTATTTTGATAGTTGACTATGATATCTGACCATGTCCTAAAATGAACACCGTACCTATTATATTTCACAAGTTGTTCATTCGTTTGTCACGATAAGGGTCTTCTCTTAGCGAACTGTAATGCCTCTGGCTCTTATTTTTCTCCCATCTGTTCAATTTCACGGTTGGTTTAATGTTTTATTTATGTACGTGGTTCGGTTCACTAATGTCTATGCATATCCCATCAGGTCTGGCTCACATTTTAATTGCTCATCGTCACTGTAATGTCATCCAGTTAAGTTTTGGCTTTGGGGGCCCGATGACCGCTTCCGCGGGGCCTATGACCGTTTTTCACGTTATTCGTTTAGGGGTACAATATGGTTGTAGGCTGGTTAGTGTCCTAGGTTCACTGTCGGAGGGGGTCATGGTTATGGGAGTCCCAAGTCATACTGGTGCTGCATAAGTGGTTTATATTAAAAATAAAATCAGGCCATTAGTCTCGCACTCATGGCTACGCCATTAGAGTCTCACGCATGGCTTCTCCGTTTAAGTTTGACACGCATGGCCCCGCCATTAGAGTCTCCGCGCATGGCTCCGCCATTAGAGTCTCCCGCGCATGGCTCCGCCATTAGAGTCTCCCGCGCATGGCTCCGCCATTAGAGTCTCCCGCGCATGGCTCCGCCATTAGAGTCTCCCGCGCATGGCTCCACCATTAGAGTCTCCCGCGCAGCCTTAGAGAATGATGATTCATTCCAGCCGGCCGTGACACAGTAGCAACAGTGGCCTGGGGGGCAATTGCAATTTTCCCCCATGTCCCCCGGCCCAGTCCGCCCCTGAATCAGGCTAACGCTAGCTATTTGTGTTCGGCCCGGCCCACCTATGGCCAGTCCGGCCCTGCCTCTGGCTGTGCTGAAGTCTGTGGTGAAGGTGTTATGCTGAGAAGATGAGGAGGTGGTAGAGGAGGAAGAGGAGTAGGAGGAGGAGGCAACAGGAGGCAAAGAGAAATGTCCTGCAATCCTCGGGGGTGGAAATACATGCGCCAAACAGCTATCTGCCTCAGGCCCACTTCATTTACCCAGTGTGGTTAGGGAGATACAACGGCCCGGCCCTGGCTGTGCTTACTGGTCCACGTATCGGTAGTTATGTGGACCTTGCAACAGATGGCGTTGCGCAGTGCACACCTTATTTAGTACGTCACTTGCTTGTGCAGTTAAGGGATGGCTCGCCTGGAAATGTAGTGGCTGCTTGGAACGATGTACTGTGGGACAGCCACCGCCATAAGGTTTTAAAAACTCTCCGTCTCCACTAGACGGAATTACAGCATTTCAAAGGCCATCAATTTTGAAATGCTGGCATTCATGGCCATGGATCGAGAGTGGGTAGGGGGGTACTTTTTTCTTTCGATCCAGTGTTTGGGAGATGGACATCTGAATGCTTTCATGGGACACTGTGGTGGTGCTTGTTAAAGGTGACGGATGTGGTGGCGTTGGTGTCAGATTCTTCGTTTGCGGGGTGGCCGTTGCAACTGTCACTCCAGGGGTGGAGGAAGAGGCCGAGATTGCAGCAGAAGAGGAAGCAGGAGGAGCCAGAGACTTTTCTTGGTTTTGGAGGTGTTTACTCCACTGCAGCTCATGTCTTGCTCTTAGATGCCTGGTCATGCAGGTTGTTCTCAGGTTAAGAACGTTTATGCCTCGCTTTATTCTCTGATTACACAGCGTGCAAACCACTCGTGTCTTGTCGTCTGCACATTGTGTGAAGAACTGCCACGCTGGGGAACACCTTGAAACTGTCTTTTTGTGTGCTCAGTCCTTGGGTGCGGTGGGCAGTAGCAGGCGCAGTGTCTAGGGGAAGGGCGCTCTGCTTCTGCACCCTGCTCCCTCTTTTGCTGTGCTGGTGTCTCTGTGTAGGGTCTAGGACCTCATCGTCCTCCACATCATCTTACAGCAAGTCTTCTGCACCCCTGCCCTCCTTGTCGGTTTGCACACTGCTGAAAGCCACAGCAGTTGGCACCTGCGTTTCGTCATCATCAGAGACGTGCTGCGGTGGTCTTCCTATGTCCTCATCCTCAAGCATAAGTGGTTTTGTATCGGTGCATTCAATCTCTTCCACTTCTGGAGCAGGACTAGGTGGAACCCTGCCAGGAGAGTCATTAAAAAGCATGAGAGTCTGCTGCATGACTGGGGGCTCAGAATGCTTGGCTGACTTGCAAGGGGGTGAGGTGCTATATAGCTGCCCATGGCTTGCAGGTGCCAACTCTGAGTTTTCTACAGTGGACCAGGTGGGAGACAATGTGAAGGTACTGGAGGCACTATCAGCCACCCAATCTACTAGCGCCTGTACGTGCTCTGGCCTCACAATTCGTAGAGCGGCACTCAGGCCTACTAAATAACGTGGAAGGCCCTGTCATCTACACGAACCTGAGAAAGGTGTTTTATTTGGGCGTGTAGCTGGCACAGATCCACCACGTCCTCTCCCTGCAACAGGAGCCCCACCAACACCAGCAGCACTACGACCATGGCCACGTCCCTTATTTGACGCTCTCCTCGTTCTTTTCGGTAACCCAACGAAGTAACAGACAGATTTAATAAAACTTGTTCCCTGTCAGGTATGCCGTGCCCGTGTCATAAACCGAAAAGATTGGTTTTAGTCACACCTCTATGTGACATATGAATTTATTACACTTTGTGCCCTACCTAATATGCCCTGGTGTTATAAAGATAAGATATTTCTAGGTCACACCACAATATGAGAAACAAATTTATTACATTGTGTGGCCTGCTCAATACGCCCTGGCAGCGTGTTAAAGATAAAAGATTGGTTAAGGTCACAAGTTACTTTGAAAGATATGAGGGGCACAGATCCCCAACAATCAGTAGTACGCCACCTAAGTTACTGAATCAATTTTGGCAAGTTAGGTATGCAGTGCAGCAGGAACACCAATGCATGCCGCAGGGGTACTTTATGGGCCAAAATGATAATTTTTTTTAACCACAATGTTCCTAGTGTAATTTACAGATTTTATTTTATTTGCAGTACAAGGCAAAAGGGTACTTTATAGGAAAAAAAGAGTATTTTTTCAACCACAGTGAAACAGATAAATTAACAGATTATTTTTCACTATCAGATTGCCTGTACAGGCAGAGGATGGAATTTATTTCAACCAAATATATGATTTCTTCAGCTCCAGTGAAACTGACAAATACAAGTGAAATTCTTTCACTAGCAGTCATACACAGCAGGCCACAAATTCACTTTGTGCCAAAAATTACGTGTTTTTTCCACCCACAATGTCCCAGTGGATTTTACTGATTTTATTTGATTTGCAGTACAAGGCAAAAAGATACTTTATAGGGAAAAAAGGGGATTTTTTTCAACCGCAGTGAAACAGATAAATGAACACATTATTTTTCACTGTCAGATTGCCTGTGCAGGCAGAGGATGAGATTTATTTCAACCAAATCTCTGATATCTTTAGCCTCAATGAAACAGATGAATTAACAGATTATTTTCACTATCAGATTGCCTGTTCAGGCATAGGATGGAATTTATTTCAACAAAATATATGATTTCTTCAACCACCAATGAAACTGATGGATGCAAGTGAAATTCCTTCACTAGCAGTAGTACAGAGCAGGCCAACAATTTACTTTGTGCCAAAAATTATGTGTTTTTTCCACCCACAGTGTTTTAGTGGAATTTACTGATTTTATTTGATTTGCAGTACAAGGCAATAAGAAACTTTATGGGAGAAAAAAGAGGATTTTTTCAACCACAGTGAAACAGATGAATTAACTGATTATTTTTCACTTTCAGATTGCCTGTGCAGGCAGAGGATGGAATTTATTTCAACTAAATATCTGATTTCTTAAACCCCAGTGAAACAGATGAATTAACAGATTATGTTTCACTATCTGATTGCCTGTTCAAGAATAGGATGGAATTTATTTAAACAAAATATATGATTTCTTCAACCACCAATGAAACTGACAGATGCAAGTGAAATTCTTTCACTAGCAGTAGTACAGAGGATGCCACAAATTTACTTTGTGCCAAAAATTACGTGTTTTTTCCACCCACAATGTCCAGTGGAATTTACTGATTTTATTTTATTTGCGGTACAAGGCAATAAGGTACTTTATGGGAAAAAAAGGTGATTTTTTTCAACCCCAGTGAAACAGATGAATGAACACATTATTTTTCACTGTCAGATTGCCTGTGCAGGCAGAGAATGGAATTTATTTCAACTAAATATCTGATTTCTTAAACCCCAGTGAAACAGATGAATTAACAGATTATTTTTCACTATCAGATTGCCTGTGTAGTCAGAGGACAAAATTTATTTCAACAAAATATATGCTTTCTTCAACCCGTGTGAAACTGGCGGATGCAAATGAAATTCTTTTACTAGCATTAGTACCGAGCAGGCCACAAATTTACTTTGTGCCAAAAATTACGTGTTTTTGCCTCCCACAATGTTTTAGTGGAATTTACTGATTTTATTTGATTTGCAGTACAAGGCAATAAGAAACTTTATGGGAGAAAAAAGAGGATTTTTTCAACCACAGTGAAACACATGAATTAACAGATTATTTTTCACTATCAGATTGCCTGTGCTGGCAGAGGATGGAATTAATTTCAACCAAATATCTGATTTCTTCAACCCCAGTGAAACTGACGGATGCAAGTGAAATCCTTTCACTAGCACTAGTACCGAGCAGCCAAAAAAATACTTTGTGCCAAAAATAACGTGTCTCAGTGGAATTTACTGATTTTATTTGATTTGTAGTACAAGGCAATAAGGTACTTTTATAGGAGAAAAAAGAGGATTTTTTCAACCCGAGTGAAACAGATGGATTTTCTGATTACTTTTCAGTGTCAGATTTGCTGACCAGGCAGAAAAGGCACTTAATGAAAAAAAATATATGATAATTCACCCACAGTGAAACAGATGAATTTACAGATTATTTTGACAAAAAAAAAGGGCCCAGAATCTGATGGATTCATAGAATTAATGACAAGGATATATGTAGCACAGGGGTACTTTACAGAACAAAATTGTCACTCCCTAGGTCCCTAAAATCACAAACGGAGTAACAGTATTATTTTTGCCTTCCCCAGCCAGATATGCAGTGCAGGTGCACTTAAAAATGGGTAAATTTTGCCAAATGAAGTAAAAAGACTGGATTCAATTACTGTTCCTGGCACATATGCAACTGCAAGTGCATGTCACTTGCACAAAATGGCCGCCGACACCAATCACTCACAGAAAAAAAAGTTTTTGTCATCTGCCTCATAAAAAAAACACTGCCATTGCACACACAAGAATATAAAAGGTTGTAGATCACTCAGTGAACACAATTCTGATATCAGATATTATCAGCTAAGTTTGTTTCCTATTCTCCAGCAGCAACCTGTCCTTACACTAAGAGCAGCAGAGTGACGTGCGGCGCTACGTGACTCCAGCTTACATAGAGGCTGGGTCACATGCAGCACTTAGCCAATCACAGCCATACCATTAGTAGGCATGGCTGTGATGGCTTCTAAGGGCAAAGTAGTTAGATGCTTGTTGATTGGCTGCCCAGCAGCTTTTCAACAAGCACCATAAAATCCGCCGAACAATGAACCCGAACCCGAACAATTACAAAAATGTTTGGGTTCGGGTCCGGGTGCCAAAAATCCCAAAATTCGGGTTCCCTCAACTCCAGTGGTTATTTCTCCAAGATATTTTGCATAATTTTTCCACACCAGCTTGTCACCAGATGACCAGCTTTTTAAAACATGATTTCTGTCCTATATATACTATATCAACAAAATTATTTGGTGTAACAGATCAACGGGTGTGGACCCGCTGTGCCACTTACCGGTTTGGCTTTGGGCCAAACTTGGGAGCGGAGTCTAAGTGTCCCCCTGGTTTTCACCCTTTATCCCGCTCCAGGATGCGGAAGCTGGACTCAGCTGCAGGGGAGACACCAGGTCGCTACCGCAAGAGTGGTCCCGGTTAAGTGGCAGCTGGCCGGGCAGGCCAGAAAGCCCCGATGCTAGCACCGGGGAACAGGCAATATAGCAGACAGCCGCAGGATAATGCTGAGCTGAACAAGCGGTATAGCAGAGCTAGTGCTGTGAGAACAGCAGAGCTGAGTTAGTCCAGGTGGAGCTGGTGTGACGATCTGCACAGCAGACAGAGGCGTGGTCGACAGTCCGGGTCTTTAACTTGAGAGCAGCGAGGTACAAGAGGATCAAGCAGAGACAAGGTCAGGATACAGGCAGAGGTCATAAACAGGATATCGAATGCAGGAACAACAGGAGCCTTAGCTGTAGGAAGTACAATATTGCTCAGGCATTGCAGGAAGGGGGAAGCACCCTTATAAAGGTGGTGCCTGGCCAGGATTGGAGAGAGGGCAGAATCAGGAGCGTGCATTAACCCTTAAGGTACGAGGACGCCTGCGGCTCCTACAAGATATAACAGAGGCTGTCGTAGCCTGCGACAGCGCAGGAAAGCAGGCCGGAGCCTGCAGCGAAGAGGAGGGGCCCCGCGTGCAGCTCGACTGAGGTATGTAGTCGGACGCACTGCACGCTGGCGGCTGCCAACTGCCATTGTTACATTTGGACACCTTCACTTTCCACATACAGGAGATTTTATGACATCCCATTCTAAATCCATAGACATTAATCTGGAGTTTGACCTCCCCCTATTCCCTTTGCAGCTGAAACGGCTTATGGTCTTCTAGGTAGGTTTTCTTGCAAGATTTTGCAGTGTGTCTGTTGGAATTTTTGACCATTCATCCAGAAGAGCATTTGTGAGGTCAGACATTGACTTTGGAGAAGGCCTGGCTCACAATCTCCATTCTAGTGCATCCCAATGGTGTTGGATGGGGTTGAGGTCGGGGCTCTGTGTGGCTAGTCAGGTTCTTCCACACCAAACTGTCACTGCTTTCCCTGTCAGAGATCTGAGAAGATCGGATAGACTTGCGGACACGTGAGTCTATCTGTTTTTCCTTTCTGTTTGTTATTGTTGGCAGGATCCCACCTCTCCACAGGTTCTGCTCGTTATCAGTGAGGAGGCTCTATTCAAGTCTGCCTCTCACTGCTGGCCATGCGGTTAATATTTCTGCTGGAGTTCTATGAAAGTTATTTGTGGATCATCTGATTCCTTTTCATCTCAAACTAAGTTCTCCTGTTGTCTCCTTGGTGTGTGTGTTGTTTCTAGGCCTCAGGGAGATGCTGGTCCCTTCACTTTTGGAAGGAAATGGCTGTCTCATCTCCTGCTCCCTAAGTTATGGTGTGCAACAGTATCAGCAGGGCATAGGTTCCAGCGTATGATTTCCTTCACCATCAGGACTTGCTCATACTGTCAGCAGTCAGGGAAAGGCTCAGGGATTGTTAGGAGGTTACCATTCCCTCTTCCCTAGCTTTGAGACCTAGTCTGCTTTCTGTCATTGTTTATTTAGTGTTCCTCATATCCCCACCTACCCATGACACAAACTCGCCAAACCAAGCCTTTGTGGGGCTTTCTTTGTGCACTGGGGTGCAGTCATGCTGGAATAGGAAAGAATCTTCCCCAAAATGTTCCCACAAAGTTGGCAGGAAACAAATGTCCAAAATGGATTGGTATGCTGAGGCATAAAAGGGAACCTGTTAGCACATTTGCCAAATGCAGCTACTGAAATGACTTGATGACTCCATGAGCCAAATTTACATACAGAAATGTACATTTACAATGTGGATTTACAACAAAATGTCTAAACAGTTTTAGCAGACACAGAAATGATGTTGCTGTGCTGTGCTCTACTGCATCATATTACTAGTTGCATATGCAAATGTGCTGACAGGTTCCCTTTCAACAGCACCTGTCAGCAGGATCAACATTACTATAGCAGGTAAAATGCCTCATAGGGTTGATCCTGTGGATTAAAATTACACTTGTGAAAACCGGTTGTAGCATTCCTGAAAAAGGCTTTTATTTTGTATGTAAATTAGGTCTGTAATGCACCAAAGAGCATGACTAGCACTAGAAAACTGAGTAGCAGAGGTCCACTGAGAGACTAGGCCCCACCCCTCACTGCATGTATTCTTGGTTTAATGGGGATGACCTTGCCCATACTTCACTGGAATTATGAGGCCTAGGACAACCCATGAAAGACCCCCTTAGCATTTTCTCTCCTCCACCAAACTTTAGAGTTGGCATAATGTAGTAAGACAGATGAAGTCCTTCTGACATTTGCCAAACCCAGACTCATCCGTTGGACTGCCAGATAAAGAAGTGTGATTCATCACTCTACAGAACATGATTCTACTGCTCCTGAGTCCACTAGCAGCATGCTTTACATCACTCTATTAGACGCTTGGCATTGTGCTTGGTGCTGTGATGCTTGCATGCAGCTGCTTGGCCATAGAACCCATGCCATGAAGCTGACTTGTTGCCGCAGTGACGTCCTATTACAGGACCACACTGGATTTTAGTGAGCCCTTTAGAACAAGATATTCTTTCACAAATGTTTGTAGAGGCAGACAGCGTGGCAGGGGCTGGATTTTATACACCTGTGGCAATGGGACAGAATAAAACTTTTGTCCATATCTTATACATGCGTCTACCTTTTTATAAGTAGTTGGAAACACACAACCTAGTCTTATCTATATTCTGAATGCTTTGTAGTCTGATGCATACAATATCAACCCTGGCACCTTCTTTTATCCATAATTTAATTGCATTTTCTCATTGTCAAAGAAAAATAAAATAAGTGCAGAATTGTGTAAATGAAAAGCAATAATCTTTTTCATCTAAGTCAGCTGAAACTCAGTATATGCACTCACAGAAAAAAATAACGCATCAAGAAGGAGTTATTGGAATAGAATGAAACTTTCTATGTGTGAATGCAATGATTAAATATGTAAGTGATTACAATATTTGTGCGAAAGGAGAAGTTTGTTGGGGAAAATTCTACAACTCAAAGGAGGTTGGGCACGTAGGTATACAGATTATGTATGGTATCCTGCGGCACATTTTTGTAGGTTGCCGAAGCATGTGTACCAGCTGGTCCCATAAACGCTTGATTTGCAATAATTCTGGAGACGGATCCTTTCTATTGGTGGCCTGTCCGTCCAGAGCCTATTTACCATGTGTGTGTGCCCTCATGTAACCACTACTCCAAAATAAAACTAACACCTAGGTCAGAAGTGCCTAGATGGCGGGCAATTCGTCAACATGACCGTACTATGAAGGTCCAATGATCCACCCCCCCTCTCAAAGTCTTGCAACTGGGCATAATGTGTTCGAGTGCATTGTAGAGGCATGTCTAACAGTCTACAATCTCTCACCAGGCAGTAATTTGTCATTTGATGTTGAGTTCAATTTTTTTTTTCTGTCACACAATCATGAACGAACACGTTATCAATGTACCATCTATGTGTTAGGGAAATGCTACGCTGGGTCCCCCAGACACCGTTGAGGTGTCACCATGTGTTTCTGGTAAGGCGTGGGGCACCCTAATGGAAAAGAAGTCCAGAGAGTCAGGGTTTATAGTTAACCAACTAAACAATACATTGACACCTTCCAACATAAAAAAATTGCTTTTAATAGATAATTCAAAAAGTAACGAAAATAACCTGAAGGATAAACTTCAAAAACCTTCACTCTGATATAAGGTCCAGTCAGATAAATGCAGACAAATATCAATAAATGATGGATGAGGCAACACCAATAAAAAAATGGTTATGGCCTCTCTACTTACAGTTAGTAGACACAGCGAACCAAGATGTTCGGGGTTTATAGTTGAAGACCCTCAACCAAGAAATTGCTGTCTACATGGATTCAATATCTAGAAATCCTGGTACACAGTCCCCTGATGAACCAGTCTTTAAGCTGGGGAAACGCTGCGTCTCGAGGCATGATTATTAATTTTGCGGACACATTTTGTTATATATTTATATGTAGACACTATAACATCTTCTATTTTTCCTGGTCTATCCATATTCATCTTGTTTAGGGTTTGACTAGGGCGATTAGTAATTCTAGGAACGTGGACAGGGGACCCTCGCCATCAGGGGGTTTCTCTGGGCAAAGGGATAGATAGGGAAGCCAGGGTATAATAGGGATAATTTATATCTTTCCCTACACCAGGTTATCCAACATATGAAATGATGTATCCCAACGGCTCCTAAGTGTGTCTATTAACTGTAAGTAGAGAGGACATAACCATTTTTTTAATGGTGTTGCCTCATCCATCATTTATTAATATTTGTCTGCATTTATCAGACTGGACCTTATATCAGAGTGAAGAGTTTTGAAGTTTATCCTTCAGGTTATTTTCGTTACTTTTAGAATTATCTATTAAAAGCTATTTTTTAATGTTGGAAGGTGTCAATGTATTGTGTAGTCTGTAGACTTCCTCAGAATCATATTTGCCAATTGGTGGTTGTGTTTAAGCAGTATTTATAGTTAACCAACCAGTATACAGTTAACCAGTATCCATAATTCAGGTGCAAAACAATACAAACAAGGCATTGAGCTGGCTTCTCCAGTCTCCTCCCTGGCAGAAGAAGGGTTTGATGCTCTCACTCTCTCTCTCTCTCTCCTTCTCTCTCTCTCTCTCTCTCTCAGAAGGCTTGCATCCTGGCCAAAGGCCCAGAGTCTGTAGCAGAGTATCCCCATCTCAGCATCTTCTTCTGGTCACTCAACAGTCTGGCAGAGTCTAATCTTCTAAGCACTGTTGTCAAACTGCAGAACACTAGGTACTCTGACTGCTCTACGTATATAGAGTTTCTGGATAGACTAGAACCTTCTAGTGGGAGGGGTGGAGTAGAGAAACTCGGCACAGACAATTACAAAGTTACTACTCTCATCTGTCATAGGCTTACATTAGAGCTTCAATGATACTCAATGGCAATGACACAGCAGTTTTTCCAGACAAAAACAAGTTTCCAGACATTAATCTACTTGAGAATGCTCACCAACTAATCTGGAGCCTGGCCCACTGATCACCCCTCAGTTATCTACATACTTTAATAGAAATAATAAATAAATATGGCTAGCTCTCAGCAGTTCATTAGCGTATTTTATTAAATCAGTTCATATATGTATACTAAAGGCATTTAATAATTCACTACATGTATAACAAATAGTCGTATTCTAATCACCAAATAGTACAAATTCATATGATTAAAAAAACCTCGTATTTAAAACACATATACAAATTATAAATTTATTGGATGACCCAAGTCCCTAATGCAGAGCTCTCGCATTAAAAAATAAAATAGAACAAAGCAGCTGTAAAAAATTAGGACATCTAACTGGACAGGTTTCAAACGATGAATTCTGTGTGAGTAATGGAGATTTATATCTTTTGTTTCTTGATATTGGCTTCAATTACAGTAAATGTCTCGAGAGCTATATGATCAATGCAACTGCTCCTATAGACAACGCTTCTTGTGTCAATACGATTTATGACCGGTGCGCATTCCAGCTTTAAAATGTCTGTATTATATATCTCTGGTATTGCATGCAGTACTTAACCACATTGGAACTGCAGTCACTAGAGTGTATACACACTATGTTAATATCAGTGTAAGACAGCTTAGTGCTACTCATGATTGTGCTGGGTTCGCTGTGATTACAGCTATGTGCAGTGGTAAAGCCACAATATTGCTATCACCTGCAAACAACCCAAAAAAAAAAAAAAGTCTAAGGCCCCTTGCACACGAACGTATGCCCTCCGAGACATATAGTCCGTGAGGGGCCATGTCACGGAGCGGCATACATAGTGCGCACAGCATCATAGGTTACTATGATGCTATGCGCATCAGGCTGCCCGCGGAACTATTGTCCTGCACGCATAAGATCATATGAGTGCAGGACAATAGTCCCGCAGGCGGCCCGATGCGCACAGCATCCTAGTAACCTAGGATGCTGTGCGCTCCCGTGCGCACTATGTGTGCCGTTCTGGGACTTACGTCCCGCTCACGGACCGTATGTCTCGGAGGGCATACGGTTGTGTGCAAGGGGCCTTAGACTGTATTTTTTTTTTTTTTTGGTTGTTTGCAGGTCATAGCAATATTGTGGCTTTACCACTGCACATACATAACAATTTTAAGAAATTATATGAGTTTGTGATTCAAAAAGTAAGTTGAGACAACGCAGTGTGTGAATAGTGCTGCTACAAGGCTGGTATAATATACAGCTATTCGCTAATGAGATATATCAAATATAGTTTATTTTTCATTTATAGGCATTATATTATGTCATACAGCGTATAAAACACACAAGAAACAGCGATAGATATAAAATGCATTATATAAATGCTGCGAATCTGACAAACATTGCCCGGAAAGAGAGAACAGCATACACACATTCACACTAATTGCATTCACTTGTGTTGTCAGTGGGAGCAGGTATAAATTATGGATAAATCAAGCTATGTCCAAATTAATATAATGTAAAGTTGTCTACGATAAAGTTGATGCTACTGATCACGATAAGTTACAGCTCTTAGCAGTAGTTAGTAATATAAAAAGCATCATGTGAATAATGTGAACACAACAAATATGATTCGGTATAAGACGATCCAGTCCAGTTTTTTTTATTTTACCTGAAATGGTTTAAAATAACCCACTATGAAGTCCCAGTTTATATCCATTCCAATTTTATACCACTGAGGAAGCAACATTACTGTTCCGAAACGCATCTGGTGGCGGCCAGTAAGTTGACATTACAGACATTGATTTATATATGAAGATTATAAGAACAAATCCTGGACTAACATCCAGCTTGCCGGTGAGATTGAAGATATTGGGCGAGAACACACGGAGCGGAGAGTTGCCAGGAACTGCACCTACAAGCTGTAATCACAGCGAACCCAGCACAATTGTGAGTAGCACTAAGCTGTCTTACACTGGTATCAACATAGTGTGTATACACTCCAGTGACTGCCGTTCTAATGCGGTTAAGTGCTGCATGCAATACCAGAGATATATAATACAGACATTTTAAAGCTGGAATGCGCACCGATCATAAATTGTATTGACACAATAAGCGTTCTCTATAGGAGCAGTTGCATTGATCATATAGCTCCCGAGACATTTACTGTAACTGAAGCCAATATCAAGCAACAAAAGATATAAATCTCCATTACCCACACAGAATTCATAGTTTAAAACCTGTCCAGTTAGATGTCCTAATTTTTTATAGCCGCTTTGTTCTATTTTATTTTTTAATGCGAGAGCTCTGCATTAGGGACTTGGGTCATCCAATAAATATACCGTTTGTATATATGTGTTTTAAATACGAGGTTTTTATAATCATATGAATTTGTACTATTTGGTGGTTAGAATAGGGCTATTTGTTAAACATATTGTGAATTATTAAATGCCTTTTGTGTACATATATAAACTGATTTAATAAAATACGCTAATGAACTGCTGAGAGCTAGCCATATTTATTATTTTTTTCTATGAAAGTTTCCAGATATAACAACAGAGCTAAACCAGACATTCAAAAGGTCAGTCTGTCTGGTTTTGGTGGTGAACAAGTCTGCCTTTTCCCTCCCAAACATGCTCTTCATTAAACCCTATGGTAGCTCTGGAAAATTACAAGCTTCTCATTCAAAGTCCCAAACGTCTCTCAGTATTCATTAACCCTTTCCACAGATCCTCACACATATAGTGCAAATGAACATGATCTATATCACAACATACATATTAAATATAGACAGTAATAAACAGTGCAAGTTAACCCTTTCAAGTGAACTAAAGTAGGAAGTTTATAACTTTGCAAAGGGGAAAGAGGGGCAAATGTCCACAAATGTCCAGACTTCAAAGTACCCCTGCTCTAGATACTTATGTCTGGTGGACAAAACTAGTATGACCCATGGACAAACTTCACAGTAGGGGACAATACTGTGCCTCACCAGATGGAAACATAAGGTGTGCAGTCCGTGCATTGGCACATTGGTCCATGTCTACTGAACTGTGTTTACATTTTAATTCACTACATTATTAATCATTTGTTCCTCACTTAGTGGAGAACTATGAGAGTTTTTTGATTCTCAATAAGATAAAATGTAAATAAACATAAGTTAACCCTTTCATGACCAATGGTCATTGATGACCCCATGCCAACATCTAATTTTGCAAATCTGACATTTGTCACTTTATGTGGTAATAACTTTGGAACGCTTTTACTTATCCAAGCCATTCTGAGATTGTTTTTCTCATGACACTGTAATGCAAGGCACCAACAAACAGACCAGTGATGAAAGCAAAAAGGTGTTTATTCACCAGAAACATAAACGTCCAGAACACTTGCTGGTAACAAGAAATAATAACAAAAACCAGGCAAGGAGATTCCAGGAATAGTCCCAACCAGTGCTGAATGATGCTGTGCACTTGGCAGTCGAGTCACTCCAGATCTTGGGTCCGCTGCAAAGGACAAAGTTCCTGGCAGTCTTCAGTCACTAGCAGTTGTGACCTATACCTGGTTGAGGGAAAATAACAGTGGGCACTGATCACCCTGAGAGACCTCCTTTTAAATGCCTGCTGACCAATCCCAGGGTGCCAAGTGTCCACTTCCATAGGTGAACAAATTGCCCTGCACCTGAGTACATGGCCTAAGGCAATCACAAGTTGATTAACCCATGGCTGGCTCCCTAATCTACTTTGCTCTTGTGAGTCAGTATATTATGCGCCACTGGTCGACGAAGCGCATAAGAAGCGCGTACTCGCGACCGTGTATCCCTTTGCGAACCTGCCCTCGTGCGCACGCACGGACGCATGATCGACTCAGCGAGTATGCAAGCGTGTGGACCCAGATGCGGAAACGGAAGTCGTAGGAGACACCGGAGACAACCCTGGCCGCGGCGTCTTGTCACTCGCCTGGCCACTCTGTCCCCGGGACTCCGACGGTCCTCCCCTCCGATGTCCACGCGAACGCATCCCCGCACTGGTTCGCAAAGGGGTCAGCGCTGGTGCATCAGAGACACGCATAACCTGTCCCGCAACTCCACGAGGACCCCTCTTGGTTCCCCTGGAGTGCAAAGCAGGTGAGGATCTTACATTACCCCCCCCCTCGAGGAGGCGGCTCTGAAGACTCCAAGCAAGCTTTCCCCGGATTATCCCGGTGAAAAGCTGCCACCAACTCATCCGCATGCACCTGGCGAGCAGGTATCCAACATCTCTCCTCCGGACCAAAACCCTTCCAGTCCACCAAGTATTGAAGAGACCTTTGGACAAAACGAGAGTCCAAAATTCTGTTCACCTCGAACTCCGGTACCCCTTGGACCTCCAGCGGGATGGGGTCTGAATGAAGGGAGCGGAGTCGGCTGCCGATTTGAGAAGTGAAACATGAAAGGTGTTCACTCCTCGATCGACGGTGGAAGAGCAACCTTGTACGTAACTCGGTTGATCTTCTGTGTCACTGGGTATGGGCCAATGAATCGAGGACCCAACTTGGAAGATGGCTGACGCAGCGGAATGTTCCGGGTGGAGACCCACACCTGATCTCCCACCTTAAACTTTTGCTCTACAGTGCGATGACGATCAGCAAATTTCTTCTGTTGCGCCACCGCACTGCGGAGATTCCGCTGGGCCAACGACCAAATGGGACGTCTATCCTCGAACCATTGATCCACCACCGGTGAGTCAGTGGAGGGTCCAGCCAAAGAAGAGAGTCTTGGATCCCTGCCCCCACGCACCTGAACGGAGACATCTTAGTGGAAGCATGCTCAGAGTTGTTATAAGCCACCTCCGCAAAGGGTAGATACGCTGCCCATTCCTCCTGGCAGTCTGACACGAAGCACCGGAGATATTGCTCCAGGGTCTGGTTAGTCCTTTCCGTCTGACCGTTGGTCTCTGGGTGAAAACCAGAAGAGAAAGACAAATTAATACCCAATCGGGAGCAGAAAGAACGCCAGAAGCGAGAGATGAATTGCACTCCTCTGTCTGAAACAATGTCATCCGGCGCTCCGTGTAATCGAAAGACATGATTCAAGAACAGATCTGCCAATTCTCTGGCCGAGGGCAATCCAGGGAGTGGGATAAAATGGGCCATTTTACTAAAACGGTCCACCACTACCCAGATTACCGTACTTCCAGAGGACCTTGGCAAATCTAGTGATGAAATCCATGGAAATGTGAGTCCATGGAGCCTGGGGAATTGGCAGTGGGAGTAAAGTCCCAGAAGGGGCAGACCGGGACGGTTTACATCTGGCACAAACAGTACATGCCTGGATATAGGCCTTAACATCCACGGACATGTTGGGCCACCACACGTGACGCTTAACAAGGGCAAGTGTTTTCTTAACACCCAAATGCCCGGCAGACTTTGAGTCATGAAGCTGTTGGATGACCTTCAATCGAAGGTTAATGGGTACAAACCATCGACCCTCGGGTTTGTCAGGTGGACTCTCTGCCTGTGAAGGCTCAAGAAGAGAGGACAAGTCCTCCATTACTTCTGCGGCTCCCTAGGGCAGCAAGAAAACATTTAGTTGGGAGAATGTTTTCTGGCTCAGAGTCCAGGACGGAAGCAGCCTCAGGGAAGCAGCGGGACAGGGCATCTGCCTTCACGCTTTTGGAACCTGGCTTATAAGTGAGGCGGAAATTGAAGCGGGTGAAAACAATGCCCACCGGGCTTGTCGGGAGTTGAGTCTTTGGCACTCTCTAGATACTCCAAATTTTTGTGGTCAGTGTAAACCGTGATGGGATGTTCTGCACCCTCTAGCCAATGTCTCCACTCTTGAAAAGCCAATTTACTCCCAGAAGCTCTCTATTGCCGATATCATAATTACACTCGGCTGGAGAGAGCTTCCGAGAGAAGAAGGCACAGGGATGTAACCTCTCAGGGTCCCCAGAATACTGTGAGAGAACTGCCCCTACACCGACCTCTGAGGCATCGACCTCAAGAACAAAAGGTCTGGAGGTGTCTGGATGAGTAAGAATTGGTGCCGTGCAAAAGGCCTGTTTCAGCGTCTCAAAGGCTCTGACTGCCTCTCTCGTCCACTTAGAAGGATTAGCTCCTTCTTAGTGAGGTTGGTGAGAGGTACTACTATCGCAGAAAAATTCTTAATAAACTTGCGGTAGAAGTTGGCAAAGCCTAAGAAACGCTGCAACCCCTTAAGATCCTTAGGCTGAGGCCAATCCAAGACAGCAGAAAGTTTGGATGGGTCCATAGCCAATCCCTTTTCTGAGATAATGTACCCCAGGAAAGGCAATTCCTTCACCTCAAACAGACACTTCTCAAGTTTGGCATAGAGGCGGTTCTCCTCAGCTTCTGGAAAACCTGACACACGTGTCTCCGATGAGAGACCAGATCCGAAGAGTAGATTAGTATGTCATCTAGATAGACAACAACACATCTACCCAAGAAATCTCTGAGAACATCGTTGATGAACTCCTGGAAGACCGCTGGAGCATTACAGAGATCGAAAGGCATCACGAGATACTCGTAATGCCCGTCTCTGGTATTAAATGCGGTCTTCCATTCGTCACCCTCTCTAATGCGAACTAAATTATAAGCACCCCTTAAATCGAGTTTGGTGAAGACTCGTGCCCCTGCCACCTGAGAAAACAGATCATCAATCAGAGGCAGTGGATACCGATTCTTCACCGTAATCCGATTAAGGGCACGATAATCAATGCAAGGTCTCAAGCCTCCATCCTTCTTCTCCACAAAGAAGAATCCAGCTCCAGCAGGGGAAGTGGATGGACGAATGAAATTCTTCTCAAGGTTCTCTTTAATATACTCCCGCTGAGCCTGAACCTCAGGCCCAGTGAGATTATATAGATGCCCTCGTGGTGGCATGGTACCTGGCAACAGGTCTATAGGACAATCATATGACCTGTGGGGAGGTAACACATCAGCCCCCTGAGGACTGAACACATCTCGGAAATTATGATACTGCTGTGGTAAAGTACTTAATACTTCCATGGAGGCTAGTGACAGGTCGGAACGAATGCACTTAGTAAGGCATTCCGTACTCCACTGACAAATAAGACCCGAGCGCCAGTCCACTACTGGATTATGGAGCCTCAACCAAGGGAGACCCAAAATCACGGGAGTGGATGGCATGTCAAGGACAAAAGGCTTAAGGTCTCCCGATGATCAGCCCCCACCGTTACCTGTATTCCCGGAGTCATCCACACTGCACGACCATCTTGGAAGAGGGGATCCATCAATCGCGGTCACTGACATGGTGGTTTTCGGCTGGATCAACGGGATGCCAAGTCGACGAACCAAGGTTGAGTCCACAAAATTCCCAGCGGCCCCAGAATCGATTAGTGCTGAAAACTCATGGACCTTGTCTTGCCACCGTAAGGATATGGATACCATCACCCGGCTTGGAGGAGGGATAATAGCACCTAGGGGTTCTCCTCTATGCCCCCTAGGTTCATTCGCTTCCGCCGGCAGGAGGGGACAGGTTTTAACGAGGTGTCCAGACTTTCCGCAAAATAGGCACAGGCCTTTCTGCTGGCGACGAGCCTCGTTCTGCCTGTGTGAGATGGGAGGATCCAACCTCCATTGGCTCTTCGGCCGATTTAAGAGGCCCTGGATGTGGTCGAGAGGATGAAAACCGAGACGACCGCTCCACTCGCCTCTCACGGATTCGCCTGTCGGCATCGATTGCCTGAGAGATAGCCATTTCCAACGAGAAGGGGTAGGCAAGGCCAAAAGAAGATCCCGGACCGCATCCGAAAGTCCCAAACGGAAGCGATGGCGTAGGGCTGCGTCGCCCCAGGTGGTGAAAGCTGCCCATCGCCTGAATTCTGCAGCGTATTCTTCAGCTGGGCGGCGGCCTTGTTGAATATGCTCAAGATTGGTCTCTGCGGTGCGAGTACGATCCGGGTCATCGTAAATCACAGCCATAGCCTCGAAGAAGGCGCCCACTGACGAAAGAGCTGTATGGTCTTGAGGCAAATTAAATGCCCAACGTTGGGGGTCTCCACGTAGCAGTGACATTACAATCCCAATTCTCTGCCTGAGAGTGCCAGAAGCCATCGGACGCAACTGGAAATAAAGGAGACAGGAGTCCCTGAAGTTTAAGAACTCCTGTCGCTCTCCTGTGAAGGAGTCAGGTAGAGGGATCTTTGGTTCTGTTTGATGCCTTGCGATAGTGACGGGTAGTGCTGAGGCTCCCTGGATCAGCTGCTGAACCTCCTCCATCACAGTTGTCAGTTGCTCTTGGATTTGCGCTGCAGCGGCTGCTGGTATATTTGGGCGCCGTTGGAACAGCAGGTTAACGGCTCCCGTCACTTCACTCAGCTGCTGCTGGATATTGTCCATGGCAACTGTTAGTTGGGCCCACTGTTCTGTAATGCAAGGCACCAACAAACAGACCAGTGATGAAAGCAAAAGGTGTTTATTCACCAGAAACATAAACGTCCAGAACACTTGCTGGTAACAAGAAATAATAACAAAACCAGGCAAGGAGATTCCAGGAATAGTCCCAACCAGTGCTGAATGATGCTGTGCACTTGGCAGTCGAGTCACTCCAGATCTTGGGTCCGCTGCAAAGGACAAAGTTCCTGGCAGTCTTCAGTCACTAGCAGTTGTGACCTATACCTGGTTGAGGGAAAATAACAGTGGGCACTGATCACCCTGAGAGACCTCCTTTAAATGCCTGCTGACCAATCCCAGGGTGCCAAGTGTCCACTTCCATAGGTGAACAAATTGCCCTGCACCTGAGTACATGGCCTAAGGCAATCACAAGTTGATTAACCCATGGCTGGCTCCCTAATCTACTTTGCTCTTGTGAGTCAGTATATTATGCGCCACTGGTCGACGAAGCGCATAAGAAGCGCGTACTCGCGACCGTGTATCCCTTTGCGAACCTGCCCTCGTGCGTACGCACGGACGCATGATCGACTCAGCGCGAGTATGCAAGCGTGTGGACCCAGATGCGGAAACGGAAGTCGTAGGAGACACCGGAGACAACCCTGGCCGCGGCGTCTTGTTACTCGCCTGGCCACTCTGTCCCCGGGACTCCGACGGTCCTCCCCTCCGATGTCCACGCGAACGCATCCCCGCACTGGTTCGCAAAGGGGTCAGCGCTGGTGCATCAGAGACACGCATAACCTGTCCCGCAACTCCACGAGGACCCCTCTTGGTTCCCCTGGAGTGCAAAGCAGGTGAGGATCTTACAGACACATTGTACTTCATAATAGTAATAAATTTGAGTCAATATATTTCACCTTTATTTATGAAAAATTCTGAATTTGACCAAAAATTTAGAAAAGTTCGCCATTTTTAATTTCTCTGCTTTTAAAACAGAAAGTGATACCTCATAAAATATATATTACTTAACATTCCCCATATGTCCACTTTATACTGGCATCATTATTTAGTAAATGTCATTTTATTTTTTTAGGACGTTAGAAGGCTTAGAATTTTAGAAGCAATTCTTAAACTTTTTAAGAAAATTTCCAAAACCCACTTTTTAAGGACCAGTTCAGTTATGAAGTCACTTTGTAAGGCTTACATAATAGAAACCCCCCCCATAAATTACCCCATTGCAGAAAATACACCCCTCAAGTTATTCAAAACTGATTTTACAAACTTTGTCAACCCTTTAGGTGTTGCACAAGAATTAAAGGGAAATGGAGATGAAATTTCTAAATTTCACTTTTTTTGGCAGATTTTCCATTTTAATAAAAACAATTTCTTTAACACATTGAGGGTTAACAGCCAAACAAAATTCAAAATTTATTACCCTGATTCTGCAGTTTACAGAAACATCCCACATGTGGGCGTAAACCGATGTAAGGGTACACGGCAGGGCGCAGAAGAAAAGAAGCGCCATATGTTTTTTGGAAGGCAGATTTTGCTGGACTGGTATTAGTAGAGATGTTGCGAACATAAAATTTTCCGTTCACAAACGCCGAACGCGAATTTACGCAAATGTTTGCGAACAGGCGAACCGCCATAGACTTCAATAGGCAGGCGAATTTTAAAACCCACAGGGACTCTTTCTGGCCACAATAGTGATGGAAAAGTTGTTTCAAGGGGACTAAAACCTGGACTGTGGCATGCCGAAGGGAGATCCATGGCAAAACTCCCATGGAAAATTACGTAGTTGATGCAGAGTCGGGTTTTAATCCATAAAGGGCAGAAATCACCTAACATTCCTAAATTGTTTGGAATAACGTGCTTTAAAACATCCAGTGTGTGTATACAATCAGGCATGATGTTGTATCGGTCAGGAAATATAAGGGTTATGCCCAATTCACAGTGACAGACTAAACTCTGACAGACCAAATTCCCCGTTTAACCCCTTAAGGACTCAGGGTTTTTTCATTTTTGCGTTTTTGTTTTGCGCTCCCTGCCTTCCGAGAGACATAACTTTTTTTATTTTTACGTTCACAAGGCCATATGAGGGCTTTTTTTTGCAGGACAAGTTGTACTTTCCGACGCCACCATTTAATATTGCATATGATGTAGTGGGAAGCGGTAAAAAAATTCCAAATGGGGTGAAATTCCAAAAAAAAAGCAATTCCAACAGTTTTACGGGTTTTTAAATTACGACGTTTGATGTGCGATAAAACTGACCATTTAGTTTTATTCTACAGGTCAGTACGAATTCGGAAATACCCAATATGTATATTTTTTCTTGCGTTTTGATAGTGAAAAAAAATTCAAAAGTGTGAGCCCTATAACTTTTTTGTAAGTGAGTGTATGGCATTGTATGGGGGCTTATTTTTTGCGGGGCGATCTGAACTTTTAGTTGACCTATATAAATCAGTCATCTGATTGCTTCTAACATAAACTCCAATACACTTGTATTGGAGTTTATGAGGATTTTACTACTTTCCTATGAAACCATATTGCTAACAAGGGCTGCATAGGAAATAGTAAGTAGTAACCTCGAATAATTCATTGAGTTCGAGGCTATTACATCCAGCACTGCATGGATACAGCGAAGAAAGAATAGCCGGGACGGCACTCACCATTCGATGCACTTTATTCAGATATACTTGCAAGTTTCGGCAGTATGGGGCAGACCGCCTTAGCGTGGACGCCCGCAACAGGCGACGGCCGTTTCGCGCAACCGCGCTTCCTCAGGCACTGACGTGGAGACGTACACTATTCCTCCTCCTTATGACGGCAGGTTTGCGTGTTGCCAGGCATCCACAGACGCTGCCCCAATACATAAGGTATAACATAAAACGGACATACACATTAACAAATGCAGCACAAATTCACAATTATAAAAACATATTGTGAATTTGTGGTGTAATCCCCATTAGTATGTCTTGCACAATTGACAATGCCGTCCAGTGCACATCTTGCATGATGTATGCAGTCCTGGAACAGCCGTTTGAGGGTGCATATCTTTGTTCAAAATGTGAGCAAATTACCCGTTTGGAATCGCACATCGAGTCTCTAAACGGGCATATTGCAACACTGAGAGCCACTGACAATTTGCAAAAGAGTTTGCTGCTCACCGAGCAAGCAGTCTTTGGGGTAGATGTGGGGGAGGGTGGTAGCGAGGAGGCTGAGGAGAGTGAGGTAGCTAGCTGGGTGACAGTAAGAAAGCGGGGTAGAGGGAAGAGTGCCAGGGAGGCTAGCCCTGATCTGACACACCCCAACAAGTTTGCACGTTTGGCAGATGAGGGGGTGGCAGCTCAGGGACAGCACCGCTGCAGCCAGACACTTCCTCTGCTGGTCAGGGAATGTCAGCTCCAGTAAGCAGGGGACCAGGAGAGCAGGGCAGGCCAGACAGGTGCTGGTAGTGGGAGACTCAATTATTAGGGGAACAGATAGGGCGATCTGTCACAAAGATCGTGATCGCCGAACAGTGTGCTGTCTTCCTGGCGCTAGAGTTCGACACATCGCAGATCGGGTTGACAGATTACTGGGAGGGGCTGGAGAAGATCCAGCGGTCATGGTCCATATCGGAACCAATGACAAAGTTAGAGGAAGGTGGAGCGTCCTTAAGAATGATTTCAGGGATTTAGGTCAAAAGCTTAGGGCCAGGACCTCAAAGGTAGTATTTTCGAAATACTGCCTGTACCACGGGCCACACAAGAGAGGCAGCGGGAGATTAGAGAGGTTAACAAGTGGCTCAAGAACTGGTGTAGGAAGCAGGGTTTTGGGTTCATGGAGAACTGGGCCGACTTTGCTATCGGCTACAGGCTCTATCGTAGGGACGGGCTGCACCTCAATGGGGAAGGGGCAGCCGTGTTGGGAGAGAAAGATGGCTAGAAGGTTGGAGGAGTGTTTAAACTAGGGACTGGGGGAGAGAATTACATTATAGGAGGGGAAGATAGTGCAGATAGAGACCGGGGGCAAGGTAGTGGGACTGGGGGAGAAATGGAAGGAGGGACTAGAAAAGTTCAGAAGGAAAGGTGTAGGGCAAAAAATATGCACAAACCTCTCAAATGTCTGTATACTAATGCCAGAAGCCTGACTAATAAAACTGGGGAACTGGAATTAGTGATGTGTGAGGAGGATTATGACATAGTGGGAATAACTGAGACATGGCTGGATGATAGCTATGACTGGGCAGTTAATGTACAAGGTTACAATCTGTTCAGAAAGGATCGTCAAAACCGGAGAGGGGGAGGGGTCTGCCTTTACATAAAGTCCTCTCTAAAGCCCACACTCCGGGAAGACATCTGTGAGGGACACGGAAATGTGGAGTCATTGTGGGTGGAGATAAATGGAGCCAAAAACAATAATAAATTACTAATAGGAGTTTACTATAAACCACCTAATATACCAGAGTCCGCAGCAAATCTATTACTAAACGAGATAAACAAGGCGGCAAACCATAATCAGGTGGTTATTATGGGGGACTTCAACTACCCAGATATAGACTGGGAAACTGAAACCTGTACATCCCATAAAGGAAACAGGTTCTTGGCAATAGCCAAAGACAATTACCTTTCCCAAATGGTTCAGGACCCAACTAGAGGGACGGCCATACTGGACTTAACCTTCCAATTATCCTTCAAACGAGAGTTTCTACAGGGAGGAACAAGAATACCGGACTTCAAAAAAGCAAAATTTAGCCAACTAAGAGAGGCCATAGGCCCAATTAACTGGGACATAGTCCTCAAAAATAAAAATACAACCACAAAATGGGAGATTTTTAAAAGCATTGTAACATCAAATTGTGATCGATGCATACCTTATAGAAATAAAAGGCTAAGAAATAAGAAGAAACCAATGTGGATAAATAGAACCGTAAAAAAGCAATAAATGACAAAAGAAAGCATATAAATCACTAAAACAGGAGGGAGCCAGGAAGCACTGATAAACTATAAGGAAAAAAATAGAATATGTAAAAAATAATAAAAACTGCCAAACTAGAGACCGAGAGATTAATTGCCAAAGAGAGCAAAACTAACCCTAAAATGTTTTTCAATTATATAAATGGTAAAAAATATAAACCTGAAGGAGTCGGCCCTCTACATAGCAATGAGGGGAGTTGCAGAAAGCGATGAGGATAAAGCCAAGCTATTAAATATTTTCTTCACCACTGTTTTCACTGAGGAAAATAAACTGTCAGATGAAATGCAAAATGTAAAAGTAAATTCCCCTTTAAAAGTGCCCTGTCTGACCCAGGAAGAAGTACAGCAGCGACTTAAAAGATTAAAATAGACAAATCGCCAGGACCGGATGGCATACACACCCGTATCCTAAGGGAATTAAGTGATGTCCTAGCCAGACCCTTATTTTTGATATTCACGGACTCCATACTGACAGGGAATGTTCCACCAGACTGGCGTATAGCAAATGTGGTGCCAATATTCAAAAAGGGTCCAAAAACAGAGCCTGGAAATTATAGGCCGGTAAGTTTAACATCTGTTGTGGGTAAACTGTTTGAAGGTTTTGTAAGAGATGCTATCTTGGAGTATCTCAATGAAAATAAGCAAATTACACCATATCAGCATGGCTTCATGAGGGATCGGTCATGTCAAACTAATTTAATCAGTTTCTATGAGGAGGTAAGTTCTAGACTTGACAGCGGCGAATCAATGGATGTCGTATATCTGGACTTCTCCAAAGCATTTGACGCTGTACCTCATAAAAGGTTAGTATATAAAATGAGAACACTTGGACTAGGAGAAAATATCTGTATGTGGGTAAGTAACTGGCTCAGTAATAGAAAACAGAGGGTGGTTATTAATGGTACACACTCAGATTGGGTCACTGTCACTAGTGGGGTACCTCAGGGTTCAGTATTGGGCCCTATTCTCTTCAATATATTTATTAATGATCTTGTAGAAGGCTTGCACAGTAATATATCAATTTTTGCAGATGACACTAAACTGTGTAAAGTAATTAACACTAAAGAGGACAGTTTTCTGCTACAGAGGGATCTGGATAGATTGGGGGCTTGGGCAGAGAAATGGCAGATGAGGTTTAACACTGACAAATGTAAAGTTATGCACATGGGAAGGAATAATGCAAGTCACCCGTACATACTAAATGGTAAAACACTCAGTAACACTGACATGGAAAAGGATCTAGGAATTTTAATAAATAACAAACTAAGCTGTAAAAACCAGTGTCAGGCAGCTGCTGCTAAGGCCAATAAGATAATGGGTTGCATCAAAGGGGCATAGATGCCCGTGATGAAAATATAGTCTTACCACTTTATAAATCACTAGTCAGACCACACATGGAGTACTGTGTACAGTTCTGGGCTCCCGTGAACAAGGCAGACATAGCAGAGCTAGAGAGGGTTCAGAGGAGGGCAACTAAAGTAATAACTGGAATGGGGCAACTACAGTACCCCGAAAGGGTATCAAAATTAGGGTTATTCACTCTAGAAAAAAGACGACTGAGGGAGATCTAATAACTATGTATAAATATATCAGGGGTCAGTACAAAGATCTCTCCCATCATCTATTTATCCCCAGGACTGTGACTGTGACGAGGGGACATCCTCTGCGTCTGGAGGAAAGAAGGTTTGTACACAAACATAGAAAAGGGTTCTTCACGGTAAGAGCAGTAAGACTATGGAACTCTCTGCCTGAGGAGGTGGTGATGGTGAGTACAATAAAGGAATTCAAGAGGGGCCTGGATGTATTTCTGGAGCGTAATAATATTTCAGGCTATAGCTACTAAAGATGGGTCGTTGATCCAGGGAGTTATTCTGACTGCCTGATTGGAGTCGGGAAGGAATTTTTTCCCCTTAAGTGGGGAAAATTTGCTCTACCTCACAGGGGTTTTTTGCCTTCCTCTGGATCAACTTGCAGGAAACAGGTCGAACTGGATGGACAAATGTCTTTTTTCGGCCTTATATACTATGTTACTATGTTACTATATTCAGATCTATTCTATCATTCATCCCCAGGTCACCTGTAGCCTGGGTGCGCAGTATCCACCTCGCCTCCCGTTGTAATAGGAGGTGGTGTCTATCGCCTCCTCTAAGTGGAGGTTTTACCAGTTCCAGACCACAAAAGGACAATGTCTTCACACTACCCCCATGGACTGTACGGAAGTGGTCAATGACCCTGGGGCAGCCCTTCCCAGAGCTGATGGAATTCACATGTTCTCTAATTCTTTCAAAAAGGCACCTTATTTTCTTACCAATATAAAAGCGTCCGCACTCGCAAAACAAGGCGTACACTACAAAAGTGCTTTTACAATTGATAAAACAATTCACCCTATGGCTGACCCCAGAGACACTGACCACCCTCATTCCATTATTATATTTACACATGGAGCAGCTCCCGCATTTAAAATTGCCTGTTGGAATCCTCCGACTTAGCCAATTTCGGGAAACATCAGGGCTGAAATGGCTGGACACCAATTTATTTCTCAAAGTGGGGCTCCTACGGAAAGCGATTATGGGTCTGGAACTAGTAACAACATCCAAATCAGTGTCTCGTTTCAAGATGTCCCAATTTTTGTAGATGGATGCACGTATATGCTCTGCCATAGAGGTATAATTAAAGGACAGAACAAACCGGTTGTTTTCCTTTTTCTTTTTCTTTTTTCCTCTGTCTTGTCTTTCTCACCTTTTCTAACTTTTTTGCCATATAGGAGACTCAAATACGTATGTTCCCTACCTACTCTTTCCATGTCCTGTGTGATTACCCTTTCGGGATATCCTCTACTCATGAGGCGCTCTTTCAGTTCTGCTGCTTGCTTCCAGTATCCACTATCAGTGCTATTAAGTCGCCGCAACCTCAAAAATTGACCATACGGTACCAATTTTTTAACGGAGTATGGATGGTGGCTGTCATGGCGGAGCAAGGAGTTGGTCGCCGTGGGCTTCCTGAAGCCCTCCGTGACCAACCTGTCTCTCCCAGCCCCGACAGCCACATCCAAAAACTCCAAATGATCACCCCCGAACTGCATGGTAAATTTCATACCCATGTCGTTCGAATTCAAGTACATCAAAAATTCTTCACATTGCACTTTTGGGCCTGATCACACCATAAAGATGTCATCAACAAAATGAAAAAAAGCTTTTATATAACTCACATATGGATTCATGGGAGAAAATACATAGCGATCTTCAAGTCTGGCTTAATACAAATTAGCGAATGTGCAAGACACGGGGGTCCCCATGGCCGTGCCAAGCCTTTGTCTATACCACTTGGCATTAAACATGAATACATTGTTCACAAGGATAAATCGAAGGGAGTCACTCACAAAATCACAAAACCGGTCACTTTTTCCGGCATTCTGTACAATCATGTGGGATGCGGGTGTAGAGGCTCTCCACGTCAAATGACACCATCTGATACCCCTCCTGCCACACCACCGCTGGTAGTGATTGCAGAAAATCACTAGTATCCTTAATATACGCTGGTGCGCTGGTTAACAGAGGTCTCAGTAACCAGTCTATATACTTGGATAATGCTTCAGTGACCGAACCGACCCCCGAGACAATCGGACGGCCCGGGGGCCGGTCCAGACACTTATGTATTTTTGGCAAAAAATACCAACACGGGCGGGAGGGGTAAGATGGAACCAGTTTATCAAACATCTTCTTGTTTAACAAACCAACCTCGATATATCTGTGAACAAGGTCACTCAATTATTGTAATATCACCGACGTGGGGTCCCCACGAATCTGCTCATATACTGTCGGATCTCCTAGTTGTCTCATAGCCTCCTCGTAATAATAGGTTCTTAACATCAACACTACATTGCCCCCCTTGTCCGCTGGTTTCACAACGATATCCTTCTGCTCACGTAGCCAGTTCAATGCTTGTTATTCCCCCTGACTAATATTCAAATCCTCTCTAGGGTATAGAACAGCGCGTACATCTCTTAATACCTGTTGATAAAAGATATCAATGCTACTCCCAGATGGACAAGGGGGGCAAAACGTGGATCTAATCCCACCTCGAAACTGTTCTATTTCTACCACCTCTGGGGCCTGTGTTTCAAGGCATTCCTCACTCAATAGTTGCAGACATTCTTTTTCCAAATGGCATAATTTTGTATCAATACTCAGGACAAAGGGATCTGAGATAACCGGAATCTGACCTTCTGATAACTGTGGAATGGTTTGTGAATTATTTCTATGCCACTTATTCAACAGTAATTTTCTCACTGATTTATAAAGGTCAATCTCAAAGGAAACCGGATCAAAATGTTCCGTTAGGCTGTACCCAAGCCCCCGCTCAAGGACTTGAGCACAGCCCAAAGCCAACACCCGCCCAGTTAAATTCACAACCAGTGTCCCGCGAGCTCCAATGTCCTTCTGTGTTCTAACATCTAACTCGTCCAGGACACCTGCTTCCTGACACGATTCGACTTTCTCATCGGTTTGTTGTTTCTTCCGCCGACCTCTCCTGATGCTTCTCCTAAAGGGTCACACTCACTACTGCCTTCATTCAATTTCGGAGTGATAGAGTCATCCGATGCACTTGATTCTGATTCACTGGTCCAAAAATCACTCTTAGGACGTCTTCCCTTTCTCCTCCTTTGATTCTTCTTCTTGTTATTTGTGGTGTTCCAGCCAAAAATCCGACCTGACTCATAGTCCTCTTTATCTCTCACAAATTTATCACGTTTTTTCTCTTTAACTTCAGCTTGTGTCACCTCCAGCTTCTTGTTCAACTTCTTATTAAATACTTGTATTTGAGCTTCATTCATTCTCGTGAATAATTCTCCCCTCGTCCTTTCCAGCTGGCCCTGTATACGATCGTATTCAGCGAGATTTCTTTTTAATACTGGTGCCAGGATCCGAATAGAAAAATCCAAGTGTAAATCATGCCATTCACGCATAAAATCGGGATCCTCATTAAACTGGCCCGGTTCTCTGTATAACCTCAAACTTCGGGGAACTCTTGCGCTCTCTTGATAGGATTTTAAAGATCTGACAGTCCAGAATAATTGTACCTCACGTTCCGCTAGCTGTGTAACTCTAAATTCTAACGATTTAGTACTCAAATTCTGTAAGGTATCCCTCGTGTTGCATTCTTTGAAAAAGGCGTCTGCCCCTTCTCTGCCATCATTCAGGGATAATGAGGGTTCTTCAGTTGCCATTTTATCGCATACAACCCTATCGAGACTATTTCACTTGAATAAATGTTACGTATAACACCAGCAGCAAACAATAAGGTGTTTTCAGGTGCACATCCAGATAAAGTAAAAGTCCATGTATCGAACAATATAAAAAAGAGAAGTTTTCTGTGGCACTCTGAAGCGCTCCCAATGTGCAGCTGTGTCCTCTTCAGCAACTTCCTCACTCCCTAACTTGCCATGTAGAACCGCATCCAGTGGTGCTCAGTCCCGATAGAAATTACAGTTCATATGATGCATAAATACAGCAAAGAAAGAATAGCCGGGACGGCACTCACCATTCGATGCACTTTATTCAGATATACTTGCAAGTTTCGGCAGTATGGGGCAGACCGCCTTAGCGTGGACGCCCGCAACAGGTGACGGCCGTTTCGCGTAACCGCGCTTCCTCAGGCACTAACGTGGAGACGTACACTATTCCTCCTCCTTATGACGGCAGGTTTGCGTGTTGCCAGGCATCCACAGACGCTGCCCCAATTCATAAGGTATAACATAAAACGGACATACACATTAACAAATGCAGCACAAATTCACAATTATAAAAACATATTCAGATCTATTCTATCATTCAGCACTGCCATTCCCCCGATCACCACTAGCGGGAGCCAGAGTTTTACTTTTGGTTTTAGCGCGCGCAGATGCCGTGGTCAGGATTGACCACGGCATCTGCGGGGTTAAATGATTTCGATCGGCATCGCTGCCGACCGCGATCATTAGCCGCGGGGGTCAGCTAGAGGAAACAGCCGGACCCCCGCAGCGATAGCGCCCGCAGCGGACTGGAGCGGGCGCCATGCTTAGGGAGCGGACCCATGACGTACCCATACGTCATGGGTCCTTAAGGGGTTAGCGCACCGCAAAGAGTTGTCAATAGTTGACACACTCATGACAAATTTTATTCCTCTATGCGTCAGTCTTGGTGTAGTGAGGACTGTGCTCGTGCGCACGTTCGGGAGATTGCAGGCGATGGCGTTTTTTCAAAGCCTATGGTCGTGCTGAGGTAGTTCAGTGACACTTAAGTAACCCAGAAAACAATGATTCTGCAGTGTGGCCGATTGTTGGCCTAGTAGGCTTTAATGATCATCTTAGATGATCAAAAAGAAAATTTATGTTTTTTCACTGAAAAATTATCCAGCCAATCACTTTTGGTCTGTTCACAATGAAGCAACGACCTTATCATCTGGGGTGTGCCAACATTGCCAACACACTCATAGAGGTGATCGCTTCATTGTGATAGGCAAGCCCCTTCACCACAACAAGGTAAAGATCACGAAGGGGAATTGACACATATACAGCTGTGTTCAAAATTATTCAACCCCCACTGAAATTAAGTGTTTTGGCCAGTTTGACATTGATTTTGATCATTTCAGTCATCTTGTTCACAATGAAATCAAAGAGGCACTTGTAAGTCAGACAAATATAACATAACATTTATAATGAAATAACCACAAATGTCTTTTCTGTGCTCACATCATTATCAGTTTTATTCAACCCCCAAGTGACATTCAATCTTAGTACTTAGTACAACATCCTTTTCCAGTTATAACAGCTTTTAAATGTGAAGCATAGCTTGACACAAGTGTCTTGCAGCGATCTACGGGTATCTTCGCCCATTCTTCATGGGCAAAAGCCTCCAGTTCAGTCACATTCTTAGGCTTGCGCGCTGCAACTGCTATCTTTAAGTCCCACCAGAGGTTCTCAATCGGATTTAAGTCTGGTGACTGCGATGGCCACTTCAAAATGTTCCAGCCTTTAATCTGCAACCATGCTCTAGTGGACTTGGAGGTATGCTTGGGATCATTGTCCTGTTGAAAGGTCCAACGTCTCCCAAACCTCAGGTTTGTGACGGACTGCATCACATTTTCATCCAATATCTCCTGGTACTGAAGAGAATTCATGGTACCTTGCATACGCTGAAGCTTCCCTGTACCTGTAGAAGCAAAACAGCCCCAAAGCATGATTGACCCCCAGCCATGCTTCACAGTAGGCAAGGTGTTCTTTTCTTCATAGGCCTTGTTCTTCCTCCTCCAAACATAGCTTTGATCCATGGGCCCAAACAGTTCTAATTTTGTTTCATCAGTCCACAGAACACTATCCCAAAACTTTTGTGGTTTGTCCACATGACTTTTGGCATACTGCAGTCGACTCTTCTTATTCTTTGGAGACAGCAAGGGGGTGTGCCTGGGAGTTCTGGCATGGAGGCCTTCATTACGCAGTGTGCGCCTTATTGTCTGAGCTGAAACTTCAGTACCCGCATCTGACAAATCTTTTTTCAGTTCCTCAGCAGTCACACGGGGACTTTTCTCCACTTTGCGCTTCAGGTAGCCCACAGCAGTCGAAGTCCGCATCTTCTTTCTGCCACGACCAGGTAGCGTTTCAACAGTGCCCTTTGCCTTGAATTTGCGAATGATGCTTCCTATGGTGTCTCTTGGTATGTTTAACATCTTTGCAATCTTCTTATAGCCATTGCCCTTCCTGTGAAGAGAAATCACCTCTTCTCTTGTCTTCCTGGACCATTCTCTTGACTTCACCATGTTTGTAAACACACCAGTAAATGTCTAGAAGGAACTGAGTATCACAGTCATTTTAAATCTGCCTAATTGGTGCTTATTATGCTTGATTGCTGCTCCTTGACATCCACAGGTGTTTTCAATACCTGATCGAAAACACTTGAATGAACCTTTGTTCTTAAGAGTGGTAGTCTTTAAGGGGTTGAATAATTGTGTCAATGAAGAAATCACAAAAAAAAAAACATTTAATACTGTATTACAAAAACAATTGATGTCATTTTAGTTGCATTTGGTTCTTTAAAAAGTCCTTGTAAGATTTCATTCTGAACACAATTACAAATGTACACTAAATTCCCTAAAACCCTTTACAGCATTGAGGGTTGAATAATTTTGAACACAACTGTATGTGCTTTTTTTTTGTTTTGTTTTTGCAGCCACAGTGCAGCACTAGAGGCCAGAAAAATTAGGCATGTACACATGCCTGAAAAATTAGATATTGTTGCAGCCACTGCTGTAGCAGCGGCCGGAAAAATTTGTGTTTTCCAGTCCAGGCACAAAGTGTACTAAAACATTGCGGCTTGAATCCTAGTTGGTGGCGGAGAAGTCACGCAAATCATCCGGCATGCAGAGATTAAATACAGCAGCATGGGGACCATTTTTAGGCCAAGGCATCTCATCAGGCCTTTTTTAGTCAAATGCATCCCCCACTGTCAGTCCCTTCAGGATCCATGCCTCATTCCTCTTAATAAAGGTGGGGTAATCTAGACTTTGTTGACCTCGGTGACTTCTCTTCTCAGTGACAATACCTCCTGCTGCGCTGAATGTCCTTTTTGACAGGACACTTGAATCGGGGCAGGCCAGAAATTCTATCGCAAATTGGGATAGCTCAGGCCACAGGTCAAGCCTGCACACCCAGTAGTCAAGTGTCGATATCTGCAGTTACGGCGAGGTAGTCTGCTACCTGTCGGTCGAGTCATTCTCTGAGGGTGGACCCCGAAGGGCTGTGGCGATGCCTAGGACTTAAAAAGCGCCGCATGTCCTCCATCAACAACACGTCTGTAAAGCGTCCTGTCCTTGCCGGCGTGGTCGTAGTAGGAGGAAGATTACTTTCACCTCTTCCCCTGTTCCCGTTGTGCTGTGACATCACCCTTATGCGCTGTGTAAAGCATACTTTTTAATTTATTTTGGAACTGCTGCATCCTGTCCGACTTCCGGGAATTCGGTAACATTTTAGGCACTTTTTGCTTATACAGGGGGTCTAGTAGCGTGGCCACCCAGTATAGGTCGTTCTCCTTCTGCCTTTTTATACGAGGGTCCCTCAACAGGCATGACAGCATGAAAGAAGCCTTTTGCATAAGGTTGGATGCCGAGCTACTCATGTCCCGTTCCTCGTCCTCACTGATCTCATTGAAGGTCTATTCTTCCCCCCAGCCACGTACAACACCACAGGTCCCAGATAGGTGACAAAAAGCACCCTGGGATGCCTGCTGTGGTTGGTCTTCCTCCTCCTCAAAGCCACATTCCTCCTCTGACTCCTCTTCCTCAGATTCCTCTTCCAGCGTTGCCAGCAAGTGATGATGATAAGGTAGTTTCTGGTGGTGATGGTGACCACAACTCTTCCTCTTCCTCTTCCCGCTCATCTACGGCCTGATCCAGCACTCTTCGCAGGGCACGCTCCAGGAAGAAAACAAATGGGATGAGGTCGCTGATGGTGCCTTCGGTGCGACTGACTAGGTTTGTCAGTGTGGAATTTTTTTTGTGTGTCTGCCTCTGATAACAGCGATGCCATTTGCAACCTGTGTCAAAAGAAACTGAGTCGTGGGAAGTCCAAAATGTCTGTATGTGGGTAAGTAACTGGCTGAGTAATAGTAAACAGAGGGTGGTTATTAACGGTACACACTCAGATTGGGTCACTGTCACTAGTGGGGTACCTCAGGGGTCAGTACTGGGACCTATTCTCTTCAATACATTTTTTAATGATATTGTAGAAGGCTTGCACAGTAAAATATCAATTTTTGCAGATGAAACTAAACTGTGTAAAGTAATTAACACTGAAGAAGACAGTTTTCTGCTACAGAGGGATCTGGATAGATTGGGGGCTTGGGCAGAGAAATGGCAGATGAGGTTTAACACTGACAAATGTACAGTTATGCACATGGGAAGGAATAATGCAAGTCACCCGTACATTCTAAATGGTAAAATACTTGGTAACACTGACATGGAAAAGGATCTAGGAATTTTAATAAACAGCAAACTAAGCTGTAAAACAAGTGTCAGGCAGCTACTGCCAAGGCCAATAAGATAATGGGTTGCATCAAAAGGGGCATAGATGCCCGTGATGAGAACATAGTCCTACCACTTTGCAAATCACTAGTCAGACCACACATGGAGTACTGTGTACAGTTCTGGGCTCCTGTGAACAAGGCAGACATTGCAGAGCTGGAGAGGGTTCAGAGTAGGGCAACTAAAGTAATAATGGGAATGGGGCAACTACAGTACCCTGAAAGGTTATCAAAATTAGAGTTATTCACTTTAGAAAAAAGACGACTGAGGGGAGATCTAATATCTATGTATAAATATATCAGGGGTCAGTACAGAGATCTCTCCGATCATCTATTTATCCCCAGGACTGTGACTGTGATGAGTGGACATCCTCTGCGTCTGGAGGAAAGAAGGTTTGTACACAAACCTAGAAAAGGATTCTTCACTGTAAGAGCAGTGAGACTATGGAACTCTCTGCCTGAGGAGGTGGTGACGGTGAGTATAATAAAGGAATTCAAGAGGGAACTGGATGTATTTCTGGAGTGTAATAATATTGCAGGTTATAGCTACTAGAGAGGGGTCGTTGATCCAGGGAGTTATTCTGATTGCCTGATTGGAGTCAGGAAGGAATTTTTCCCCTTAACCTCCTCAGGACCGCCTAACGCACGGATGCGTCCGGCCTGCGGTCCTGTTCCTCTGGCTGGATGCATCCGTGTGTCATCTCGCAAGACGCGAGATTTGCTGTGAACGCGCGCGCGTTCACAGTGGCGCGCGGCTCGGCAGTTATACTGCAGCCTGACAGCGATGATCAATCACTGGCAGGCTGTAGAAGTTAAATAAATCGCATCAAACAGGTATATCAGGCGCTGTTTTGTTAACAGCATCTGATATACCTGCTGCCTGGTCCTCTGGTGGTCCCATTTGCTAGGATCGACCACCAGAGGACCAGGTAGCTATGTAAAGTTGCACCAAGCACCACACTACACTATCCCCCCCTGTCACTTATTAACCCCTTGTGAACCCCTGATCACCCCATCTAGATTCCCTGATCACCCCCCTGTCATTGATCACCCCCCTGTAAGGCTCCATTCAGACGTCTATATGTGTTTTGCGGCTACGCAAAACACAGACAGCGGCAATGTGCTTTCCACATTTTGCAGATCCGCACATTGCCAGAACTATATAGAAAATGCCTTTTTTTGTCCGATTTTGTCACTGATTTTGGCAGAGATTTTTTCATCCACATTGATCGATGCGAATGAAAAAATCTGTGCCGTTCATTTTTTTTTTTTCAGCCCAAAGGCTGAACGGAAAAAATAAATCTCATTACCCGTATGCTCAATATAAGGAGAATAGCAGAAACTTCTAATGCTGGCCATACGTGTAATGATTGCGGAGACCCTCAAATGTCAGAGCAGTACAAACACCTCACATGTGACCCCATTTTAGAAAGAAGACACCCCAAGGTATTCCGTGAGGGGTATGGTGAGTTCATGTAAAATTTTATTTTTTGTCACAAGTTAGTGGAATATGAGACTTTGTAAAAAAATAAATAAAAAAAATATAAATTTCCGCTAAATTGTGCCAATTTTTTTTTTTTATGTGAACTCGCCATGCCCCTCACGGAATACCTTGGGGTGTTTTCTTTCCAAAATAGGGTCACATATGGGGTATTTATACTGCTCTGGCATTTTAGGGGTCCTAAAGCGTGAGAATCCAAATGCGTAAAAATGCCCTGTGAAATCCAAAAGGTACTCATTGGAATTTGGGCCCCTTTGCGCATCTTGGCTGCAAAAAAGTGGCACACATGTGGTATCGCCGTACTCAGGAGAAGTAGGGCAATGAGTTTTGGGGTGTATTTTTATATATACCCATACTTTGTGTGAGAAATATCGCTGTAAAAGACAACTTTTTAAATTTTTTTATACAAAGTTGTCAATTTACATAGATATATCTTTCACCCAACATGGGTATATGTAAAAATACCCCCCAAAACACATTTCCCTACTTCTCCTGAGTATGGCGATACCACATGAGTGACACTTTTGTACAGCCTGGATGCACAAGGGGCCCAAATTCCAACGAGGACCTTTAGGTTTTACATGGCTGCTCACAATTAGCCTCACTCAAAATGCCAGAACAGTACAAACACCTCACAAATGACCCCATTTTGGAAGAAGACACCCTAAGGTATTCACTGAGGGGCATATTGAGTCCATGTAAAATTGAACTTTTTGTCACAAGTTAGCGGAATAGGAGACTTTGTGAGAAAAAACAATAAAAATATCAATTTCCGCTAACTTGTGCCAAATAATTTCTTCTATGTGAACTCGCCATGCCCCTCACGGAATACCTTGGGGTGTCTTCTTTCAAAATAGGGTCACATATGGGGTATTTATACTGCCCTGGCATTTTAGGGGTCTCTAAAGCGTGAGAGAAGTCTGAATCAAATGCGTAAAAATGCCCTGTGAAATCTAAAGGTACTCATTGGAATTTGGGCCCCTTTGCGCATCTTGGCTGCAAAAAGTGTCCACATGTGGTATCGCTGTACTCAGGAGAAGTAGGGCAATGTGTTTTTGGGTGTATTTTTATATATACCCATACTTTGTGTGAGAAATATCGCTGTAAAAGACAACTTTTTAAATTTTTTTATACAAAGTTGTCAATTTACATAGATATATCTTTCACCCAACATGGGTATATGTAAAAATACCCCCCAAAACACATTTCCCTACTTCTCCTGAGTATGGCGATACCACATGAGTGACACTTTTGTACAGCCTGGGTGCGCAAAGGGGCCCAAATTCCAACGAGGACCTTTAGGTTTTACATGGCTGCTCACAATTTAGCCCCACCCAAAATGCCAGAACAGTACAAACACCCCACAAATGACCCCATTTTGGAACGAAGACACCCCAAGGTATTCACTGAGGGGCATATTCAGTCCATGAAAAATTGAACTTTTTGTCACAAGTTAGCGGAAAGGGAGACTTTGTGAGAGAAAAACAATATAAAATCAATTTCCGCTAACTTGTGCCAAAAAAAAAATCTTCTATGAACTCGCCATGCCCCTCACGGAATACCTTGGGGTGTCTTCTTTCTAAAACGGGGTCACTTGTGGGGTATTTATACTGCCCTGGCATTTTTGGGGTCTCTAAAGCGTGAGAAGAAGTCTGGAATCTAAATGCGTAAAAATGCCCTGTGAAATCCTAAAGGTACTCATTGGAATTTGGGCCCCTTTGCACACCCAGGCTGCAAAAAAGTGTCCACATGTGGTATTTCTGTACTCAGGATAAGTAGGGCAATGTGTTTTTGGGTGTATTTTTACATATACCCATGCTGGGTGTGAGAAATATCTCTGTAAATGACAACTTTTTAAAAACATGGGTATATGTAAAAATAGACCCCAAAACACATTGCCCTACTTCTCCTGAGTACGGCGATACCACATGAGTGACACTTTTTTGCAGCCTGGGAGCGCAAAGGGGCCCAAATTCCAACGAGTACCTTTAGGGTTTACAGGAATGCTCATAATTTAGCCCCGCCCAAAATGAAAACACACACCACAAATGACCCCATTTCGGAAAGTAAACACCCCAAGGTATTGACTGAGGGGCATAGTGAGTCCGTGGGAGATTTTTTATTTTTTTTGCCAGAAGTTAGCAGAAATGGAAACTTTATTATTTTTTCCTCAGAAAGTGTCATTTTCCGCTAACTTGTGAAAAAAATGAAATCATACATGAACTCACCATGCCCCTCCGCGAATACTTTGGGGTGTCTTCTTTCTAAAATGGTGTAATTTTACCCAAACCAATAAATTTTCACTTATTGTATTTTATTTTATTTTATCAAAGACATGTAGAACAAAACAAATTTATAGAAAAACTTATATAGAAATGTAGTTTTTTTTAAAATTTTACAACAGAAAGTGAAAAATGTAATTTTTTTGCAAAAATTTTGGTCATTTTTGATTAATATCAAAAAAAGTAAAAATGTCAGCAGCAATGAAATACCACCAAATGAAAGCTCTAATAGTGAGAAGAAAACGAGGTAAAATTCATTTGGGTGGTAAGTTGTATGACGAGCAATAAACGGTGAAAGTAGTGTAGTGCAGAATTGTAAAAAGTGACCTGGTCATTAGTGGTGTTTAAGCTAGGGGGGCTGATGCGGTTAAGTGGGGAAAATTGGCTCCTGCCTCATAGGGGTTTTTTGCCTTCCTCTGGATCAACTTGTAGGAAACAGGCCGAACTGGATGGACAAATGTCTTTTTTCAGTCTTATATACTATGTTACTATGTTACTATGTAATATTAAAAGCCCGGAGGACCCCTTTAATATATCTTCACAATACATAGCTTTAGTTAATACAATAGATTTGCTTCTGGTTTTATCTAGTATCCAAACATTGCCCACAATAATTGGCGTAAAGCTACAGAATACAAGAAGAATCTCAGAGGCTGAGGGTCATTGAGGTGTATGATCTGTTAAATTCGAAAGAATACTAATGAAGACGGAAAGAAAATTCTGATTAACATAGCTGCCTAGAAGTGTCCTGTCTGACCTTACAAGTGCTGCTTGGCTCTGCAGCCCTAAAACTTGATTAAAATGTGATTACATTTAAGTTAAAGTCCGCCTTTGAAAATCTGAAAATCTTTTCCTAGCTGATAATTTTATTTTTATTTTGTAGGATTTAGAGCTCTGTTTTTTGTTACTGGTGGAGTGAGGCTAAGTAGGCATAGGTGCCATCCACCTAAAATTATAAACATTGCTGTGGACAGTCTGTATATGGCAAGAAATTGACTAATCAAGGGATGATGTCTACATCTACATAGTGAATGTGATCCTAGAAACTCCAAAACTACACCAAAATGTTTATTGACTACCTGAAACTAATCCTAGAGTGACTGTATGGCATCAATAAATCAAGTAAGACGGTGCCCGAGGGCTCATGGTCAATGGGAGACCAATACCACAATAGACATCCTACACAAGATGGGAATTGTGTGGATTTGATAAATAATATAACACAATTGCCATCTTGTGTAGGATGTCTATTGTGGTACTTGTGGTCCGCTGCAGGCATCCTCCACCGTATGCATTTTTGCTGGGGATCGCCATTAGCAACGGGCCACAAGTGCAGGATATGCTCCCCTGTATATATATGCACAACTGCATTTTTGGGTTAAGCACATTCTGCTACATGCCACCTTTCAGTTGTTTTGTGTATATATAATTTTTGGAGGTGTATAAACTCCTATTTAAATGTAGCCTGTTTTCCACCCACAGGCTACATTTAGGTGCACCTGTGAGGCCTGGGCAATATCAGATAGTCTTGGGTGGGGCTCACAGCCTTCTCCCTCCTCCCATTGCAGGCATGGTTTCCTGCTGGATGTAACTGAGGAGTTTGCTGTGAGTCGGCCTAATACATTCCTGTAATTTTGCCCACTGGCTCCTGGTATTGCCCATATGGCAGAGGTAGGTGAGTGTTAGGTCCCGAGCTACTTGAGAAACCTTGGCGTAGTACTCGGGCTTAAGACATGTCCTCCACTGCAGGACATGTTGACTAATCTCTCAATTTTAACATCAGTTTGAGGGCTTAGTAATACCGCAGTGTGCACCTGTTTTGTCATTTGTTATTGCTATATTGTTATATTATTTATCACATCCACACAATTGCCATCTTGTGTAGGATGTCTATTGTGGTACTTGTGGACCACTGCAGGCATCCTCCACCGTATGCATTTTTGCTGGGGATCGCCATTAGCAATGGGCCACAAGTGCAGGATCTGCTCCCCTGTATATATATGCACAACTGAATTTTTGGGGAAAGAAGAGGATGGTGGAGGAAAGAGGAGTAGGGAAAAAATAAGTGGTTAAAACAGCAAGTTACACTGTTAGGCCGCTCTTATTTAACAACCTTAAGGACACCCAAGTTGCAGCATCAAAAGTCAAGATAGATGACCTGGAATCAGGGAAAAGAGGGCAGGTGTAAGGATACGGTGGTTTGCGCTCCAGCCTGGATCCATGCCCTGTGTAACCATGACAACGATCGCTGTTTGCCTCCCAGGCTGGAAGCAGTGGCCGCTGGGCCGTCTAAGGTGGCTCCGCCCATCCACACTTGGTCAATAAATAGGAGCCAGGTGCTGCACAGGGTGTTCCACTAATGGAGTGCGCACCCTGCCTGCTCCATTCTCCACGAGGACGCAAGCTCCTAACTACCTGCAACTCTGAACCTCCAGGAGAAACCCTCACCTACCTTATCCAGCTCCACCACTGCAGGATCCCTGCATGACTTCTAACAGCAAGTATCAGCCTGTCATTTTGTTCACTGACATTGCTCACTGAAAGGAAGGGACTCGCGCTGGTGACTATTAGTACTGCAGGCCTGGGATTTCTGAACGTTGCATAGAGCTGTTATTCATGAACTTTAATCTGTACTCTGATTCCTAAAACGAACTTTCCTCACTATTAGTTTTACACTCTATCTTTAGTACGCGGTACATGATTTTGTTACCCCATACTCTCCGCTTAAGACTGAGAGAGCCGCCTGGGGTACACACTGAGCAGCCGCAAAAGACTCCATCAACACTCAAGTAGTGTGACAGGAGTGGATGTCAAAGGACTCCGCAGTTGAGATCCTAACTGATCAATTTGGTGCGGTACATATTAGTGGAACCCTCATGGATCCAGAGGAGCTCGCGCGGCACATGGTCGCCCTCACTGAGAGGGTGGAAACCCTTAACGTGACCGTACAGAATCTCCAATTGGAAAATCAGGCGTTGCGAGATCTCGTCTCGTCGCGCACAGGACACCACCACGATGGACCGGAACCCAAGGTCAGTCCACCTGAACTTTTCTCAGGAGACCGGAAGCAGTTCCGCGAATTCCTGAATGCGTGCAAGCTGATGTTTCAGTTACGCCCCGGACCTATCCTACCGATAGAACCAAAGTACTCACCATGATCTCGTACCTCAGGGGAGGCCAGAGCATGGGCTAACACCTATTTAGAAAAGGAAGACCCGGTCTTGAATTCCTTTCCGCAATTTCTTGAAACAATGGCCCTCCTTTACGAGGACCACAACAAGCAGCTGACTGCGGAGACCGCCATTCGCACCCTAAAGCAAGGGAGACGACCCGTTGAGGACTTTATTGCGGAATACACTCGTTGGGCCCGTGAGACTGAATGGAATGATCTCACTCTTAGAAATCAGTTCCGTCTCGGTCTATCTGAGGCACTGAAGGATGAGTTAGGCCGCGGAGAGCTGCCACATACACTCGACGCCTTGATGCAGAAGGTCACCACCATTGACAGGCGCTAAGGAGCGTAGGGCCGAGAGAGTCTCAGGGTTTACACCCACCCCGAGACAGACCAGCCCGGATCCTGTAGCGGAGATGATGGAGATTGGGGCAATTCGTGGTCCTCTGACTGAGAGAGAGAAGACCCGGAGACGGAACCTCAACCTCTGCTTATACTGTGCGTCGGCTGACCATTCGGTTGATGGATGTCCTGCCATAAGAAAGAAACATGAAGGTAAAATGATGACGTTCTGTAACTTAGGCAGAAAAGATAACAACACAAGTGGTTACATTCATACGTCTCTTACCTTACAGTGGGACCAAAACCGAACTACCGTTGATGCAATGGTGGACACGGGAGCTTCAGGGAATTTTATCGATAAGCATCTAGTAGAGAGAAATAAAATTCCCCATACAAGGAAAAGATGTATCGATATCCGTGAGTTTTATTGATGGTACAACCTCTAGACCTATCCATAGCCAGACTCAACCCCTTTTGGTGACAAGCGAAAATAACCACACAGAATTTTTATCCTTTGATGTCATACACTCCCCTTCGTTCCCCATCATTTTAGGCTTGCCATGGCTCGGTTACATCAACCAGTTCTCCTATGGGAACAGGGGAGAATTGGGTTTACCTCACGTTATTGCAGGGAGACCTGTTTCCCTATTAAAACTCTCATGCATGTAGGGGTGAACCAGGTCCCTACCCAATACTCAGAGTTTTCGAGGTATTTAGTGCAAAGATGGCGGAAACCCTACCGCCCCATAGACCCTACGATTGCCCCATAGACCTGCTGCCGGGCAGTGAAATACCCACAGGAAGAATCTACCCATTGGCACAACCAGAACTTGACCACCTCAAACAGTATCTCGAAGAGAACTTAAGGAAGGGATTCATTCGGCCTTCAACCTCCCCTGCAGCCGCAGGTATGTTCTTCGTAAGGAACAAAGACTTGAGCCTCAGACCCATCATTGATTACAGAGCATTAAATAAAATAACAATCAAAAACCGGTACCCCCTGCCGCTAATATCCGAGCTTATTGAAAGACTTCAAACATCAACTATCTACACTAAACTGGACTTGAGAGGCGCATACAACTTGATTAGGATTAGAACCGGGGATGAATGGAAAACTGCTTTCCGCACCCGGTACGGACTCTTTGAGTATATGGTAATGCCTTTCGGCTTGTGCAATGCCCCTGCCACATTCCAAAACTTTATCAACGACATATTTAGGGATCTACTAGATGTATGTGTTGTCATCTATCTAGATGACATATTGGTCTACTCCGATAACCTACAAGATCACAGGAAACACGTCCGTTGGGTACTTGCGCGATTAGCGTCCATCACTTATATGTCAAACCAGAAAAGTGTATATTCGAGACTACTACCCTTCCGTTCCTTGGTTATATAATCTCACCCAAGGGAATTCAGATGGATCAGTCAAAGATCACTTGCATCCAAAACTGGCCGATTCCGGACTCTAGGAAAGCCCTCCAGCGTTTCATAGGGTTCTCGAACTTCTACAGGAAATTCATCAAAGACTTCTCCGCTACCATCAAACCCCTAACCAGATTAACTAGTGTCAATACGAAATTTGTTTGGTCCATGGAGGCCCAATCAGCTTTTGAGTTACTTAAAGACAAATTCACTTCAGCACCAATTCTGACCATTCCGAATCCAAACTATCACTTTGTGCTGGAAGTAGATGCATCACAGGCAGCCATAGGAGCTGTTCTGTCCCAGCGGAGCTCCTTCTCATCCCCACTACATCCTGTCGGGTTTTACTCCCAGACTCTAAACACAGCTGAAATCAACTACCCCATAGGGGAAAAGGAACTTCTTGCCATAAAATGTTCCCTAGAGAACTGGAGGCACCTACTTGAAGGTTCAACACACCCCATCACAATATACACGGATCACCGTAATTTACAATACCTGAAAACCAGTAAAACACTGTCAGCACGTCAGGTACGGTGGAGTTTTTTTGACAGATTCGACTTTCAAATTACTTATCGACCAGGCTCAAAAATGGGAAGGCTGACGCCTTATCACGTCTGGCTGAATGCCGCGCCGCAGTCACAGCCCCCACATGCATTATACCACCTAACAAAATTATCCTCGCCACCATCGAATTGGAAACCCAGCTTAAGGATGCTCTGAAAATTGACTGTGCTAACATCCCCCGGGACTTCGGAAAGACCAACGGGGTTTCCTCTACAAAAACAACCTACTGTACATACCAACTCCTCTCACCACCCAGGTAATCAAACTCTGCCATGACACACCCCTCGCGGGACACCCTGGCATTGCCAAAACCATAAACCTGATACGCAGGAACTTCTGGTGGCCAAAAATGACCAAAGAAATTAAGCAATATGTTTCCACATGTGAGACATGTGCCTCATGCAAAAGTGATAGAAATCGACCATATGGCCTTCTTATGAGTCTTCCTATCCCCAACAGACCCTGGGAATGGGTTTCAATGGACTTCATTGTAGAACTCCCCCGCTCCAGAGGAAACAACACCATCATGGTTGTAGTAGACCTACTAACTAAGATGGCACACTTCATCGCCCTCAAAAATTACCTTCCTCCAGTGAAACTGCCGAGGCCTTTCTGTCCAATGTCATAAAACTACATGGAATCCCTACCCAAGTTATATCAGACAGGGGTTCACAATTTATATCCAAATTTTGGAGAGCACTTTGTCTTAGACTCCAAATCGACCATAGAATGTCTACCGCCTACCACCCCCAAACTAACGGGCAGACGGAAAGGGTGAACCAATGTCTGGAACAATTTCTCAGATGTCACTGCTCATTCCTTCAAGATGACTGGGAAAGCCTACTCCCTCTTGCCGAATTCAGCTTACAACAATTCTGTAAATTCCTCCACTCTACATAGTCCATTCTTTGCTAATTATGGATTCCACCCTAGGTCTCTCCCTGAAATCAGCCTTCCTACAAACGTTCCTGCCACAGATGATTATGTAACTACCTTGCAAACAACCCTCATGATGCTGAAAGACAACCTCCAACGGGCAAAGGAAAGGCAGAAGATCTACTACGACCGTCACAGAAGAGAAAATCCTCCTTATCAGGTTGGAGACTCGGTATGGCTGTCAACGAGAAACCTTCGGTTGGGGGTACCTGCTAAGAAACTGGGTAGGCAATTTTGGGTCCGTTTCTGATAGAAAGAATTATCAACCCCAACACGGTGAGACTTACCCTTCCTCCTCGACTACAGGTACATCCCACATTCCATGTATCGTTGCTAAAACCGTTTAGACCTAGCCCGTTCCCCTCACGGGTTCCTCAACCCTCCCCCGATAGATGTCCGTGGTGAGGAGGAATTTGAGGTTGAGCAGCTTCTCGACTCCAGAAGAAGACGGGGAGGATCCAGTACCTCGTTAGATGGAAGGGTTACGGGTCTCAGGATGACTCTTGGGAAGATGTGCGAGACGTCCATGCACCCAGACTCCAAAGGTTGTTCCACAGGAGATTTCCCGACCGACCCTCCCCTACTGGGGTACCCGGAGAGGGTCCCCTTAAGGGGGTACTGTAAGGATACGGTGGTTTGCGCTCCAGCCTGGATCCATGCCCTGTGTAACCATGACAACGATCGCTGTTTGCCTCCCAGGCTGGAAGCAGTGGCCGCTGGGCCGTCTAAGGTGGCTCCGCCCATCCACACTTGGTCAATAAATAGGAGCCAGGTGCTGCACAGGGTGTTCCACTAATGGAGTGCGCACCCTGCCTGCTCCATTCTCCACGAGGACGCAAGCTCCTAACTACCTGCAACTCTGAACCTCCAGGAGAAACCCTCACCTACCTTATCCAGCTCCACCACTGCAGGATCCCTGCATGACTTCTAACAGCAAGTATCAGCCTGTCATTTTGTTCACTGACATTGCTCACTGAAAGGAAGGGACTCGCGCTGGTGACTATTAGTACTGCAGGCCTGGGATTTCTGAACGTTGCATAGAGCTGTTATTCATGAACTTTAAGCTGTACTCTGATTCCTAAAACGAACTTTCCTCACTATTAGTTTTACACTCTATCTTTAGTACGCGGTACATGATTTTGTTACCCCATACTCTCCGCTTAAGACTGAGAGAGCCGCCTGGGGTACACACTGAGCAGCCGCAAAAGACTCCATCAACACTCAAGTAGTGTGACAGGAGTGGATGTCAAAGGACTCCGCAGTTGAGATCCTAACTGATCAATTTGGTGCGTTACAGCAGGTCACCTCCTACAGCATACCTAACCCGGCCCTGATCTCCTAGCCGTATGAGCCAACCCAGATGGTAGGAGGGCCCATACAGCGTAACCCCGGACCCTGGAATCCCTGAATAGCCCTAGAGATAGTGACAGGCATGAGACAACCTGTTCGTCCAACACCACAGAAGAGTAGGCGTCTCACGGCGGCCCAGTAACAGGCGGAAAACCGTGAACAGGGAACTGACTCAACAGGGGAAATGTCTAGCTGAAATGCTGGACACAACATCAACAGACCAGACATGTAACAATGCACTAGACAACAGCCAAACCCCAAATTGAACCCACACCACATATAGCCACATCAGGATGGGTAGAGACATGGAGAAGACATAGGGATGACATTCCTAAAAGACCTTGATGTCCAACAAGGTGGCCCTCAATGACTGGGCAGATGGAATTGCCCAAGAATGGAACATAGGCTAGAGCACAACTAACCTCCAGGCTATAAGCCAAGACTATATAGCTCCAAGAGAACATATCCTGATCCACACCTAGTCAGGAAATTAATCCCACGCTCACCAAACATCAGAAAGACTCACCCTAAAGGGGAAGTGCACATGCAAACCTCAAACTACACGTTGCCAACAGAAACCATTCTGCACGGAAAACGTGTCACGGTCAAACGACAATACAACCGTGACATACGGGTTCCAGATATGCCGCTTTAGAGACAGAGAGTACAGAAGAAGAGGACATTAATTCTGACGAGATAAAGGGCAGTGATGAGAGACTAGCTGAAATATTAGCCGCCATCAAAACATCCTTGCCAGGCTATCTACCCAAATGGGGGCAATACAGAGTGATATCTCACTTATCCGAGATGATATGAATAACATACAAACCAAGCTAAAAGAGTCAAAACTTGATGTGGAGGAGTTTAAAAAAGGGATTAGATCTGTACAAGAGGACATCCGAAATATAGCAGCTGTGAATTTCAGAAATATGTTTATAGACCGGGGAAGATGGCTCACTCTGCAGTGATTAAGATAGCTCATAAAATAGCTCACTTTGAATAAGATTTAGCATCTTTTATGCAGAAGTGGTTGATAGAGATTGTGGAGCAAAAACACCTGTCCCAATTATTCAATGTGTCAATATAAGTGTGTCAATTATTGCACCTCTTATAATTACCAGAAAACCAGCTGCAGGCCCATCTCATTCATCATTTTCTACGATTTTATAGGTATAGAAAATGGTCTAAATGTAAGCCAGCAAGGAAGCTGGCTTACATTTAGACTGACGCTGGCTGTGCCAAAGTTATGTAGAGGCTGTCGCCTCTTCATAACTTCTGTGGATCCACCACCAGATATAGGGATTATTAAGACCGGCATCTTAAAAATCAATCTTAATAAATGACCCCTATAATCTTCCTGGTGATAGTTTGTGTGAAAAAAGTCAGTGATTGGACTGTCATGAGGAGGAGGTTCAGGCAGAATTGGGGCTCATGCATAGCTATCCATTTCTCCTCATTCAGTGGGGGAGCACCACAGTGGCCCTTTGAGCAAATACAGAGCAGGGAATTGTGAGGGGGACCAAGAAGCCCACAATGGCATATCACGGTCTGATAAAAGTGGGTTTATGGGGGAGGGGGGAGGCTTACAATGATTATTGTGTGTTGGACAGGACCTGGGAGCCATGTTAGGGTGCTGAGGAGCAGGTGACATAAGAGGAGTAGGGTGGTGGCCAGTGTGGCAATGAAGAGCATAGGCAACAAATGGTCAAAATGTCCAAAAAAACTGCCAGGGGCAGATCTGCTTCTATTGTGGTCAGCTGATACTATGATGATACTGATACTATGGGCACAGGCTCAAAACATGCCAGACCTAGGCCAAGCTCAGCTTCCTATAGATCTGTGTGAATGTCTTCTGTTTGATGTTTTTTCTCCACAGTGCCACCAAACAAAAGAACTGCCATGTGTAAGATCTGCCAGATGAAAATAGGCCAAGAATGTTCAAACAGAAACATAGGAACCTTAGCTCTATTGCAGAACATGAAGCAGCAGCATCAGATCCAGTGGGAAAATAGAACTGTCCAACAGCAATCGGAACAAGACTGTCCTCCCTCTCCTGGTCTCCTTTGTGGCTTTTCCAGGTCACTTCCACATGCAATACAGTGTCCTTGTCATCATCATTATCAGTTACTGCTTCTCCTGCTCAGACTCCTCCTCTGCTCTATGGTCAGTTATATAACAAATTGTGATGCCAGCAGACAACTTGGCCAAGTTACTGGCAGTACAGTTGCTGCCATACCACTTAATGGATTCCACCACCTTTAGGAAATTGATGGCATGTGCTCGGAATGGTATCTAGTCGCCATTATTTCACAAAAAAATAATACATTTTCCTTGTACTGCTCATTGTGCAGCCAGGTGCATGTCACAATGGACACCTGAAGCAGCTGGTATGAGCAGACAGTACATGTCTTCCATGGCTCACTGGGTCAATGTTTTGTGTGGCAACAGCATCACAGCAACAACAAGGCCAGAGTCCTATTGACACTTCCACGTTTGTGCTTCCACTCCCCCTCTCATGTGTAAAGTTAAGTTTTACCATGCTATGTTAGAGCTGATGAGCCTGGGCAAAAACAGCCACATAGTAGATCAGTTAGTAAAGTGCATCAAGCAGCAAACATCCCATTGGCTGTCTCCCCATCAACTCCTACTTGGCATGGTGGTCATTCAACGCCAATGGCAGGAACATAGTGGCTGTGTTGCAATTGGGAGAAATAACACATGCTGTCTGCATGGCACATATGATAAATTTAGTAGTGCAATGCTTATATGCTTGCAGAAGGTGCTGGCCATGTCCAGGAGGCTGCCCTTCCATTTCAGCCATTTTTATGTCCAGGGAATGCCCTCCTGGAATTGCAGCTACAGAATAATCTGCCATTGCACTGCTTGATCCACGACATTTCTACTTGCTGGAATTCCACCTTGCATATGCTGTAGCATCTGTATGAGCAGTGTAAAGTGGTGAATGATTTTATCATGCACTATACCAACTCAGCAGGGGGCATGTGTTGAGGCCAGGCAACGGCACCTCATCAGAAATGAGTGTCCCATACCAGATTTGTCAGTAGGGACAACTGTGGCATCAATGATGTTATACCTCTGATATTTATATTACCGTAAATGCTCATCTTGATGCAGAAGGGGATGGCGGAAAAAGAACAGCTTTTAAATCTTTCTTGCCACTCTATAGCTGTTGAGGAAGTGGAAGAGGAACATGAGGAGCTACCACTGGAGGAGCAAGCGGAGCAGGAGGAGCAGGAGAAGGAGTTGCTTATGCAAGAGCGCGAGGCTGATGATGATGATAAGGACAACAACATTGGCAATGATCACCAATCATTTCGGTGGGAGGCTTAGTCAGAAAGGACTATGGCATTGAGCTTGCTGGTGAGCATAGCATGTTGTATGCTTGCTTGCTTACACTCTGACAGGCATATCCTTAACATGAAGGAATCAAAATTATTGTTACTGTGCACAGTTAAGCAAGTTGAAGATGAAATGATCTCCAAAAGGAGTAAAGTTAAAGATGAAACAAAATATCCAACATTTTAAGCAATATCAATGTATTATTTTAAGTTAATTTTAGAGTTAAAAAAGGAATGGCATACATTATGAAAGAATGGGAACCCAGGGATATTTGAGAACTCAAATAACTTTTACCGAGGTCAGACCATAAATAGCCGGTTAGGGTTAAGGCTTGTTCACAATTAGAGATGAGCGAATCGAAGCTGCCAAAGTGGAATTCGATACGAATTTAAGGAAAAATCTGATTCGCACCTGTTTCTTAAAATGTCTGCTACACGTGTGAGGACATGAAAAGCCTGTTGTGTTGAAGTAGAAATAAACTTTGGGCCTAAGTGCCGTTCTGCGGTGCAGTGATATATTCTGAAGCCCAGTTTGCCGTGCATTAGTGCTGAAATTAAAATATATTCGCCGTCCAGCATCACATTTATCTCTTGAAAAGCCTTTTGTGTAAAAGTGGAAAAAAATGTGGGCCTAATTGACATTCTGCGGTGCAGTGATATATTCTGAATCCTATTTTTCCCAGTATTAGTGGCAAAATAAAAATATATTCGCTGCCCAGCGTTGAATTTATTTGTTGAAAAGCCTTTTGTGTAAAAGTAGAAAAAAAATTGGGGCCTAATTGACATTCTGCGGTGCAGTGATATATTCTGAAGCAGTGTTTGCTGTGTATTAGTGGCAAAATAAAAATATATTCTCCGTCCAGCATTGCATATATCTGTTGAAAAGCCTGTTGTGTAAAAGTTGAAAAAAATGTGGGCCTAATTAATGTTCTGCAGGGTGCAGGGATATATTCTGAAGCCCAGTTTGCCGTGTAGTAGTGACGAAATAAAAATATATTCTCCATTCAGCGACGCACTTATCTGTTGAAAAGCCTTTTGTGTAAAAGTTGGAAAAAAATTGGGCGCAATTGCTGTTCTGCGGTGCAGTAACATTCTAAAAGCCAGTCTTCTGTGTATTAGTGGCGAAATAAAAATATATTCGCCATCCAGCATCACATTTATCTCTTGAAAAGCCTTTTGTGTAAAATTGGAAAAAAATGTGGGTCTAATTGACGTGCTGCGGTGCAGTGATATATTCTGAAGCCCATTTTTCCATGTATTAGTGGCAAAATAAAAATATATTCGCTGTCCAGCATTGCATTTATTTGTTGAAAAGCCATTTGTGTAAAAGTAGAAAAAAAATTAGGGCCTAATTGACGTTCTGCGGTGCAGTGATATTTTCTGAAGCAGTGTTTTCCATGTACAGTATTAGTGGCGAAATAAAAATATATTCGCCGTCCAGCATCACATTTATCTCTTGAAAAGCCTTTTGTGTAAAATTTGAAAAAAATGTGGGCCTAATTGACGTTTTGCGGTGCAGTGATATATTCTGAAGTCCATTTTTCCATGTATTAGTGGCGAAATAAAAATATATTCGCTGTCCAGCGTTACATTTATTTGTTGAAAAGCCCTTTGTGTAAAAGTAGAGAAAAAATTAGGGCCTAATTGACGTTTTGCGGTGCAGTAATATATTCTGAAGCAGAGTTTGCCGTGTATTAGTGGCAAAATAAAAATATATTCTCCGTCCAGCATTGCATATATCTGTTGAAAAGCCTGTTGTGTAAAAGTTGAAAAAAATGTGGGCCTAATTGCTGTTCTGTGGTGCAGGGATATATTCTGAAGCCCAGTTTGCCGTGTATTAGTGACGAAATAAAAATATATTCTCCATTCAGCGACGTACTTATCTGTTAAAAAGTCTTTTGTGTAAGAGTTGAAAAAAAATTGGGCTTAATTGCTGTTCTGCGGTGCAGTGATATATTCTAAAAGCCAGTCTGCCGTGTATTAGTGGTGAAATAAAAAATATTTGATCTAACATTTGATTATTTGATCTAACAGTATGGCAGACAGAGAAGTGCCAGGCCCTGCACAGGGGAGTGGCAGAGGCGTAAATGTTTCTGGCGCTGGCAGAGGTTGCAGCAGAATAAGGGGCCATGGCAGCAGGAGTCAGATAGCAGTCGTGTCATGATCAGCAACCCAGCGGTTTTATGAATAGTTGATTGATCTTCGACTTTAGTGACGTGCAGACAGTACTCGATGATGATGATGTAGCTGATTGCACTTGGGAGCCAGGTGACGAATGGACTTAATTTTATTTTATTTTTTTCTTTATATAATAATGTAATATTATAAAATCCATTGTCTCCATGATGAATCTGCAGCATGGGGGCCCCATGTGGCTTTCACACACTTTCAAAATAATCCTTCAGCGGGGCGAATTGATGCCGGATAATAGGGGAGCCCCATGACCTTCCCAGGAGCTGCTGTCGGGAGCAGTGGTTCATTTCTGAGACTTCCATATAGTGCGGGGGAATCCAAAGACTCTCTCCATCTCCGTGCACCACAGGATGTCTTCCTTCCAATCCATGATGACTGGGAACTCGTGATGTTTTCCCTGATGAAGAGACCAGGGCTGGTAGTTATGGTTTGAATCTTAATGAACTTTGCAACTCTTCCGGGCACCAAGCAATCTTGAAGCTTTGTCTACTCATTGTCTGTAGCTACTAGAGGCCTGTTTATGCCAGGCAGTTTCCCCCAGAAGTATCTGGCTCGATATGCAGCCGATGCTGCACTTGCATCAATCTTGACAGGATTTGTCTCCGGGTGGAGAGAAATAGTTTTTTGTAATGCTTTCTCCATCACAACCACATCCTCAAATAACCAGAAGACTGGCCAATTCTCTCCTGTCTTAGGCAACACTTTATTGAGTAATTGGGGAAAGTCAAAAAACAGTTGTTCACAGCCCCCAAAAAGGCCTTTCTGGTGTGGGTTAACCACAGATAAGTCATTACAAGGACTGCCGCCAATTATCAGATGGAATTGCCCCCATTCCTCAATCTGTTTCCTGGTTATATTCTGTGTGTCGCCCACATTTGCAACCTCCCCTGGATTGCGTACCCGTCCAATCATGATGGCGTCCTCACACACCTCTGATGCCATATATTTTTCAATGTTGATTCTAAGCTTTTTCCATGATGAATGGGAAATCATGATGTTTTCCCTAACGTAGAGACCAGGGTATGGTAGTTATGGTTTGAATCTTGATGAACTTCACAATCTTGAAGCTTTGTCTTCTCATTGTCTGTAGCTACTAGAGGCCTGTTCATGCCAGGCAGGTTCCCCCCGAAGTATCTGGCAGGATTTGTTTCCAGGTGGAGATAAATAGTTATTTGGAATGCTTTCCCCATCGCAACCACATCATCGAATAAACAGAAGACTGGCCGATTCTCTATTGTCTTAGGCAACACTTAATTTTTTATTTATTAAATTTGTTAAATATTAAATTGAACCAAAACTTGATTAAAATTATAAGAATGTAATCCAGTCTTTTTTCTCCCCATTTGACATGTATTATATCTTCCTTCTTGTATATTCCTGGCATCGGCACTCCTCCCACTTGCCAGAGGCGGTTTTAATTAATTAGCATGAGACTGCATAAGAGTGTGAGTAACCCACTAGTTAGTCCTGGTTTCTGTTAGTACTGAGCAGGTTGCATTAGGCTCCTGTTCAGACGGTGCTATGCTGCATGGTGGCCTTTGTTGTTGTGGTGCTTTTCGGGCTGGCCTGCGTAACTGCAGCCTGCTGGGATGGTGCCACGTGTCGCCATGCAGCATGGCGCCCTTATCAGATTATGGACAGAGTAGGTACCCACTCTAGGAGACAACCGTGACGGGGTGAGTGGGCTTACTACCTTTTGATCAAAATGTAAACTAATGTCTCCACTATTTGCATGCGATATGGGGGATTGGTTACTATAGTATTTAGCTGAAGAGCAAATATCAAGGGTTAAGCATTGTGGATGTGCGATCCAGTCTTTTTTCTCCCCATTTGACATGCATTATACCTTTCTTCTTGTATATTCCTGGCATCGGCACTCCTCCCACTTGCCACAGGCGGTTTTAATTAATTAGCAGGAGTTTGCATAAGAGTGTGAGTAACCCACTAGTTAGTCCTGGTTTCTGTTAGTACTGAGCAGGTTGCATTAGGCTCCTGTTCAGACGGTGCTATGCTGCATGGTGGCCTTTGTTGTTGTGGTGCTTTTCGGGCTGGCCTGCGTAACTGCAGCCTGCTGGGATGGTGCCACGTGTCGCCATGCAGCATGGCGCCCTTATCAGATTATGGACAGAGTAGATACCCACTCTAGGAGACAACCGTGACGGGGTGAGTGGGTTTACAACCTTTTGATCAAAATGTAAACTAATGTCTCCACTATTTGAATGCGATATGGGGGATTGGTTACTATAGTATTTAGCTGAAGAGAATATATCAAGGGTTAAGCATTGTGGATGTGCGATCCAGTCTTTTTTCTCCCCATTTGACATGTGTGTGAAAAATATCTCTGTAAATGACAACTTTTTCCATTTTTTTATACAAAGTTGTCAATTTACAGAGATATTTCTCTCACCCAGCATGGGTATATGTAAAAATACACCCCAAAACACAATGCCCTAGTTCTCCTGAGTACGGCGATACCACATGAGTGACACTTTTTTTCAGCCAAGATGAGCAAAGGGGCCCTAATTCCAATAAGTACCTTTTAGGAGGGCATTTTTAGGCATTTGGATTCCAGACTTTAGGGCCCCTAAAATGCCAGGGCAGTATAAATACCCCACATGTGACCCCATTTTGGAAATAAGACACCCCAAGCTATTCCGTGAGGGGCATGGCGAGTTCATAGAAGATTTTTTTTTGGGCACAAGTTAGCGGAAATTTACTTTTTTTTTTATCTCACAAAGGCCTCTTTCACATGGGCGTCACCCGGATAGGATGCGGGTGCTTTGCGGGAATATGCCCGATTTTTCCGCGCATGTGCAAACTTTTGTAATGCGTTTTGCACGTGCGTGGGAAAAATCGTCATGTTTGGTACCCAGACCTGAACCCGGACTTCATCACTGAAGTCCGGTTTCGGGTTGAGTATTCTGGAGAATTTATTATTTTCCCTTATAAAATGGTTATAAGGGAAAATAATAGCATTCTTAATAAAGAAGGCTTTGTAGAATGACGATTAAGGGGTTAAAAATGAAAAACTTAACTTACCTTAGCCAGTTGATCGCGTAGTTGGCGATCTCTCTTCTCTTTTCAAGCATTAGCTGTAGTCTAAAGGATCTGTGATGACGTCACATCACATGGTCCAATCACATGGTCCATCACGGGGAAATGTCGCTCGTGTAGACGGCTCACTACACTGGTAGTTGGGGCCACGGAACCTCCTGGATACAGGAGGTTCCTGATGATCTCTTCCTGAAATTTGAGGAAGGATCCTGTTCTCCCAGCCTTACTGTAGAGAACAAAACTATTATACATAGCCAATTGAATTAGGTATACAGACACCTTCTTATACCAGTGTCTGGTACTGCGGGAGAGTAAATAAGGAGCCAACATCTGGTCATTGAAGTCCACCCCTCCCATGAGCAAATTATAGTCGTGGACCGATGGGGGCTTTTCAATGACACTGGTTGACGGTTCAATTTGTACTGTCGTGTCTGCGTGAATGGAGGAGACCATGTAAACGTCACGCTTGTCTCTCCATTTCACCGCGAGCAGTTCTTCATTACACAAGGCAGCCCTCTCCCCCCTTGCAAGACGGGTGGTAACGAGCCGGGGGAAGGCCCGGCGACTAGGTCGCACGGTGCCACAGCAGCCAATCTGTTCTAGGAACATATGCCTGAAGAGGGGCACACGTGTGTAGAAATTGTCCACATAAAGGTGGCACCCCTTGCCAAATAAGGGTGACACCAAGTCCCAGACTGTCTTCCCACTGCTCCCCAGGTAGTCAGGGCAACCGACCGGCTCCAGGGTCTGATCTTTACCCTCATAGACGCGAAATTTGTACGTATAGCCTGTGGCCCTTTCACAGAGCTTATACAATTTGACCCCTTACCGGGCACGCTTGCTTGGGATGTATTGTTTGAAGCCAAGGCGCCCGGTAAAATGTATTAGGGACTTATCTATGCAGATGTTTTGCTCAGGGGTATACAAATCTGCAAATTTGGTGTTAAAGTGGTCTATGAGGGGCCGAATTTTGTGGAGTCGGTCAAAAGCTGGGGGCCTCTGGGACGAGAGGTGCTGTTGTCACTAAAGTGCAGGAAATGCAGGATGGTCTCAAATCGTGTCCTAGACATGGCAGCAGAGTACATAGGCATGTGATGAATTGGGTTCCTGGACCAATATGACCGCAATTCATGCTTTTTTGTCAGGCCCATGTTGAGGAGAAGGCCCAGAAAAGTTTTAATTTCGGAAACTTGGACGGGTTTCCACCGGAAAGACTGGGCATAAAAGCTTCCCGGGTTGGCGGTTATAAATTGAGTGGCATACCGGTTAGTTTCTGCCACGACTAGGTCAAAGAGCTCCACAGTAAAGAACAGCTCAAAAAACCCCTGTGCCTATCCGATCTGAGCTGTCTCAACACGAACTCCTGACTGGGCGGTGAAAGGGGGAACTACTGGTGCGGCTGAAGATGGGGGCTGCCAATCAGGGTTTGCCAGCACCTCAGGGACTCTAGGGGCTCTACAGGCCTTCAACTGCCCTTCTGGTGCTCGCCACTTCACTATGTTCTACGGCAGTGCTGATACTAAGTCCAGGATGGTCTGCGCTGCTGGTGTATGCCTCACCACATAATCCGACAGCGTCAGCCCCACTCTGCTGCCCTTGAAGCGGATCCTGCGCAACCTGTGGTCTAGCAACACGTGGTCGGATACACCTGGTGGTATCAGGGACCTTAACCTCATCGTCCGAACTTTGGGTCAGACTGCCACTGCTTTTGGACAACTAAATTTAGGGGGTATTCCCTGAGACTACCCAAATGGGAGGCTAGCGAAGTACAGGAAGCCGCTGCGATTGATAAAAAATATCAAAACTGATTTTTTTTTATCGCCGCAGCGCTTGTGTAGTGATTTTGCAGTGATAAAAAAAAAATGTTGTCACAGTGGTGATCGATGAGACCTTATCGGGCAAACACTGCGTTTTTGGGTGGAGGGTGACTAAGGTGACACTAATACTATTATAGATCTGACTGTGATCAGTTCTGATCACTTACAGATACTATAAAGTACCAATGCTGATTAGCGCTACGCTAATCAGCGAATGAGGTGCGGTGGGCACTAACTGACTACCTAAAGGGGCCTAAAAACTAAACCTAACAGTCAATACTAGTGAAAAAAAAGTGACAGTTTACACTGATCACTTTTTTCCCTTTCACTAGTGATTGACAGGGGTGATCAAGGGGTTAATTGGGGTGATGGGTGGGTGATCTGGGGCTACTTGTGTGTGTGCTTGGTGTACTCACTGTAATGTATGCTCTCTGCTGGGACCAACCGACGAAAAGGACCCAGAAGAGAGCACAGAAGCCATTTAACACATTATATTTAAAAATATAATGTGTTAGATGGCTTTTCATTCGATTTTGTTAAAAATCATCAGCCTGCCAGCGCTGATCATTGGCTGGCAGGCTGATGACCAACTCCTTATACAACTTTTATCGCCGTGCACTGCGCATACTCGAGTGGCATCAGCGTGTCATCTCGCGTCTCTCAAGATGATGCGCCGATGCGTCAACGAGGAACATCCCGGCCGCGATTTATAAAGCAACACTTTATAAAGTTGAGAAATTTTAACCTCCTGTTCTGTCCCATATTCCCTATAAATGAATAGACGAAGCTCTCATCGTCGTGCCTCTGTGGCCTCCTGATGCTGCTGCCACCTCCACAATATCTCGTCGTCGTGCCACTCTGTGGCCTCCTGATGCTGCTGCCACCTGTACAATCTCTTGTCGTCGTGCCACTCTGTGGCCTCGTCATGCTGCTGCCACCTCCACAATCTCTTGTTGTCATGCTACTCTGTGGCCTCCTCATGCTGCTGCTACCTTCACAAGCTCTCCTCATGATGCCACTCTGTGGCCTCCTCATGCTGCTGCTGCCACCTCCGCAATCTCTCGTTGTCGTTCCACTCTGTGGCCTCCTGATGCTGCTGCCACCTCCACAATCTCTCGTTGTCGTGCCACTCTGAGGCCTCCTGATGCTGCTGCCACCTCCACACTCTGTCTTGGTGCCACTCTGTGGCATTCTCGTGCTGCTCCACCTCCAGACTCTGTCATTGCACCACTCTGTGATCTCCTCATGTTGCTTCCATCTCACCACTATGCCATTTGGCCACTCTGTGGACTTCTCATGCTGTTACCACCCTCCCCACTTCATGACTGGGACACTATTTTGCCTTTTTGGCTTGGCTGACATCATCTTTTATTTGACCCTTTTTCTGATCTGTCAGAAGGAAGGAAAAATGAGACGCACAATGGATCCTCTCTGTGTACCAGCTGTAAGGCCTGTATGGTCCCATCAGAATTGGCTTGTGATTTGGTAGCCAAAAGCAGGAGTGGGTACAAAACACAGAATGCATGCAAATATTCAGTTCACGTGTCATCTCTGTTTTGGATCCACTCCTGTTTTTTTTGGCATTAGCAATACTGATAGATTGCTGACCAAATGCTGACCGAGTGAAGGCAAATGCTCAACAGACAGGATCAGTTTTTTTGGGGGTTATTGTTCTGATGGATCAGAAGAAGGGCAAAGTAATCAGTGACGTCAACACAAACTTACTGCTGATAGCCTCTCCACTCTGTCAGGGAGGGGGGGCTCTCTACTTTTATAAGCGCTTAATGGAACAGGTTCTGTTTACATCTACTGTATCTGGAATCAGCTGATGATGGTGTAAAAGGACTGCGCTTCTTCTTGACACTAACATTGACCTGTAAGGCTAAGTTCATACTTGAGTTATTTGGTCAGTTTTGGCCCCTGTGACTGCCAAAAAAAGTGAAGTGTGCAGTGATTCTAAGAGCGACGCTTATCATTTGGACTCACAGTATTATTTCACTACCAAAGCAGACTCCCTATGCGTGTTACTGCAAAGCACAGTGTTTTACACCACTATAAATGCTCTCAGCAGCCAGGAAATAGCCGTTTTTTAACGTAATTCGCCACGAATATATTCGGATTGAATCAAATTTTTCCTGAAAAATTCAGCAAACCGGCTCATCTCTATTCACAATCATTGTTAGGAAAGGCGAAGTGATGCAGATTTCAAATCTTTATAAATTCCTAGACTGCTCTAACCTTGTCCCCCCAAAAAACAGCAGCTATGGGTTCTTTTAAGCAGCTACCTAACACACTGAAAAAAAAAAATCTTTGAAACTCACACAGTAGAAGACGGCTTAGCAAAATGTTTTCAGGGTGCCATTTCCTCAGTTTGAACTGAAATTAAGAATTGGCAGTTAACCAGAGAAACAGTGGAGGTCAAGAGAAGGTCTGGAAGACTAAGACAAATTTCAGAGACAGATGCTTGTAGAATTGCTAGAAAGGCAAATCAGAACCCCCCACTTGACTGGAAAAGACCTTTGGAAAGGTTTAGCATACTCTAGTGTTGTGGTGCATTGATCTACTGTTCAGCAAAACCTGCACAATATGGCCTTCATGGAGAAGTCATCAGAGGAAAACCTGTCCTGTGTCCTCACCACAAACTTCATAGTCAGAACTTTGTAAAGGAAAATCTAAACAAGCTTGATGCATTTTGGAAACAAATCCTGTGTGGACCAATGAGATTAAAATAAAACTCTTGGCCACAATGAGAAAAGGTATGTTTGAAGTAAAATGGTCACAGAATTTCATGAAAAGAACGCCTCTAAGAACAGAACCATTTAGCATGGGGTGGATCAATCATGCTTTGGAGTTTTGGGGAACATTTCAGAGGAAGAGAGAAAAAAAGGATTAAATGAAATTATAGCAAATTCTGAAAGCAAAAATAACACGAACTGTGAAAAAGCTAAAGTTGAAAAGATGATGGCTTCTAAAAATAGATATGAAACTAAACACACCTCGAAAACCACAATAGACTAAGTCAAATGGCACAAGCTTAGAGTTTTACCATGACCCTTACAGTCCCCGGAACTGAACATCAATGAAATTCTGTAGATATACCTCAAAAGAGCAGTGCATGCAAGACGGCCCAGGAATCTCACAGAACTGTAAGACGTGTGTCAAGAAGAATGGAAGAAAATCCCTCAAACAAAAAATGAAAGACTCATGGCTGGCTACAAAAAGAGTTTACAAGCTGTGACACTTGCCAATGAGGTGCTACTAGGTACTAACCATGCCGAGTGCCCAAAGTTTTGCTTCGGGACCTTTTCCTTTTTTGTTATTTTTAAAATGTAAGAGATGCTTGCTTATCTGTTCACAGTAAAAGTCTTTTGCATGAATGACACTGTATGTTAGTGTAAGTCTGGAAGATTAGCCGTCCTTTGGTCGCTTCACCTCCCACAAAAAATGTTATACAAAGTGATCAAGAAGTCATACACACCCTATATGGGGTTAATTTAAAGTACAGATTGACTGGCAAAAAAATGAGCCCTCACACAGCTCTATACACTTAACTACCAAAAGTTATAACAGTCAGAATATGGTGATGAAAAGAAAAAACTAATTTTTTCAAGGTTTTTATTTATTTTTCAGTATTGAAACACAAGAAAAACTATACAAATGTGATAATGCCATAATCATACTGACCCAGAGAATGAAGAGCACAAGTCAGTTTTACCACATAGTGACGCTGTATAAACAAAACCTGGCAGAATTAAAAAAAAAATAATCATTTCTACCACATTTGGAATTTTACAGCTTCCCACTACAGCATGTGCAATATTAAATGGTGCCATTAGAAAGCACAACTTGTCCTGCAACAAACAAGCCCTCATATATGTATATGATGAAAAAAATAAAAAAGCTATGGCTCCTAGAAGGCCGCGAGTAAGAAACGAAAATGCAAAAACTAAAAATTGCTCTATTATCACACACATACACACACAATGAGACCTGACTGAACCCAACCCACTTTCCTACCTACTTGCAGTGCAAGCCCTAAGCAGCAAGTCTGCAACTGGTTGACATTCTCTGTACTGCTAAGTGGCAGACAGACAGAGAGACACAACCACACAGAGACGGGTCTTAAATAAATAGGTAAAAACCAGTAGGACAATAAGGTACAAAATCAGAGGAGGGAGGGTAGGTAAAATAGCCAAGTCAGAACCAGACATGTAACACGGTACAAAATCACTAGACAGAGGGAGGAGAGAGGCAAGCTGAGGTAAAAAAAAAAAAAAATCCTATATGCACAGACAGAACCGGGAGCAAAGCAAGGGAGTACACGCATAACTGACAAGGGTGTATTGCCAGCAGGGGATTTAAATGTACCTGAAAGGTCCAGGGACTCTGCACCCATTTGACCAGAACACCAGCATTCTACAGATGGGCAAACTTAGCTGTCATATATTATGTGCATGTACTACAAATCCCATAAGGTTTTATAGGGAGCAGGAGGTCCCATGAAGCTAGCTAGTGCTGGCTCCACCCTTCTTTTTAGAAGAAAGATTCTCAAGTAAATGGCTGACTGCTGAGGAGAGAACACCTCAGAGCAGCAAGAAGCAACTCTTGTACGGAGATTCTATTCCCCTACAGACTACAAGCAGTTTATGTGCCAGTCCTCAGAAGGGGAAAGATCTATAGAAGGTTTAGTCGACACCAAGGGAATGTAGACTACTTTGCCAAGGAAGGTAATTGTGGTGGGAACTCTATAAGGCGCCCTTGTTCAGAGACTGTATTCCTTTGAGGATACTGTGAATATCATATACATATATATTTGATGATAGAGAAAATGCATCCCTTTAGGTTGGGGAAAAGGAGAAATTGACCAGTCTGATTGAGAGACAGAGAAGCTAGCCTCCATATACAAACTGTGGGAATTACTTGAATCGACTGCAAAGACTGCATTTCAAATGAGTAGTGCCTGTGTGGATCACCTGCTGACCAGCTTCAGTAAAGTGCTGTTGATCTGTTACACCAAAACCGGTCTCATAATTATACTGCACCACACTACAGTTTACACCATCATTTTCACTTTAATGGACCCCAGGGAGCGATGGCCCTTCTATTATAGCAAATGTTTCAAATTTTGACTCCTCAGTCAGTAGCAACTGTTGTCATTTTTCTGCTCTTTGGCTGCAATTTTTTGGCTCTTTGGCTGCAGTTCTTCTATGGTGACCACTTTTGGCCATTAATTCCTCCATGAAGACTTCTCCGACCAATTTCTGGGTGTACCTAGGTCCCACTGCTTTCTGCTAGTTCTAAGCTGATGGCTCTGCTGGAAATCTTACGATTTCAAAGGAAAGCAAGTATGATATATAGAGATGAGAGAATCGAAATTGATGAAGTAGAATTTGATCCGAATTTCAGGAAAATTCGATTAACACCGAAGCTGAATTTCCTCATGCTTTGTGGTAACGAATCACATTTTTTCCTAAAAAGGCTGCTGCATGTGTGAGGACATGGAGAGAGGAACTCTGGGAAGGCGGGATCACCCATAATGCCATACATGCAGCCAATCAGCAGCCAGCCAGCCCTGTAATGTCACAGCCCTTTAAATAGCGGCAGCCATCTTAGATTCTGCCATTTACCAGCGTACTTAGTGTAGGGAGAGATGTGTCTGCAGGCACTAGGAACAGTGATAGGAAAGACTGAATTGTGGTGAAGAAACCATTTATAGGTGCAGGGAAAGAATAGGGAGGAATCGTTCCACAGCATTTAAATAGAACAGGGTTCAGTAGGGGAGGTTACAACCTGGGTCATAGGAACAATCCTTTTACACCTTGGTGCACTAACTGGGGATCCAAATTGCCATTATACAGCTCTGTCATTCTGTCGTTCTTGTTATTGGGGTGCAAGTGCTATTTGATACAGCAATTAACAGGGTTTATACCAAGGAAATATTTTTACAGAACGTCTTATTTGCCCTTGTGCCGTGCAGTTATATGTTGTAAAGCCCTTTTTGTCGTGTATTAGTGGCAAAAGAAAAATATATTTGCCCTTGTTCGGTGCAGTGATATATTCTAAAGCCGAGTTTGCCATGTATTAGTGGCGAAATAAAAATATATTCGCGCTTCATCGTTGCACTTATCTGTTGTGTGAAAAGCCTTTTGTTTTGTGTAAAAGTAGAAAAAAATTAGCGCCCATTTGCCATTCTGCGGTGCAGTGATATATTCAAAAGCCCAGATTGACGTGTATTAGTGGCAAAATAAACATATATTCGGCCTTTAGCGTTGCACTTATCTGTTGAAAAGCCTTTTGTCTTATGTAAAAGTGGAAAAAAAATTTAGCCTATTTGCTGTTCTGTGGTGCATTGATATATTCTAAAGCACTGTTTGCCGTATATTAGTGGCAAAATAAAAAATATTTGATCTAACATTTGATTATTTGATCTAACAGTATGTCAGACAGAGAAGTGGCAGGCCCTGCACAGGGAGTGGCAGAGGCCTAAATGTTTCTGGCAGAGGTCGCAGCAGAGTAAGGGGACGTGGCAGCAGGGGTCGCAGTGGAAGGCCTTAGCTCCCATTGTCATCTAGCGGTTGTGTCTTGACCAGCAACCCAGCGGTTCTTGACTCGGTCATCCACTCTGTCCCAAGTGACATCAGACACCCAAATGCCAAGAGTCGGTGAATTCCTCTGACAAAACACTTAGTTGGCAGAGCCCGGGAGCAGGCCCTGTGCCCCCACCTGTCCTGAACCTTCCTCTGTCCTTTTTAGTTCCTTCAGCGCAGGATTATTATATTCCCTTGGCTCTGCGCTCACGTTCCACTGCCATGGGTGCTGGGGTGGCAGAAGCAGTACCAGCTCTATCAGCAGCAGCCTGAGTCTAGAGTAGAGATGTCCCGAACTAATCGCCGCTAAACATCGCATGTTCGCGTTTGCTGCGTTGTTCGGTCCGCCTCCTATACGTCATCATTGAGTAAACTTTGACCCTGTACCTCACAGTCAGCAGACACATTCCAGCCAATCAGCATACCCTCCCACCTCCTATCAAAAAGCAAGGGCAGCATCCATCTTAGACTCATTCTGAAGCTGCAGTGTTAGGCCCATTAACACGTCCGCAATTTTGTCCGCATCCATTGTGAAGGGGGCTGGACGTGATGCGGAGAGCCGCAGCCCAGAACTTCCGGGTTTCGGCTCTGCAAAAGATAGAGCATGTCCTATTCTTGTCCGCTATCTGTGGTCAAGAATAGTCATCTTTATGGGGAGTGCCGGCATGGTGTGTTGCGGATCCGTCTGAATGGGGCCTAAGTTAGATCAGGGAGAGTGCTGCTGCTGCTGAATTAATAGGGAAAGCATTAGCTAGGCCAGTGTTCTGTGTCCACTCCAGTCCTCAAAGACTCATCTGCTGTAAGGACAGCGTCCTAACAGCACCCCAAAAAGCCCTGTTTAGGGCTGGTACATCAGTCTGCTTTTTTATTATTATTGTTTTTTTCTATATACTGTATATATTGCAGTTGCCTGTCCGTGTGTGAGAGGCAGCAGGCCCACAGACTGTACTGTGTGCACACCACTCATATCGGACAGATTAAAAAGTCATTTAATTTTTACCTTTTAATATAACTTGCAGTTGCCTGCCAGTGAGTGTCAGGCCCACAGACTGTACTGTTTCCACTGCCCACCACTCATATAGGGTGGCACAGTACCTTGCAGATAAAAAAGTCATTTAATTTTTACCCTTTAATATAATTGCAGTTGCCTGCCAGTGAGTGTCAGGCCCACAGACTGTACTGTGCCCACTGCCAGTACCCACCACTCATATCGGGTGGCACAGTACCTTGCAGATAAAAAAAGTCATTTAATTTTTACCCTTTAATATAATTGCAGTTGCCTGCCAGTGTGTGTCAGGCCCACAGACTGTACTGTGCCCACTGCCCACCACTTATATACGGTGTCACAGTACCTTGCAGATAAAAAAGTCATTTAATTTTTACCCTTTAATATAATTGCAGTTGCCTGCCAGTGTGTGTCAGGCCCACAGACTGTACTGTGCCCACTGCCCACCACTCATATAGGGTGTCACAGTACATTTCACGGCGCACGCACAGTGACCTACAATTCAGGCGAAGCAGACCGAGCATGGGTCTTTATCCATCTCCCGGTTGCAAAATTTTATTCCCTACACCGACTCTGGCCCTGATAAGGGACAAGACAGAGATTAAACTGATAGGAATAGTACTTAGTTAACACTAGTTGCATTGGTGGCAAATTCCATTGCAAGTGCCCAAAATTAGAAGGAAGCAGACAGAGCAAGCTTTTTTCTCTATCTCCCCATGCAAGGATTCAATTCAATACACGTCCCCTGATAGGGGACTTAACAAAGGTTAAAATGGTAAGAATAGTAGTTCACACTATTTGTATTGGTGGCACAGTACATTGCGCGGCGCACACGCAGTGCCCCAAATTGGAAGTAAGAGGACCGACCAATCATCTTTTTCCATCTCCCGGTTCCTAAAATCTATTCGATACACGTACCCTGATAGGGGACAAAACAGAGATTAAACTGGTAAAATCAGATTTTTTCATTTAAAAAAAAGAGGACAGCTTCTGCGAAGCTGGGTATTTTTTGGCCGCGTTACTGAACACTCATGCACAATGGCTTTAGGCTCATGCGTCCTTTTGCGGAGGTGACAAACCTGGTCAGTCAAACCCAAGGCAACATCATCGACCTCATCCCATATGCGTTTGTTCTGGAGCGTGCCCTGCGAAGAGTGCTGGATCAGGCCGTAGATGAGCATGAAGAGGAAGAGTTGTGGTCACCATCACCACCAGAAGCAGCCTTTTCGTCATCGATTGCTGGACCTGCGGCAACGCAGAGAGAGGAGTCTGAAGAAGAGGAGTCAGAAGAGGAATGTGGCTTTCAGGAGGTGGAAGACCAACCACAGCAGGCGTCCCAGGGGGCTTGTTGTCACCTTTCGGGGACCCTTGGTGTTGTACGTGGCTGGGTGGAGGAGGAGACCTTCAATGACGTTAGTGAAGACAAGGAAAGGGACAACATGGCTAGCTTGGTATCGAACCTTATGCAAATGAGAAGTTTGCGGTTGTGCAAATGGACTGTTTGAGGTTGTTTGCGGTGCGTTAAACTGGGAGTTTGGTCTGTCAGAGTTTGGTCTGTCACTGTGAAGCGGGCGTAACCCTTACACTACCTGATCGATATAACATCATACCTGATCGTATACACACACTGGATGTTTTAAAGCACGTTATTCCAAACAATTTAGGAATGTTAGGTTATTTATGCCCTTTATGGATTAAAACCCGACTCTTCGTCAACTACGTAAATTTTCATGGGAGTTTTGCCATGAATCCCCCTCCAGCATACCACAGTCCAGGTGTTAGTCCCCTTGAAACAACTTTTCCATCACTATTGTGGCCAGAAAGAGTCCCTTTGGTTTTTAAAATTCGCCTGTCTATTGAAGTCTATGGCGGTTCGCCCGGTTCGCGAACATTTGCGGAAGTTCGCGTTCGCCGTTCGCGAACTGAAAATTTTATCTTCGCGACATCACTACTAATAAACTATTAAGAGACTTTATTATGATTTTTTTATTTTATGTATTAAAAGCCCATACAACATATATAAAAAAAAGTTAAATTAATGTTTTTTCTATGAAATATTATCCAGCCGTCCGATCGCTTTTGGTCTGACCATAATGAAGCAACGGCCTTATCATCTGGGGTGTGGCAACATTGCCAACACACTCATAGAGGTGATGATTGCTTCATTGTGATACGCAAGCCCCTTCACCACAACAAGGTAACGATCACGAAGGGGGATTGACACTTGTATGTGCCTTTTTTTTTTTGGTTTGTTTTTGCAGCCACAATGCTGCACTATAGGACAGAAAAATTAGGCATGTACACATGCCTGAAAAATAATGGCATTGTTGCAGCCGCTATTGTAGCAGCGGCCGGAAAAATTGATGTTTTCCAGGCAGAATAGTGACTAAAACATTGCGGCTTGAACCCTAGTTGGTGGTGGAGAATTCACGAAAGTCATCCGGTATGCAGACATTAAATACAGCAGCGTGGGGACCATTTTGAGGCCAAGGCATGTAATCAGGCCTTTTGTTAGTCAAACGTATCCCCCACTGTCAGTCCCTTCGGGATCCATGCCTCATTCATCTTTATGAAGGTGAGGTAATCAACACATTTTTGACCGAGGCGACTTCTCTTGTCAGTGACAATGCCTCCTGCTGCACTGAAGGTCCTTTCTGACAGGACACTTGAAGCAAGGCAGGCCAGAAGTTCTATAGCGAACTGGGATAGCTCAGGCCACAGGTCAAGCCTGCACACCCAGTAGTGAAGGGGTTCATTGCTCCTCAGAGTGTCGATATCTGCAGTTAAGGCGAGGTAGTCTGCTACCTGTCGGTCGAGTCGTTCTCTAAGGCTGGATCCCGAAGGGCTGTGGCGATGAGTAGGACTGAAAAAGCTCCGCATGTCCTCCATCAACAACACATCTGTAAATCGTCCAGTCATTGCCGCCGTGGTAGGAGGAGGATTACACTCACCTCTTCCCTTGTTAGATTCCCGTTGTGCTGTGACATCCCCCTTATAAGCTGTGTAAAGCATATTTTTTAGTTTGGTTTTGAACTGCTGCATCCTTTCCGACTTTCGGTAATTTGGTAACATTTCTGCCACTTTCTGCTTATACTGGGGGTCTAGTAGCGTGGCCACCCAGTACAGGTCGTTCTCCTTCATCCTTTTTATACGAGGGTCCCTCAACAGACATGACAGCATGAAAGACCCCATTTGAACAAGGTTGGATGCAGAGCTACTCATTTCCCGTTCCTCGTCCACACTGATGTCATTGACGGTCTGTTCTTCCCCCCAGCCACGTACAACACCATGGGTACCAGAGAGGTGACAACAACGAGCACCCTGGGGTGCCTGCTGTGGTTGGTCTTCCTTCTCCTCAAAGCCGCCACATTCCTCCTCTGACTCCTCTTCCTCATACTCCTCTTCCAGTGTTACCGCAGGTCCGGCAAGCAATGATGACAAGGCTGTTTCTGGTGGTGATGGTGACCACAACTCTTCCTCTTCACGCTCATCTACAGCCTGATCCAGCACTCTTCGCAGGGCACGCTCCAGGAAGAAAACAAATGGGATGAGGTCGCTGATGGTGCCTTCGGTGCGACTGACTAGGTTTGTCACCTCCTCAAAAGGACGCATGAGCCTACAGACATTGCGCATGAGTGTCCAGTAATGTGGCAAAAAGATTCCCAGCTCCGCAGAGGCTGTCCTAGCACCCCGGTCATACAAATACTCGTTGATGGCTTTTTCTTGTTGGAGCAGGCGGTCGAACATTAGGAGTGTTGAATTCCAACGTGTCGGGCTGTCGCATATCAAGCGCCTCACTGACTAAAAAAAAAGCAGACTAATGTTGCAGCCCTAAGAAGGGCTTTTTGGGGTGCTGTCAGGACGCTGTCCTTACAGCAGAGATCAGATGAGTCTTTCAGGACTGGAGTGGACACTGAATTCACTAGCATAGCTATCGATTTCCCTATTAAATCAGAAGCAACTACACTCTCCCTCCTCTCACTAAGACTGCAAATTCCGAATGAATCTAAAATGGATGCTGTTCAGGAGATGGGAGGGTCTGGGAGGGAGGGTATGCTGCTGATTGGCTGGAATGTGTCTGCTGACTGTGAGGTACAGGGTCATAGTTTGCTCAATGATGATGTATAGGGGGCGGACCGAACATCGCATGTGTTCGCCCGCTGCGGCGAACGCGAACAAGCTATGTTCGCCGGGAACTGTTCGCCGGCGGATAGTTCGGGCCATCTCTAATCCGGACATGTATATAAAATATTACTTTATTAATGTGAATACATAAAACATAAGATCCTCACAAAAGGTATAAATAGTACATGTAAATATTGCTAGTGATGTAAATAACACGCAGGAAAAGCCCCACACAGAAGATAAAGCACCCATATATAAGTCAATGGTATGACTCCATGGATACTCGATAAGGGCCGCTAATGTGATTCAATACATCAATTAAACATATAGTATGCAAATCAAGAGCATGTTTTGCCCAGGACAAATAGAACCACAAATGAAAGGATAATGCACATAATATTACATCAAAAGTGAGCCCATCATTGTGCAAGGATGTACCTGATAGCGTAAAGTGACTCTAGTGCCTCCCGCGTCCCGACGCGCGTTTCGCCCCAAATGGCTTTTTCAAGGGAACGTGTGCACCTCCACACTGTGTCACCTTGCCACTTTCTGGTCTCTTGATGCCTTTGCCACCTCCACACTGTCAATGTGCCACTCTGTGGCCTCCTCTTGATGCTGCCGCTACCTCCACACTGTCATTGTGCCACTCTGTGGCCTCCTGATGCTGCTGATGCCACCTCTACATGGTCATTGTGCCACTCTGTGGCCTCCTCATGCTGTTCCCACCCTCCCCACTTCATGACTGGGCCACTATTTTGCCTTTCGGCCTGGCTGACATCATAATTTATTTCACCCTTCTTCTGATCTGTCAGCAGGAAGGAAAAATGAGATGCCTAACGAATCCTGTCTGTGTAGCAGTTGTAAGACCTGTATGGTCCCATCAGAATTAGCTTGTGATTTGGTAGCCAAAAGCAGGAGTGGGTACAAAACACAGAAGACATGCAAATATTCCATACATGTGTCATCTCTGTTTAGGATCCACTCCTGTTTTTTTTTGTCATTACTATACTGATGGATTACTGACCAAATGCTGACTGAGTGAAGGCAGATTCTCAACAGACAGGATCTGTGTCTTGGGGGTTATTGTTCTGACGGATCAGAGGAAAGGCAAAATAATCAGTGACATCAACACAAACTTACTGCTGACACCCTCTCCACTCTGTCGGGGGGGCTCTACTTGTATAAGCGTTTAATAGAACAGGTTCTGTAGACCTATATGCGGAATCAGCTGATGACAGTGTAAAAGGAGTGCGCTTCTTCTTGATGCTAACATTGAACCGTAAGGCCGAGTTCATACTTGAGTTATTTGGTCAGTTTTGGCCCCGTAACTGCCCAAATAAGTGAAGTGTGCAGTGATTCTAAGAGCGACGCCTGTCATCTGCATGTCATACAGACTCACAGTATTATTTAACTACCAGAGCAGACTCCCTATGCGTGTTACTGCAAGGCACAGTGTTCTAGACCACTATAAAGGCTTTCTGAAGCCAGGAAATAGCCATTTTTTAACGCGATTCGCTGCAAATAAATTCGGACCGAACCAAATTTTTCCCCAAAAATTCGGCAGACAACCGATTCGAATTTTTGAAAAATTTGCTCATCTCTAATGATGTATTATTCATCTGCTGCACTAAGTTTCCTTTGCTAACCACTGCATCTGCGGTCCTCAATATTGCCTACTTCTTTGTTCTGCTGCAAAAGAGCAATCACTGACAGCCAGACCCCTGTTGTATGTGCTGGCATCAGTGAAAACACCGATGCCCGCACATTAACCCTCGCAATGCCACAGTCAGCGCTGACCGTGGAACGTGCGATGTCCATGTTGGGTTCCCGTGTCCATCAGGTCCTCGCGCTGCTATTCAAAAATGCTTTCACTGTGTAAAACTTGCAGCGTCCGTAACGACCTGCTCTATAAAAATATCACATTTTATGCCCCCTCAGGTGAATGCTGTAAAAAAATTTTTTAAAGAGCTATGCCAAAACAGCCATTTTGTGTCACCCTGCCTCACAAAAAGTTTAATATCAAGTGATCAAAAAGTCGTATGCACCCCAATATGGTACCAATCAAACCATCCTCTCATCTTGCAAAAAATGAACTCCCACATAAGACAAGCACTCAAAAAACAAAAACTAATGGCACCCCTAAACCAACCCATCAAAATCTGAGCTGCAAAAGACATATGGCGCTCCTTTCCTTGCCATGTGCCTCCACAGCAGTTTACCACTACATATGGAGTGTTGCCATATTCAGGAGAGAATGGGCAAAAAATTATGGGGTGCTTTTTCTCCTGTTACCCCTTTACCCCTTGTGAAAATGAAAAATTTGGGGCTAAAGCAACATTTTACTGTTAGAAATGAAACTTTTCATTCTCACAGCCCAGTGTTTCCAAATTCCTTAAAACACTTAGGGGGTCAAAGCACTCAGTACACCGCTTAATATATTCTTTGAGGGGTGTAGTTTCCAAAATGGGGGTCACCTTTTGAGGGTTTCCACTGTAGGGGTATGTCAGGGTCTCTTCAAATACAAAATGGTGCCCAAAAACCATTCTAGCAAAATCTGCCTCTAAAAACCATTTAGTGGTGCTTTCCTTCTGACCACTGCCATGTGACCATAAAGTAGTTTACTACCATATATGGGGTATTTCTGTAAACTGCAGAATCAGGGTAATGTACATTGAGGTTTATTTTGCTGTTAACCCTTGCTGTGTTGCAAGAAAAAATTAACATAAAAAATCTAAAAGAAAATGTTTGAAATTTCACCTCCATTTTCCTTTCATTCTTGTGTTCTTGTAATTCTTAGTTTCAAAAATTGAGTCATTTATGGGTGGTTTACATTACGTAATCCCCTCAAAATCACTTTATAACTGAATTGGTGCTTAAAAAAATGGTTTTGGAAATGTTGTTCTAAAATTCTAAGCCTTCTGACGTCCTAAAAAATAAAATGATATTTACAAAATTATGCCAACATAAAGCAGACATATGAGGAACGTTGATTGGCAACTATTTTATGAGGTATTACTATTTGTCTTAAAAGTAGAGAAATTCAAATTTTGAAAATTGAAATATAGTGACTCAAATTTACCACTGTAATCAAGTACAATGTGTCACAAGAAAACAGTCTTAGAATGGCTTGGATAAGTAAGAGTTCCAAAGTTAGTAGCACATAAAGTGACGCATGTCAGATTAGCAAAAATCGGCCTGGGATTTAAGGTGAAAAGTGGCTCGGTACTGAAAGGGTTAAAAAGAGGCCTTGCTGATGCAGTATATAACAAACAGAGTCTTCCACAGAGTGGCTACTTTCACACGACCGAGTTGTACACTCTAGACTCAGAGCGTGAGTATAACACAGCTCCCGCCCTGAACTCCTAGCACTGCCGGGGTCCCATAGCATTATATTAATTTATGATGCTATGTAACCCTTAGGCCCCTTTCACACGGGCAAGTTTTCCGCGCGGGTGCAATGCGTGAGGAGGACGCATAGCACCCGCACTGAATCCGGACCTATTCATTTCTATGGGGCTGTGCACATGAGCGGTGATTTTCACGCATCACTTCTGAGTTGCGTGAAAATCGCAGCATGCTCTATATTGTGCGTTTTTCACGCAACGCAGGCCCTATAAAAGCGAATGGGGCTGCGGGAAAATTGCAAGCATCCGCAAGCAAGTGCGGATGCAGTGCGATTTTCCCGCATGGTTGCTTAGCAACGGGACCAGATCTTTATTATTTTCCCTTATAACATGGTTATAAGGGGAAATAATTGCATTCTTAATAAAGAATGCATAGTAAAATGAAGTGGAAGGGGTTAAAAATAATAAAAGTTAACTTACCTTAGCCACTTGATCGCGTAGTTGCGATCTGTCCTCTCTTTCCCAGCATCAGCTAAGAACTAAAGGACCTGTGATGACGTCACATCACATGGTCCAATCACATGGTCCATCACCATGGTAAGATGGACCATCTGCTATGCAGATCTATGTTGTAAACATACAGGTTGACTTGTCGCTTGCAATCTTGGAGACACAAACAGTAGGATATTTCTAATCAAGGCTATCTGACAAACTCAGAATTGTTTCATAATTGCTGTTAATTCACTTTGAAGGACTGTAACTTAATAGAATAATGCACTACTGTATAATAAATATATTTCCAGCTGTGCAGTACTTTATCACCTTATTTCACATGTTTCAAGAGTATTAGTCACTGTGTTTGTTGATGATGAGAACAGTAGTTTTATTGCAGGAATGTTGCTGGGTGGCTTTACTTTCTGGGCATTCCAGCTGGCTTCATTTGATAAATAGCACAGTGACATTAAAATGATGTAGTGACTTTGAATAATCTATATTTTATTTGGTATCATTAGATAACATCTAACGTCTTTATAGCAGCGTTTACACATAAATCAGCAGGCCATAAACCAAAATAACATCATAAATCAACATAGAATACATATGACACCGTTTTTATGATTTTGCAATCCCTATGCCAAAAAGAGGGAGAAGCAATACCTACAAAGTCCTATGTATTGTCCTATGTATTTTATCTTATTAGTGAACTGAGGAATATTTCATGTTAAAGAGTACCTACGCTTTTATTCAATATTTTATATGTCATAGGGACTTAGCAGAAGTGTTGTTGATCCGCAGGGGTCCCAGCTCTGAGACCCCCACTGATCACTAGAATGAGGGGTCAGAAGTGCTTGAGCAGAGCGCTGCTTCCTCCTTCCTGCTGAGTGCTGAGACTGTGGACGAACCCTTAGGCCCCATTCACACGAGTGTGACGGTTTGGCTCTGGATGCGTTCAGGGTGCATCATTTTGCAAGCAAGTTCAGTCAGTTTTGTCTGGGATTGCTTTCAGTTGTTCATTTTTTTCCACTCGGGTGCAATGCGTTTTGATGCATTTTTCACAAACGTGATAAAAAACTGAAGGTTTACAAACATCATTGAAAGCCCCTTTCACTTCTATGAGGCCAGGGCTGCATGAAAAACGCAGAACTGATGCGTGAAAAAAATGCTCAGGTACACAGACGCATTGAAATTAATGGGTCAGGATTTTAGTGTGGGTGCTATGCGTTCACGATCTGAAGAGGGTTTGTTTTTGTACTGGCACACAATATAAAGGGGTATTTTTGGACTGACACACTGTTTGGTACCAGTATTTTCAGCGGGGCAGTTTCTGCAGAATAGTATTGGGGGGGGGGGGGGTTATAGGGTGTTGAGAAGGTGGGGAGGATGATGGAAAAGTAGGAAACTAAGATGCCTGTTTGTTAGACTCTGCAGAGACTAGACATGGCTGGAAGAAGTCACCATGGCGATCTGGTCCGACAGGAGAAGATAAGGAAAGAGATGTAAGAGGTACATATGTGTGGGCTGTATTACCCTGTATGTTCTGTAGCGCTGTATGTAATCTTTTCCAAGTATGCCTTTAAAGGGGTTGTCAGCTTTTTTTTTTTTTTCATACGAGCGCTGCCTTTTCTGCTCTGTTTACCTGCTCACCACTGCAATTGCAAAGATGAGCAGGTAAACATAGCAGAGAAAGCAGGTCTCATATGAGCGCTGCCCTCTCTTCAAACAGCTGATAGGCGGGGGTGCTGGGGGACCCACACCGATCTGATATTGATGACCTATCCTGAGGATAGGTCATCAGTAGTAAAAAGAGGACAACCCCTTTAACAGTAGGACTGGAGGAAATGGGCCAGGTTAAGAATTTGGCATGGGGGGATGTTTTAATTTTTACCTCAGGCATTGAAAGGTACACCCCTGCCCCTTGCCACAAAGCACTGAGGGAAGGGGGACGCAAGCTGAACTCTTGCACCAGGGCCCATGAGCCTTTAGCTACGCCCCTGAGACAAACCCAAATACTAAATGCAAACTTGAATATGAGAGCACTCATGTCCAATATTATGCAATATATCCTTCAGGTAGTAACTTTTTGCCCTTGAGCATTAGGCATCCTTCATTCCAACAGTCAGTGCAGGTCTTGATAGTAGGATCCCCACCCATCTGGCGGTAGTTTTGGCATATGTTGATACTGTATCCTCAAAACCTCCATCTACGCACCATGGGAGCTGCTCTGCCAGACCTCAGCCCTGTATTACATAGTCGACCATTGATCCGAATAGCTACTCCATGGTAAATAGCTACTCCATGGTAAATCATTTCCCAGCTGCAGATTTCTAAGGAAAAAGATTGTCTTTGATGAGACAATCCCTTTAAGAGGATAATGATCAAAGTTTTTCCTTTCTTTGTAGGTTGCCAGGTTGCTATTGCACGTTTTAGATGAACATTGTGTTACCTTTTTATCAAATTATTTGATCTTTCTTAAACTGGAAGCTCAGCGGGCAGAAATTCTGAGATTGCACAGAAAAATTATGTGCCTTCAGAATATCTACACAGGGGGAAGGAATGATTTATAAAACATAACCTTTTATTATATTATTAAAATTAATAACTATGAACCAATCTAGTATTAGTACTATAGATGAGCGAATTTTTCTAAAATTTGATTCGGCCAGTTCGACAATTAAAAAAAAAAAAAATTAGGTTCGATACGATTTTATTTGCGCTGAATCGCATTAAAAATGGCTATTTCCTGGCTTCAGAGAGCCTTTATAGTGGTGTAGAACACTGTTCCTTGCAGTAACACTCATAGGGAGTCTGCTGTGGTAGTGAAATAATACTGTGAGTCAGTATGACATTCAGATGACAAGTGTTGCTCTTAGAATCACTGCACACTTCACTTATTTGGGCAGTCACAGGGCCAACTGACCAAATAGAACATTTAGAACGTATAACTGCACTGCTGAACAGTAAATATATTTTTATTTTGCCACTATTAGATGACAAAAAGGGCTTTATAACATATAACTGCACCACTGAATGGCAAATATATTTTACTTTTGCCACTAATACACGTCACAGAAGGCTTTAGAACATTTAACTGCACCGCTGAACGGGAAATATATTTTTATTTTGCCACTAACACACAACAAAAAGGGATGTAATTTTAGCACTTCACCACACAACGGCTAATAAGCTCTTTTTTGCCACTAGTACAAGCCAAAAAATGCTTTAGAAAATATACAGTCACTGCCTCGCACAAGGGCAAATAAGACGTAGAAATATTTCCTTGTAATAAACCCTGTTAATGGCTGTATCAAACAACACTTGCACCCCAATAACAAGAATGGTTTGCTGGAATTAGAGAGCTGTATAATTGCAATTTGGGTCCCCAGTCAGTGCAGTAAGGTGTAATAGGATTGTTCCTATTACCCAGGCTGTAACCACCCCTACTGAACCCTGTTCTACATAAATGTGTGGGATGATTCCTCCCTATCCTTTCCCTACACCTTGAATAATCTTTCCCTGAACTTGTAAATCGTTTTTTTCTTTAGCACAATTAAGTTTTTTCTAGCACTGTCCCTAGTGCTGACGTCTTTCCCTGCACTAAGTACACTGGAAAATGGCGGAATCCATAATGGGTGAGGCTACTTATAAGGCTGTCACATCACAGGGTTGGCTGGCTGCTGGCTGGATGCATGCAAGGCATTATGGGTGATCCCGCCTTCCCAGACTTCCTTGCTCCATGTCCTCACAAGTGGAGCAGCCATTTTAGGAAAAAATGCGATTCGTTACCATGAAGTGTGAGGAAATTCGGATTTGGTGATAATCAAATTTTTCCTGAAATTCGGATCGAATTCCACTTTGGCAACTTTGATTCGCTCATCTCTAATTAGTACATATACAAGCATGCTCAGGTACATAACACCTGTGAAATGGTGTCACGGAAAAAGGCCTTAGTTAATGCCCGTAGTTTTAGATATGTCAAGCCTGGGCATCAGAATATAACATAATAAGATAGCCTTACAGGAGTCCAGTAGAATCAGTTTATGACACAGTAACGATAAAGGAGAAAGGTTGTCCCGGCAGGTTTGGTTCTTGATAGAGTCATGGTGCCAGTGCTAAATTAATTCATAGCAGACGGACTAAATCTGTCCCTATTAAGCCCTGATGTAAATTGAGGAGAGGGACCTGAAAGGCCTTGCCTGTCTACACAGAGTACCCACCCAGACAGGGTCGACCATGTCCAGAATCTGCCCCTATAACGGCCATGGCCCTAAAGACCCTAATTCACTGCCCGACGTTTCTGTCTCTTGTCATAAGACTCATCAGGGGACCGTGATGAGAATAAAGGAAATCTGTTACCTGGCTATCCATAAAAATTTTTTTCCTTTAGCCTAGGGCAATAAAGTACCTTATATCCATATGTGTTCTTCTTTTTGCCGTGTCTCTTGTATTTTCTGTTAAAAACCGCTTTATCCATTATGTAAATTAGGCTGTAAGGAGCCCAGAGGGGCGTTTTTTCTCTTCCAAGGAGCCCAGGAACGCCCCCCTGATGTGCCCAGACTGAATAAATTTTAATCTGAAGAATGCCTCCAGCAGCTGAAATCGCATCTCAGAGGAGAGGCTAACGGCTCCGCCCCCAGGCTACCTCCGCTCTCTGCCCGAAATACATCCCTGATCTTCTTCTCGCCGGCCGCTGGAAATCTCGCGCAGGTGCTAGTGCTAAGCAGAGGTGCTAGTATTGCACCAAAGCTGTAGCAGGGTAAAAGTAAAGAATGCTACAGAGCGGTCTATGAGCAGATGGCTACACTGGATGCATTATTTAGCCATTATTGTAAGGTGCCAGTGGGTTACCTTTGCCAGATACAATGTTACAACTAGTAGGGCCTACTACTGTATATACCAGCAGCCTGGCATATAGAGATAAAAAAGATTGTAGGTTATTGAGGAATACATTTAGAGAGGTTATTGTGCAGTAAATGGAAAGAAGTTCTAAAGCTGAAATTTGTAAAAGTTTCTCCTTATTGTATAATGTGGTTAGCAAAAAAAAATCCAGAAGCAATGTTACAACATGTGGGCGTTATGTTAAACTCTGCCAGGATCAGAGCACAGATTGCCTCCGCTGTAAAGTTAATTTCTTGCTTTATCTCTTTCTTAACAGGACTTAGCGCTCCACTTAAGAGATCATCTTCCCACGAAGCAACATAAATAATCCAAATATACGAAAATGAGAGTTTAAAGCGTCCAATTAAAAACAAATAAAACGAAAGGAGAACTAATTTCCCATAAGAAGTGCCGTCAGTTCATGCATACATAGTACTATTCAGTGTTAAAAACTAATTGCATTTTTTTGCTTGCTCCTGGCTTTTTCATAAATAGGTTTGAGGTTCACATTAGTTTGTTAAAATTGTCTTAATTGTCTCTTAATTTTTAATATGCAAATTAGATAACATGTAGTTCTGCAAGCGCATATTAATGTACACAGCATTACTTTTTGAAGACGCATGGGCACTTTCCATGCCGCTGTATGATGCGTCCATGATACATCATATACATAGTTTTCTTAGGGAGAAATTGCTCTATAATACTGCATGCAATGGCGAATACTGTGATGATTTCTGAACATTCTCATCAAATCCATGAGGAATAAACCTCAGTGTTCTATATATAAAATAGGCAAAATGTAGTGATATAGTATGGACCCAAAGGTAAGAGTACCTATCCTATAAAACTGGCCAAACAAATATTAGACAACTGTTGGCAGTTTCCACTGACAATCTAATGTGTATGAAGGCAGCCCAACTTGAAATATAAGGATTTGGTAGATTGAATGCGCCAAGAAGTTCACTGATCTATCAGGCACAATGCCCTGTAGGTCTAGCTCATCTGAATGTAATGATACCTTTAATTTAGTGATACAGTATGTTCATGGGCGTAGCTATAAAGGGTGCAGAGGTAGCAGTCGCTACCGGGCCCAGGAGCCTGAGGGGGCCCAAAGACCCTTGTGCCGCATAAGAAGACACACAAAGCACTGAGGGAAGGGGCCCCAAGCTGAACTCTTGCACCAGGGCCCATGAGCTGTTAGCTACGCTACTGAGTATGTTGCATCATCAAGGAGAAAAAGTACTATTAATCCATTTGGAAATGAGCAGTTAGGTGCACCGAGGGCGGGCCCAAGCCACTTTATTCAGTTCCAAAGACTTATCTGCCACAGAAGAAGACACTTGTAATATAAATAGGCTTCAGCGAATCGACCTTCAGATCATCGATTCGATGTCGATTTATTCAAATACTGTGATTTTAATGCTGTTTCTGTACAGCATTAAAATGTATTTGCTCTGTACAGCATTAAAATGTATTTGCTCTGTACAGCATTAACCCCTTAAGGACCGGGGGTTCTGGGATTTTTGCGTTTTTGTTTTGCGCTCCCTGCCTTCCAAAAGCCATAACATTTTTATATTTCCGCTCACAAAGCCATATGACGGCTTGTTTTTTGCGGGACAAGTTGTACTTTTTAACGCTACCATTTATTTTTGCATGTGATGTAGTGGGAAACGGGAAAAAAATTCCAAATGGGGTGAAATTGCAAAAAAAAAGCAATTTCACAACAGTTTTACGGGTTTTTAAATTACAACGTTCGATTTGCGATATAACTGACTGGTTAATTTTATTCTTCAGGTCAGTACGAATCCGGCAATACCTAATATGTATAGTTTTTCTTGCGTTTTGATAGTGAAAAAAAAATTAAAAGTGGGAATTTTTTTATTTTATTTTTTTGTCGCCATGTTTTGACCCCTATAACTTTTTTGTAATTATGCGTACGGAGCAGGGTAGGGGCTCATTTTTTGCGGGGCAATCTGAACTTTTAATTGATACCATTATGGGGTGCGTATGATGTTTTGATCACTTTTTATTCATTTTTTTCTAGGAAATTAAGCGTCCAAAAATGGCGAATTAGCCATTTGGACGCTTTTTTTTCGTTTTTATGTTTACCATATGGTGAATATTTTTTAATATTATTATAGTATGGGCGTTTTCGCACATTGCGACACCCATTATGTGTAATTTTTTTATTTTTTTATTTATTTTATTTTCATTTTGGGGAAAGGGGGGTGATTTGAATTTTTATATTTTTTTTATTTTATTTTTATTTTTTAAACTTTTTTTTTTTTTTTTTACCACTTTCTTATAGTTCCCATAGGGAACTATAAGATGCAATCATCAGATTGCTATTCTCATATATTCCAATGCAATAGCATTGGAATATATGAAAAAATCGCATATTTCCTATGGAGCCTATTACAGTCATAGGCTCCATAGGAATACTGTGTAGTAACCTAGGTTTCATTCACAGAAACCTAGGGTACTAAATGCATGCCCGGCTCCCCTTGTGGCCATCAGGAGCCGAGCACAAACCGAAAGTGAAACTTTCGGTTTGTGCTCCATCAGATGCCGTGGTCAGGATTGACCACGGCATCTGAGGGGTTAAATGTCCGCGATCGGCATCGCTGCCGGTCACGGACATGAGCTGCGGGTGTCAGCTTGATGAATCAAGCATTTACCCGCAGCTCATGCGCCCGCTCCGTGCGGGAGCGGGCGCCATCTTTAAAGTGCGGACGAAGGGCGTACATGTACGCCCTTCGTCCTTAAGGGGTTAAAATGTATTTGCTCCGTGGAGCCAAAGCCCGTCTTGCCCAAAGGCGCACGGGACTTCGGTGAATTACTACTGTATTCCTATCTGTGTTTTTAACCACTTCAGGACCCTGTCATTTTTCACCTTAAGGACCAGGCCATTTTTTTGCAAATCTGACATGTGTCACTTTATGTGGTGATAACTTTAAAATGTTTTACTTACCCAAGCCATTCTGAGATTATTTTCTCATCACATATTGTACTTCGTGAAAGTGGTAAATTTGAGTCAAAATATATTTCATTTTGATTTGTAAAAAATACCAAATCTCCCAAAAAGTTGGAGAAATTAGCAATTTTTTAAATTTTTAAATTTCAATTTCTCTGCTTTTAAAACAGATATTTTTAAATTTCAATTTCTCTGCTTTTAAAACAGATAGTGATCCCTCATAAAATAGTTATTACTTTATATTTCCTATATGTCTACTTTATGTTTGGATCATTTTGTAAATGGCATTTTCTTTTTTTGGGACGTTAGAAGGCTAAGTTAGAAGTTTAGAAGCAAATCTTGAAATTTTTCCCACATTTTAGGGACCAGTTCAGGTCTGAAGTCACTTTGTGAGGCTTACATAATAGAAGCCACCCATAAATGGCCCCATTTTAGAAACTACACCCCTCAAGGTATTCAAAAATGATTTTTACAAACCTTCCTAACCCTTTAGGTTTTCAACAAGAATTAAAGGGCTTCTGTCACCCCCAAAATGCATTTTTCATCAGCTGACAATAGCTATTTGCTAATGTCAGCTGATCTCAAACATACTTTTCTTACATTCCCCTGTGATTTCGTTCCTTTAAAAATCTTACTTTTATCATATGCAAATATCTTCACTACCAGCAAGTTGGGCGGTAACTTGCTGGTAGCCGCCGCATCCTCCAGTTGCCGACACGCCCCCTCTCCTCTTGATAGACAGGGCCAGCGAGCGCTCTCCTGCCGCTGGCCCTGTCTTCTGATTAAGTCCCGCACCTGCGCCGTAGCATTCTTCAATCAGCGCAGGCGTACTGAGTGAAGGACGCCAGCTCGTCCTCTGAGCGCCTGTGCCAACTACGTCATGGGTGTACTGTGACGTAATCGGCGCAGGCGCACTGAGTACGGAGCTGGCGTCCTTCACTTAGTACGCCTGCGCCGATTGAAGAATGTTACGGCGCAGGCGCGGGACTTAATCAGAAGACAAGGCCAGCGGCAGGAGAGCGCTCGCTGGCCCTGTCTATCAAGAGGAGAGGGGGCGTGTCGGCAACTGGTGGATGCGGCGGCTACCAGCAAGTTACCGCCCAACTTGCTGGTAGTGAAGATATTTGAATATAATAAAAGTAAGAATTTTAAAAGAACGAAATCACAGGGAAATGTAAGAAAAGTATGTTTGAGATCAGCTGACATTAGCAAATAGCTAACGTCAGCTGAGGAAAAATGCATTTTGGGGGTGACAGAAGCCCTTTAAAGGTAAATGTAGATGAAGTTTCAGAAGTTCACTTTTTTGGCAGATTTTCCATTTTAATCCATTTTTTCCAGTAACAAAGCAAGGGTTAACAGCCAAACTCAATATTTATTGCCCTGATTAGTTTACAAAAACACCCCATATGTGGTCGCAAACTGCTCTACCTGCACACGGCAGGGCAGATAAGGAAAGGAACGCCATAAGGTTTTTGAAGGACAGATTTAGGCCTCTTTCACACAAGCGCGTCCGGATTAGGTCCGGATGCGTTGCGGATGTGTTCAGTGAAAACTGTGCGATTTTGCAGGCAAAGCCTTTCAGTTTTGCCAGCGAAAATGCAGAATATAGAACATGCTGCGATTTTCACGCAACGCAGAAGTGATGCGTGAAAAACAACGCTCATGTACACAGACCCATTGAAATGAATGGGTCAGGATTCAGTGCGGGTGCTATGCGTTCACGTCCTGCATTGCACTTGCGCGGAAAACTCACTCGTGTGAAAGGGGCCTTAACTGGTATAATTTTAAGTTGCCATGTCACATTTGAAGACCCCCTGATGCACCCCTAGAGTAGAAACTCCAAATTTTTTTTGGAAACTATGGGATAAGTTGGCTGTTTTGATGGTACTATTTTAGGGTACATATGATTTTTGGTTGCTCTATATTACACTGTTTGTTAGGCAAGGTAACCAAAAAAATAGCTGTTTTGGCACCGTTTAAAATTTTTGTTATTTACAGTGTTCATCTGACAGGTTAGATCAATTTGGGGGTGTATATTTTGGGGTGTATATGACTTTTTGATTCCTTGGTATTACACTTTTTGTGATGTACGGTGTTTACCTGAGGAGTTTTATCATGTGATATTTTTATACAAGAGGTACTTACGGACGCGGCGATACGTAATATGTATACTTTTTTTATTTATTTAAGTTTTACACAATAACAGCATTTTTTAAACAAAAAAATCATGTTTTAGTGTCTCCATATTCTAAGAGCCATAGTTTTTTTTATTTTTTGGGCTATTGTCTTAGGTAGGGTATCAATTTTTGCAGGATGAGAATATGGTTTGATTGGCACTAATATGGGGTGCATATGATTTTTTGATCGCTTGCTATTACCCTTTTTGTGATGTAAGGTGACAAAAAATGGCTTTTTTGACACAGTTTTTATTTTATATTTTTTATGGTGTTCACCTGAGGGGTTAGTTTATGTGGTATTTTTATAGAACAGATACTTACGGACGCGGCGATACATAATATGTCTACTTTTTTTTTATTACACTTAAAACAATAAAAGCATTTTTGAAACAAAAAAAATCATGTTTTAGTGTCTCCATAGTCTGACAGCCATAGTTTTTAATTTTTTGGCTGAAGTATGGGATAATTTTTTGCAGGATGAGGAGGTTACGGTTAGATTGTTACTATTTTGTGGGGCATACGCCTTTTTGATCGATTGGTGTTGCATTTTTAGTGATGTAAGGTGACAAAAAATGTTTTTTTTAGCACAGTTTTTATTTTATTTTTTTGACGGTGTTCACCTATGGGGTTATATGATACTTTTATAGAGTTGGTTGATACGGACGCAGCGATACATAATATGTCTACCTTTCTTTTTTTCCTTATTTTTTTATAAGAAAATTTTAACTTTATTTTCGGAAAAGTTGCTTTTTTAGTGATGTAAGGTGACTATTTTGTGGGGCATACGCCTTTTTGATTATTGGCAGCTTCCTGCCTGTGAGATCCAGGGGCCTGGTCTCACAGGCTGTCACGGAAGGCAGCCACGATGCCTAAGGAAGGCATCGGGCTGCCTTCCCTGCTATCGGGTCCCCGTCACAGCAGCGCTGTGGCCACCCTGCACCCGGCATGATCCCGCACATGCCACGGTCAGCGCTGACCGCGGCAGTGCGAGGGTTAATGCGCCGGCATCTGTGTTTTCACAGATGCCAGCGCATACAGCAGGGGTCCGGCTACCAGTGTCTGCCAGACCCCCTGCTGCTGATAGGGCGGGTGCAGGAGCATGTATGGCGCTGGTCCTTATGGGGTTAAAGAGGTTGTCTGGGCTTTTAATATTGATGACATATCCTTAGGACGGGTCATCAATGTCAGATCTGCGGGTGTCCGACAATCGGCACCCCTGCCAATTAGCTTTATGAAGGAAAGGCCGGGACAGCATGTACGTGCCATCTCTTTTCCTGCTGCTGCTGTATCTATGGCAAAGCAGCAGTGAGCAGGAAAGAGAGAAGGTATAGGGAACCTGCATACTGCATGTGCCATCTCCTCATACAGCCCACTTCGGTTTGCTATTTTAAAATGTTTTTAAATACGCAGATAAGAATTGTGAAGTCATTCTCCGAAATGTCATGTAACTTCGGGCAGGACGAACTTTGGCCCCACAGAGTCAATACATTTTAATGCTCTACGGAAACAGTATTAAAATCGCAGTGTTGGAACGAGTCAACTTTGGATCTATGATCCGAAGATCAATTTGCTCAAGCCTAATTATAAACGGCATATGAGGCACCCTGTTACACATTTTGATATAGGGTCTAGAACAGGGGTGAACATCGTGTGATCAGCTGTGTTTCTGCCCATAGCGCCGCACAATTGCAGGATTATAGCTCCTCCTCTTGCACTGCAGCAGGAGCAGGATGGGTCCCCGTCTGTCAGAGACAGCGGGGAAGCTGAGGAGAAGGCAGAAGCAGTGTATCAGCCAGTGGCGTACATAGAGAAGTAAGGGCCCCATAGCAAGGATCAAACCAGGCCCCCCACATAGGACGGAAGGGTTTCTGCCTAAACCCCTTTTAATGACGCTTGGGCTAATTTTTCCAGTGCCTCATTTGCTAAAAGTTGTTTCTTTAGAGGGTAGAGTCTTGACTAGGTTTTCACACCCAGTAGAAGAGGAGATGATCCCAACTGATTCCCCTCTTGCCCTGGCCCCATAGCAGTCGCATGGTCTGCTACTACGGTAGTTATGCCCTTGGTAGCAACGCTTCTGCCTTCTCCTCACACAGGTGAGAGGTGCACTGTGCAGTTTAGATCACGTGATCGCCGGGTGTCAGGGACAGAGGACTTCAGAGCCACACCAGCTCTTCCTTGTACAAAGCCTTGCCAGGAGGCTGGTTTTCCCTGTAACTGGGGCTCAATTGAATGCTCCAATTACAGTGGAAATAGTGCAAAAAAAAAAAAAAGCCTGAGTCCCCAAATGTCTTTTATGGACCTTTTGGGGACAAATTATGTGGAAAATATGTAAATTAAAAGTAAAAAAAAATTTTGAAAACACAATAAATAAAAAATACTAATAAAAGGAAAAAAAAGTGCAAAATAAAGTTAGTGTCCCCCAGAGGTCTTTTTTTGGGGGGGCATACAGTGCTGCAAAAATAAATAAATAAATAAAATAATATATATATTGCTTGAGAAAGGCTCACACGAGCCGAAACGTCGCTCCCCACCATGGGTGAATAAAAGTTTTTTCAATTTTTCATTCATTTGGAGTGCAGTCCTCCCTCTTTTTATTATTGTAATATTGGGTTCAGCCAGGACCCGGTGTTGGACATTGCACCCGCTTTTTTCCTTTGATGGTGCTGCCACTGATTCTTTTGTGGACTATATATATATATATATATATATATATATATAAAGAAAATGTTTGTAAAAAGATGTGAAATAAAACTATAAAAAGAAAAAAGTGCAAATTAAAATATTGCTAAATCACAAAATTGCCTGGTCATTAAAGGGTTAACCAATCAGTGCTTTCCTGGCTAGTAAGGCCTCATACACACGACCGTACCTTTCCTTTTGGTCCGCATCTTTTGCGGCCCCATTGAAGCCACATTAAAGGATAACTGTCACATTTAGACCCAAATTTCAATGTTCATATATGTAGTTACCAATAACATGATATTCCAGAATCAATAACTATTAGACTTACTCGCCCCATATTTCATAAGATCCAGCCCTTAGCAACCAGTCTGCACAAAACTGCAATTTCCTTATTCAGTTAAGATGGCTGCTGCTGCCCTCACCCTGAGGCTAATCCCGCCTGCCCTCACTACCCACAATGCATTGAGCTCCTCGTGCACTAGTTTCTGCACCTCAACCAATAGGTGCTCTCCACACTGAAACACGCCCCCCTCCTGCTATCACATACACAAGTGGTAGAACTGTGTGAACATTCTCTATTGCGTGGACAAAGAAAACTAATGGTAAGCTAGTCTTTATAATATAATAGCACTGCCTTACACTATATATATTCTGTCATGGGGACACATATGTGCTGTATCACTGCTCTGATAAGGAAGACATACACGGGCGGCAGAATTACTGTCATGGGGCCACATCTGTGCTGTATCACTGCTGTGATAGGGGGACATACATGGGCGGCAGAATTACTGTCATGGGGCCACATCTGTGCTGTATCACTGCTGTGATAGGGGGACATACACGGGCGGCAGAATTACTGTCATGGGGCCACATCTGTGCTGTATCACTGCTGTGATAGGGGGACATACACGGGCGGCAGAATTACTGTCATGGGGCCACATCTGTGCTGTATCACTGCTGTGATAGGGGGACATACACGGGCTGCAGAATTACTGTCATGGGGCCACATCTGTGCTGTATCACTGCTGTGATAGGGGGACATACATGGGCGGCAGAATTACTGTCATGGGGCCACATCTGTGCTGTATCACTGCTGTGATAGGGGGACATACACGGGCTGCAGAATTACTGTCATGGGGCCACATCTGTGCTGTATCACTGCTGTGATAGGGGGACATACACGGGCTGCAGAATTACTGTCATGGGGCCACATCTGTGCTGTATCACTGCTGTGATAGGGAGACATACACGGGCGGCAGAATTACTGTCATGGGGCCACATCTGTGCTGTATCACTGCTGTGATAGGGGGACATACATGGGCGGCAGAATTACTGTCATGGGGCCACATCTGTGCTGTATCACTGCTGTGATAGGGGGACATACACGGGCTGCAGAATTACTGTCATGGGGCCACATCTGTGCTGTATCACTGCTGTGATAGGGGGACATACACGGGCTGCAGAATTACTGTCATGGGGCCACATCTGTGCTGTATCACTGCTGTGATAGGGGGACATACATGGGCGGCAGAATTACTGTCATGGGGACACATCGAGGGTTAACAGCCAAACAAAACTATATATTTATTGCCCTGATTCTACGGTTTACAGGAACACCCCACATGTGGTCGTAAACTGATGTAAGGACAGGCGGCAAGGCACAGAAGGAAAGGAGCGCCATTTTTTGGAAGGCAGATTTTGCTGGACTGGTTTTTAGATGCCGTGTCCCATTTGAAGCCCCCTGATGCACCTTTACAGTAGAAACTCACAAAAATTTACCCCATTTTGGAAACTAGGGGATAAGGTGCCAGTTTTATTGGTACTATTTTGGGGTAAATATGATTTTTAATTGCTCTATATTACATTTTTGTGAGGCAAGGTAACCAAAAAGGGCTGTTTTGGCACTGTTTTTATTTTTTATTTTTACAAGATTCATCTGACAGGGTAGATCATGTGTTATTTTTATAGAACAGATCGTTACGGATGTGGTAATACCCAATATGTATACTTTTTCTTATTTATTTAAGTTTTACACAATAATAGCATTTTTAAACAAAAAATGATGTTTTAGTGTCTCCATATTCTGAGAGCTATAGCTTTTTTATTTTTGACTGATTGTTTTAGATATGGTCTTCAATTTTGCAGGATGAGGTGTCGGTTTGATTGGTACTATATTGGGGGCATACGCCTTTTGATCGCTTGGTGTTACAATTTTTGTGATGTAAGTTCACAAAAATGGCTTTTTGGCACTGTTTTTATTTTTATTTTTCACGGTGTTCAGCTGAGGGGTTAGATGATGTGATATTTTTATAGAGCAGGCCCTCACGGATGCGGGGATACCCAATATGTATCCTTTTTTTATTTATTTAGGTTTTACACAATCATTTTTTAAACAAAAAAATCATGTTTTAGTGTCTCCATAGTCTGAGAGCCATCGTTTTTCAGTTTTTAAGCGATTGTCTTAGGTTGGGTATCATTTTTGCGGGATGAGGTGACGGTTAGATTGGTACTATTTTTGGGGTCATATGACTTTTTGATCGCTTGCTATGACACTTTTTGTGATGTAAGGTGACAAAAAAATGGCTTTTGACAAAGTTTTTATTATTATTTTTACAGTGTTCACTTGAGGGGTTAGGTTATGTAGTATTTTTATAGAGCAGGTCCTTACGGACGTGGCGATACATAATATGTCTACTTTTTTAAAAAAATTACATTTAACACGAAAAGCATTTTTAAAACAAAAGAAATCATGTTTTAGTCTCAGAGCCATAGTTTTTTAATTTTTAGGGCGATTGTTTTTGGTAGGGGCTCATTTTTGCAGGATGAGGTGACGTTTTATTGGTACTATTTTGGGCGGCGTACGCCTTTTTGATCGCTTTGTGTTCGAATTTTTGTCATAAGGTGACAAAAATGGCTTTTTTACATGGTTTTTATTTTTTATTTTTTACGGTGTTCACCTAAGGGGTTAGGTCATGTGATATTTTTATAGAGCTGTTTTTACGGACGTGGCGATACCAATTATGTATATTTTTTTTATTTTTTATGACAAACAGATTTGAAAAAAGACCATTTTTATTTTATTCTCATTTAAATTTTTATTTATTTATTTTTAACTTTTTTTTTTTTTAACTTATCAAGACCCATCTGGATCCTGAAGATCCAGTGGGCCTGATCACTGTACAGTGCATTGCAATAGTCATCTATTGCAATGCACTGTATAGTCAGTGCTACATTTACACTAAGGCTGATGAGACCCTCAGGGTCTCATCAGCCTTAGATAACTTGGCAACCAGGACGCCTTTGTAAGGCGTCTGGTTGCCATGACAACGATCGCACCGCTGCTATCGCACCAGCAGCGGATCGCAGGGAGCTCTCTCCCTCTTAATGGGGTTAAATGCCCCAGATCGGTGCCAGCACTGATCTGGGGCATAGCAGCAGAGTGTTAGCTGTGTGTTACAGCTAACACTCGCTGCAGATTACACACGGCAGCAGAGGAGGATTGGAGCAGAAGGGGGAGGGAGGGGAGCCACGTGGTGGAGGAGGACGAGGGAGGAACGGGGGCAGCAGGACATATGGCCGCAGGGGGGGGGGGGGCTGCGATCTCCAGAGTGGAGCGATCGCAGCAGCAGCGCGATAGAAGAGAGAGGGAGCTCCATCCCTCTTAACCCCATGGATGCCGCGGGCGGCTGCTGACCGCGGCATCTATGGGGTTAAACGCCCCAGATCGGTGTCAGCACCGATCTGGGGTGTAGCAGCAGAGTGTTAGCTGTAAGTCACAGCTAACACTCGCTGATGAATACAGCCGGCAGCAGGAGGAGCGGAGCAGAGGGGGGGGGACGGACAACCAGGAGGAGGAACGGAGGGGGCAGCGGGTGACATATGGGGGCAATGATGGCCGCATGTGGGGGGCAGTGGGGGCATTTATTTATAAAAAGGCACTGGGGGCACGGCAGCAGACTGGGGCACTAACGCGATTTCAGACTGCAGTCTCCAGAGTGGAGATCGCAGCCTGAAACCGGCATAATAGAGAGCTCTCACTTCCGGGAGCGCGCACGTACAAGTTACTGTGCGTCTCCCGTCCTCCAGGAGATAGACGGACCTCACATAGCAACCTGTTTTTAGGCAAGGGTGAAAATAGGCGCTGAGGGGGGCAAAATGAGAGTTTTATAGGGGTTCAGGGATAATAAAAAAAAAATGAAGATGGCCACTAATGTCATGAAGATGGTCTCTATTAAGATATTGAAAAAAAAAAAAAAATGTGACAGTTATCCTTTAAAAAAAATGCGGCTCAGATGCAGACTAAAACAATGGCCGTGTGCGTGAGCCTTCAGGGAAAATGCTTACTGATTATTGCAGGGCACCTACAGTATATCTGGGGATGCAGAAGGTGGTAATAAGCAGTAAGCGCCGTCCTCTGCAGTGAAGTAAAGCGCTTATTTGTGAATAGGAGGCAGTAAGGAAACGTCGCCACTTAAAGGAGTTTCCTAGTTAAAATGATTTTTAACCCGTTCCTGCAGCATGGCCCCTGACACAGAAGATTCCTACTTTCCTGTTCCGTGCCGCTCTCACTGACTCCATCTTCCGGTCCTGGTGCAACTCTGCAGCAAATGATTGACTTTAGCGGTGAAACGCTGCTTGTGGCCACATCACCACTGAAGCCAGTCATTGGCTGGAGAGGTACAAGTGACTATGCCCATAGCCAGCCCGATGTAAACAGTGCCGGGACTGGAAGATGGAGACAGCGGGAGCGGCGGGGAGCAGGAAAGTATGAATCTTCTGTTTCAGGCCCATGCAGCAGGAATGTTTTAAAAATTATTTTTTACCAGGAAATCTCTAAGCCCCTGTTACACAGCACGATATTCAGGACAATTACTGAGAACAAGTGTTCATAGGAGTGCTCATTCCTGATATCTGGCCACTATAATCGTGCCGCTGATCAGCCGATAAACAAGTAATCACTTGTTTGTCGGCTGATTTGCATGCTTTATCAGGATGAAAGATGCATAATTATCGTCAGCACATCTCCTGCTGTAATCAGGGATCAGCTACTGATAATCAATAGAAGTGAATGAGGGAGGAATGACTGTGGTAGTGACCGTTCCTCCCCAGTCACTTTGGATTAGCCTCTGAAATAGGCTGATGCAAACAAGTGCTGATTAACTTTTTTTTTGCGGCCCCTTGAAATAGTGCAATGTGACAATGCGACCCCCCAGACCAAAAAAGGTTGTGCACCCCTGGTGTAGACGTTTTAGGTTGAGCCTCTGCTTGTATCTTTAATTTAAAGGATATGTGTCAGTAGGAAAATGCATTTCAATTAGAGATGCGCGAAGTTTTGGAAAATTTGATTCGGCTGCTTTGCCGAATTTTACAAAGAAAAGCAGATTTTTTGTAAGTAGCGGGTGCAATGACAGGGAGCTGCTTTAGCGCCACTCCCTATCATTGTACCCCTCAGATGCCTCCTTTATACATGATTGCGGCATCTAAGGGTAAAAACAGTGTTAAATTGACAGAAAAAAAATTAAATCATACTTACCACCTCCATATGCTCGTGATCGGCCAGCCACTGGCATCTTGCTTGAAGATCTGGCGCAAAATCTTGCATGTCCCGAGATGATGTCATCATATCAGCTGGCGTGGTGACGTCATACATCAGCATGCAGGAGATTCAAGCCGAGATCTTCAATCAAGATGGCGGAGGCCGGAGGAGGCAAGTATGATTTTTTTTTTTTACACAATTTCTGGTTAAAGCGAATCACTACTACGAAGCACCAGGAAATTCGGCTTCACGACGAAGCAAATTTATTCTGAAATTATCCTGAAATTCTGATCTAATTCCACTTCATTGGATTTGATTTGCTCAACTCTAATTTTAATCTAAGAGCGGCAAGAAGATCTAAACAAATTGATATCTATTTTATGGAAAAAGATCCAGCACAACTTGTGATTTATTTATTTAAACCTCTGTAATTGTGGGCGTAGGAGTCCAGGGGGCGGTCTTATCGGTGACTGACAGGTACAGTATCTTTGCATAAGCATGCATACAGAGATAGCTGCCAATCACCAATAGAAAGTATTGCTAAATCTTTTTCTGTAAAACTATATATTAACCTGCTCAGCTCTTCCTGCTCTATAACATGCTGCCTGCATATGGAACATCATGTTCAACATGACAGGTTCTCTAAATATATAATATAATAGATAAATAGATGGAATACAATGTTCCATTTTTCCTTTCCTTTAGCTTTTCTTTGAACTATCCACACATACTTATTAACATTCTAGAAGTTTTTTCTGCATTTGTTGCTTCTTCTTTAACTACAGCAGGCATGCTTAACCTGCGGCCCCCCAGCTGTTGCAAAACTACAACTCCCAGCATGCCCGAACAGCCTACAGCTATCAGCCTACAGCAGGGCATTGTGGAGTTGTAGTTTTACAACAGCTGGACGGCCGCAGGTTGAGCATGCCTGAACTACAGAATAACCACCAAACTGATCAGAGATTCTTTCCCACTGCAAATCCTAAAGAACAAAGTAAAATAACCGCTACAGGAGGCAGGTGAAACTACAAGGCATTTGCTATTAATCAAAAGACTAACATGAATAATAAAAGAGATTCTTGTTGTAAGATCTTTTTTTATTTTATAGTTTTTCATTAGGACATTCGGTTTTTAGTGCTTTTTTATCACATATTTGAATATACCTTCGGGGTCAAAAAAGAGTAAAAGATTTAATATATTTCAAATATTTGTATACATTGCTGCAAGGTATTCTAAGCAGAATTCAGTCCAAAGTGTTGAAAACTTTGATTTGCGACAAATCTGAATTTCCTTGCGCTTCATGGTAACGGATCAGTTTTTCCTAAAATGGCAGCTGCACATGTTACAAAGTGAAAGTAAGAAGCCTGGGAAAGCGAGATCACCCATAATGCTGTGCAGCCAGTCAATCCGCAGATAGCCATCACCTTTGATGTCACAGCCCTTTAAAAGCCTCATCCTGTGCGGTCTCCTCCATTGTTCTGTGAGCTGAGCATAGGGAGAGACTTGGCAAATGCTCAAATGCTAGGAAATGCTAGGAAATGTTGCTGAAAATGATTGATAGAAGAATATTGGAGAGGGAGAGAGAGTGCAGGGAGACTGCAAGGAGAGTTCAGTTCAAAACTTATTCTACATCAGTTGTATTTATTTATTCCTACATTTTCTTATTCCTACATCAGTCGCAAATGTAATTCAATACCAATAGGATGGAAGCTTTTATTCCGGTGCCAGCATGCCAACCAATACCATCCAGTCTGCACACTTTAGGGGGGGCCAGGCTTAATGATGACCATCCTCATATTTTGCTAGCTGTAGGGGAGGAGAGCGCTGGGGTTGTAGAAGTGGGCATGCCAGCATATTGTGCCCCACCTAACCAGCCATACCCCATACAGCCCCTGTTTAAAGGTGCCATGCAGCCATTAACAATGAAGAAGGACTACACAGTGCAGTCTTCATTATTAAATAAAAGGCAGCTGCGGACTATTTGGCCGTGTGGTTCTCCAACACAGGATGGCCGTAACCCTCCCACATCACCGCCCCTCCATATGGCTGTAACCTAAGGCAGAGTGGCCTGGGTACACCTGATTTATAGTGATTTGTGATATATTAATTCGTAACGAATCAAATTTCTTGGCTAACGTTGCCAAATTTTTCAAAACTTTGCTGATCTCAAATTGCTGCTTATATACAGACTTACATTATCGATGGTTAACCTAACAGCTTTTATTGACATCAACTATGCTCATACAGTACATGTTTCATTTTTAGTATAGTCGCCAACCTCAAACATGAATTAATCGTTGGGATGGATTCACACAGACAGATTTATTGCAGAAATATCTGCTTCTAAAAAAGGTTCCAATCTTGTGAATGGGGTCATTGTGGAGGTATATGCATGGCCCACTTGAATGAGTCAGAAATTTCTGCAAGACATCTATCATGTTTGATATAACTCTAATAGTTATTGACCTGCTTTCTGTTTGCCCAACACAAATTAATAAGTTATTCATCTTCATTAGAGCTGAGTGAATTTTTCAAAAATCGATTCGGTGGTTCACTGAATTTTTTGGAAAAAATTGGGTTTGATCCGAATATATTCATGGCGAATTTCATTAAAAAATGGCTATTTCCTGGCTGCCGAGAGCATTTATAGTGGTGTAGAACACTGTGCTTTGCAGTAACACGCATATGGAGTCTGCTTTGGTAGTGAAATGATACTGTGACATGCAGATGACAGGCGTCACTCTTAGAATCACTGCACACTTCACTTATTTGGGCAGTCACGGGGCCAAAACTGACCAAATAACTCAAGCATGAACTCAGCCTTACAGGTTGATGTTAGCGCTAAGAAGAAGCGCACTCCTTTTACACCGTCGTCAGCTGATTACACATAGACGTCTACAGATCCTGTTCTATTAAACGCTTAAACAAATAGAGCCCCCCGACAGAGTGGAGAGGGTGTCAGCAGTAAGTTTGTGTTGACGTAACTGATTATTTGGTCCTTCCTCTGATCAGTCAGGAAATCATAACCTACAAAAAACGGTCAGCATTTGGTCAGTAATCCATCAGTATTTTGCTAACGCAAAAAAAAAAAAAACAGGAGTGGATCCAAAACAGATGACACGTGAACAGAATATTTGCATGTCTTATGTGTTTTGCACCCGCTACTGCTTTTGGCTACCAAATCACAAGCCAGTTCTGATGGCACTATACAGGCTACACAGAGATGATCCGTTGTGCATCTCATTTTTCCTTCCTTCTGACAGATCAGAAAAAGGGTCAAATAAAAGATGATGTCAGCCAAGCCAAAAAGGCAAAATAATGGCTCAGTCATGAAGTGGGGAGTGTGGGAACAGCATGAGTGGCCCTATGACATGGTGGTGAGGTGGAAGGAGCATGCGGAGACCACAGAATTGGCCCAATGACAGAGTCTGGAGGTCGCAGCAGCATCAGGAGGCAACAGAGTGGCACGAGACCGAGAGATTTTGGTGGTGGCGGCAGCAGCATGAGGAGGCCACAGAGTGGCCCGACGATGAGAGATTGTGGAGGTGGCAGCAGCATGAGGAGGCCAAAGAGTGGCACGACGCCGAGAGATTGTGGAGGTGGCAGCAGAAGCATGAGGAGGCCACAGAGTGGCACGACGACGAGAGATTGTGGAGGTGGCAGCAGCATGAGCAAGCCACAGAGTGGCACAATGATGAAAGATTGTGGAGGTGGCAGCAGCATCATTAGGAGGCCACAGAGTGGCACAAAGAAAGTGTGGAAGTGGCGACAGCATCTGGAGGCCACAGAGTGACAAGATGACAAGGCGGAGACCACAGACTGGCCCAATGACAGAGTCTGGAGGTGGCAGTAGCATCAGGAGGCCTTGGAGTGGCACGACACCGAGAGATTGTGGAAGTGGCGGCAGAAGCATGAGGAGGCCACAGAGTGGCATGACGATGAAAGATTGTAGAGGTGGCAGAAGCATGAGGAGGCCACAGAGTGGCACAATGATGAGAGATTGTGGAGGTGGCAGCAGCATCATTAGGAGGCCACAGAGTGGCACAATGACAGTGTGGAAATGGCAACAGCATCTGGAGGCCACAGAGTGACAAGGTGACATTGTGTGGAGGTGGCAGCAGCATCAGAAGGCCACAGAGTGGCAAGGTGACATAGTGTGGAGGTGGCAGCAGCATGAGGAGGCCACAGAGTGGCACGACGGTGAGAGATTGTGGAGGTGGCAGCAGCATGAGGAGGCCACAGAGTGGCACAAAGACAGTCTGGAGGTGCGGCAGCATGAGAAGGCCACAGTGGCACGCCCCCTGCACTGAGCCACGCCCCCTGCACTGATCACATGACAGTGACGTCACGCCAGGTCCTTCGGCTGTGCAACAGTTCGGGTAGGTGGCAGCCGCCCCTTATGGATTCCATATGCGCTATAGTGGAATCCAATCCGATTAACCACCACCCGAACCCCGAACAACGGACTTTTTTTAAATGTTCGCTCATCTCTAATCAGCATATGTTGGGGGATGAACCATTAGAAAACGTGGTGTGGTGTTTAACAAGCAGGATATGCTCAACCCATATGCAGTTGTGCATGTATATTGGGGAGCACATCCTGCACTTGCAGTCCGTTGCTAGGGGCAATCAACAGCAAAAAAATACATACAATGGAAGATGCCAGCAACGGACTACAAGTACCACAATAACCATCCTACATACGATAACAATAATGTGAATGTGGAGAACAATCAAAAACATAACCATAGCAAAGGCAGGTGCACTCTGCGGCAATACTAAACCCTCACACTGATGTTAAAATTGAGAGGTTAGTTCGACATATCCTACTAGGAGGACATGTCTTAAGCTCGGACACCACGTCAAGGTCTCTCAAGTAGCCCGAGGCCCTACCACTCAACCTACCTGTGCCTTATGGGCATTACGGGAACGCAAGGCCTGACTCACAAACAGCTCGCCAGTGACCTCCAGCATGTAACGATGCTTGCAATGGGAGATGGGAGGTGCTTGTGAGCCCCACCCGAGACCGGCTGATATGGCCCAGAGCCTGCCAGGTGCACCTGAATGTAGCCTGTAGATGAAAAGCAGGCACATTTAAATTGGAGTTTATACACCTCCAAACATATTATACAAACCATTAGAAAACGTGGTGTGGTGTTTAACAAGCAGGATATGCTCAACCCATATGCAGTTGTGCATGTATATTGGGGAGCACATCCTGCACTTGTAGTCCACACTTGCATATGGGTTGAGAATATCCTGCTTGTTAAACACCACACCACGTTTTCTAATAGTTTGTATAATATGTTTGGAGGTGTATAAACTCCAATTTAAATGTGCCTGCTTTTCATCTACAGGCTACATTCAGGTGCACCTGGCAGGCTCTGGGCCATATCAGCCGGTCTCGGGTGGGGCTCACAGGCACCTCCCACCTCCCATTGCAAGCATGGTTACATGCTGGAGGTCACTGGCGAGCTGTTTGTGAGTCAGGCCTTGCGCTCCCGTAATGCCCAACGGCCTCTGATATCGCCCATACGGCACAGGTAGGTTGAGTGGTAGGGCCTCGGGCTACTTGAGAGACCTTGGCGTGGTGTCCGAGCTTAAGACATGTCCTCTTAGTAGGATATGTCGAACTAACCTCTCAATTTTAACATCAGTGTGAGGGTTTAGTATTGCCGCAGAGTGCACCTGCCTTTGCTATGGTTATGTTGGGGGATGCCATTCTGCCGCTGCAGCTCAAGGAGGTGTGATTGGCTCAAGTGCATGCAACGTTTCCTGGCAATTTTTAGAATGTTTTGCAGATGAGTGGAAGACTTCAGGAACCGCTTGGCAACCAGATTGAACATGTTGGCCATGCAGGGTGCATGGCTCATCCCTCCTTGACGCAGCACCAACACAATGTTCTTCCCATTGTCGGTCACCATGGTTCCGATTTTGAGTTGTCGTGGAGAAAGCCAGGATTCGATTTCTTGATGAAGGACACAGAGCAGTTCCTCCCCTGTATGACTCTGCTTGCCCAGCCCAGGGAAAGGAGGTGCAGAACAGCGTGACACTGCCATAGAATACATGTGGTATAGCATACATGTGGTATGCTGGAGGGCTCCTGTGAATTCTCCCTGCAGTGGAGGCTGAGGGCACAGTGGAGGATGAGGAGGCAGAGGCGGACATTCTCGCAGGACCAACGGCGTGGCAACGTGTCAAAGTTGCTGGTGTGGATGTGCAGGAACTACATTAACCCTGTGGGCTGTAAAGGACATGTATTGTCCCTGACCGTAGTTAAAGCTCCACACGTTGGCACTGCTTTGCACTTTGGCAGACACCGACAAGCTCAAGGACTTCTGTTCTAAATGTGTGTGCAGGGCTGGTACTTCCATTTTGGCAAAGAAATGACTGCTTGGGACTCTCCACCTCGGCTCGGCACAAGCCATCAGTTCTCTGAAAGGTGCAGAGTAGTGTTGAGCGAGCATGCTCGGCCGAACACCTGTTCAGCTCCAGCATCGCAATTCTCGGCACTCAGCGGTGTTGGGCCGAACACCTTGTGTGCTCGAGCCCAATGCTCGAGTCTCCTCCCCTAGTAGATATCTCAGGTAGTCAAATGTCTGTCCAAGCAGCAAAGCATGAGGTGAAATGCGTTCTTTGTATCTGAATAACATTATGAAGAAAAGGTACATCTCAGTCTTTTTACATAATATCTATTTTTATGGACCATGCTGGTATAACCTGGATATATCCTGTTTATAATTATGTATTTATGGCCGGTATAAGTTAGACATCTTCTTGTATATAGTGATATGGACCATGCTGGTATAACCTGGGTTTAGCGGAGAGGCGGTATAGTCCACAATATCTCCGCTGGTAGACCGGAACAGCATGCAATAATCCAGGTAGCGTTACAATGATTCCTTTTTCCCAAGGACTAGACGACACATAGCCTGGGAGTAAACTGAACTTTATTTTCTAGGCATAGCACACATACCTCTAAACCCCTAACAGCCTCATTTACATACAATGGGGTAGAAAGAAGGGGGAGGGGAAGAGGCACAGAACAGCCCTGCATTTACCATAGTAAACAGTACAAACTGAGCCATACAGACAGCTAACAAAGTGGAATAGCAATGTAGCCAGAGTATCCATTCTGTTACAACAGGTAATAACATTACAGTAATAGCAAGGTATATTCAAAGACATTCTGGAAGTGGCTAGGTTTGCCACACTGGGCATCTCCTGTATACAATTATATATGTACAGCTGGTATACGTTATATATCTCCTTGTATATAGTGATATGAAGTGTGCTGGTATAACCTGGGTATCTCCTGTATATAATTATACATCTAAAGCTGGTATAAGTTATATATAAGTTATATATCTCCTTGTATACGACCTGGGAGTCCAAGATGCATCCAGACATCGTCCCCATGCTGTTGCCGAACCATTTCAGTGGTTCCATCAATTTCTGTCCTTTTCCTGTGAACCAGACACCCTCCCCTTTTCAGAGCAGTGGTGCCTGGTTTAATGCTCTGGTTCTCCAATTGACTTCCAGTGTGCTCGGGTGCTCTGTAGAGCATTGAATGACGAGGAGTAGGAGGAGCAGGAGCATCAGGACCAGCAGATGATGGGTTGCTAGTCAAGACACGACCGCTAGATGACACCAGGAGCTCAGGCCTCTCGCTGCGATCCCTGCTGCCACGCCCCATTACTCTGCTGAGACCTCTGCCTGCGCCAGAAACATTTAGGCCTCCGCCGCTCTTCAGTGCAGGGACTGGCACTTCTCTGTCTGACATACTGTTAGAGCAAATAATCCAATACTAGATCAAATATGTTTTCTTTTGTCACTAATACATGGCAAACTAGGTTTTAGAATAGATCACTGCACCGCAGAATGGCAATTAGGCCCTAATTATTTTTAACTTTTACTCAAAAGGCTTTTCAACAGATAAGTGCAACGATCAACGGCAAATATATTTTTATTTTGCCACTAATACATGGCAAACTGGGCTTTAGAACATATCACTGCACCCCAGAACGGCAATTGGGCCCTAATTTTTTTCAACTTTTACACAAAAGGCCTTTGAACAGATAAGTGCAACAATGAATGGCGAATATATTTTTATTTTGCCACTAATACACGGCAAACGGGGCTTTAGAATATATCACTGTACTGCTGAGCGGCAAAGATATTTTTCTTTTTTTAAACTAATACAGGCCACAAAAGGCTTTAGAATAGATAACTGCACCACTAAGAGGCAAAGAAATTTTTCCTTTTTACACTAATACACGCAAAAAAGGGCTTTAAAACAGAGAACTGCACCGCTAAGTGGCAAATTTATTTTTCCTTTTTCCACTAATACAGGCCACAAAAGAATTTAGAACAGATAACTGCACCGCTGAGTGGCAAATATATTTTTAATTTTTCCACTAATACAGGCCACAAAAGGCTTTTAAACAGATAACTGCACCGCAGAGCAACAAATATTTATTTTCTTTTTCACTATTATACGGAAAAAAGGGCTTTAAAACTGATAACTGCACCCCTGAGCGGCAAATATATTTTTCCCTTTTCCACTAATACATGCAAAAAAGGGCTTTAAAACAGATAACTGCACCGCTGAGCGGCAAATATATTTTTTCTTTTTCCACGAATACACCGAAAAAAGGGCTTTAAAGCAGATAATTGCACTAGAGTTGAGCAGACACCTGAAAGTTCGGGTTCGACAGGTTCGGCCCAACTTCACAAAATAGTTTGGGTTCGGGACCCGAACTTGACCCGAACCTGAACCCCATTGAAGTCAATGGGGACCCAAACTTTGGGGCACTAAAATGGCTCTTAAAAAGTACTGGAAAGGGCTAGAGGGCTGGAAATTGAAGCAAAATGAGGGTAAGAGTAGGACAAGTGCCCTTCAAACAAATTTGGATATGGAAATAACCTAAAATAACATAAAATACATAAAAATTTAAAATAAACGTTCTAAACCTGAGCACAAGTGAGTGACAGCATCTGCCACCCCACAAACAGAGGATGTGGCAGCAACGCCACCACATCTTTCACTATCACCAAGCATCTCCACACTATCCCATTAAAGCATTCAGCTGTCCATCTCCCAATTAGAAAAATAAATAGAAAGGGGAAATACCCCCCTACCCACCCGCGATCCCTGGCCCTGAATACCAGGATTTTAAAATCCCTAGTGCTTTGAAATACTGTAATTCTGTCTGGTGGAGATGGATGGAGACTTTTAAAAAACTTATGGCGGTGGCTGTGCCACACTACGAGGTTCCCAGCCGCCACTACTTTTCCATGCGAGCCATCCCTTCCCTGCACAACCAAGTGACAAATAAAATCAAGTGTGCACTACGCAACATTATCTGTGGCAAGGACCACATAACCACCAATAAGTAGACCGGTAAGCATGGGCAGGGAAGTTATATCTCCTTAACAGCACACTGGTTAAATGTAGTGGCAGGGAAAGTGGCTGCTTGGGGGCCCTGACCAAGAAGGGACCCATCCAGGAGGAGGAGGACTAAAAGACTTTGTCAGGCCCCCTCAACAGTATTATACAATGAAATTATATACAGTGGCAGTATAGACAGTGTAGAAAATGGATGGAACATCTGCCTGGTCTGAGAGAGCGATCTTTAGTAGCCACAGAAATGGGGGCAGCATGAAACAAAGAGGTTGTGAAAAAATTACTGGGGGAGGGGGGCCCAATTCAAAAATTTGCTGTTGGGCCCAGTCATTTCTAGCTACACCACTGGGTCTGCCGCATTCAACTTCTGGGTCTCCAAATTGGGCACATGCCCTCAGATGCACCTTTACGCTTTGGAGGTGCTGGCCTGCCCTGCAGCCAGTGTATTTTCTAAACGTGTGTTTAGCACGGCTGGGGGCGTTATCACAGACAAGCACAGCCGCCTGTCCACAGCCAACTTGGACAATCTTAAGTTTATTAAAAAGAACCAGGCATGGATCCCACAGGACTTGTTTGTACCTTATACAGAATAGACATGTATACCGGCCTCACCCAACCATTGTACTACGGCGCACTTACTCTTTGTTTTCTTTTTTATATTTCCCAATGTTTTGGGGTCTACCCCAATTTATAAAAGTTGCCTGTCTGTTATGCAGTGCAGGGGTACTTTGAAAGAAAGGAGTACAGATCGGCCAACAATCTGAACGCCACCTAATTTACAGCATATATTTCCCAGTCAGGTATGCAGGGCAGGGGTAGTTTGAAAGAAAAAAGGGGTCATGGAGCGTCCCCGTCATCAGGCATCAATTTGCCCAGCTAAAGGATTATTTTAAAAGTGTATAGAAGCCACAAGAGGCCCCTACACTGCAGATTTATAATAGAGACATCATGGAGATTTTACAGCATATAACTACAGCACCTAACAATGTAAACGCCGCAGAATTTACAGAATATATTTCCAAGTCAGGTATGCAGTGCAGGGGTACTTTGAAAGAAAGAAGTGGTACACATCACCTAACAATCTGAAGGCCACCTAATTTACTGAATATATTTCCCAGTCAGGTATGCAGTGCAGGGGTACTTTATGGCCCAAGAATGTAACATACGATTTTTAGAGATTTACCTCCCTGTCACTTATGCAGAGCAGGGGTTTGTATACGGCAAAACTGGCAAAATGTCACCCACAAATATAACAGATGATTTTTTTTAAATTTACCTCCCTGTCACCTATGCAGAGCAGGGGTTTGTATATGGCAAAACTGGCAAAATAACAGTTTTTTCAGCGTTGTATGCTCTGTGGCACAACAGTACTGGTTTATTCCCCCAACTACAGAAATGCACTATGTCACCGCAAAATGTTGAATGCACTATGTCACCACGGTGTATGCAAATGTAATCTGTGGTACGACAGTACGGGTTTTTTCCACCAACGACAGAAATGCACTATGTAACCGCAAAATTATAAAACAGGTTTTGCAGCGGTGTATGCAAACTTGCTCTGTGGTACAACAGTACAGGTTTATTACAGCAACTAAAGAAATGCACTATGTCACCGCTAAATTTTAAAATAGGCCCCCACCTCAGTAACAGATGGATTAAAAATGATATTGCAGTATCACTGGGCTCAGGGCTCGGTACAAATATATAGCATAGCACCCTCAATAATTGCTGAAGTTTGAAGATTTAACACCACCAAGTTCAACAGATTTCTTCCCTAATATCTCCCGGAGAGCACCAGCAGCACCTACGCTTAGAGCAGCAGAGTGACGAGCGGTGCTACGTGACTCCAATGCTGCACTTAGCGAATCACAGCCATGCCAATAGTAGGCATGGCTGTGATGGCTTTTTAGGGTAAAGTAGTAAAACGCTTGTTGATTGGCTGCCCTGCAGCCTTTCAAAAAGCTGGAAGAAATTGCCGAACAACAAACCCGAACCCGAACTTTTACGGAAATGTTCGGGTCCGGATGCGTAAAACGTAAAGTTCGGTTCGAACCTGAATTATGCAGTTTGGGTTCGCTCAACTCTAAACTGCACCGCTGAGCGGCAAAGATATTTTTCCTTTTCCACTAATACATGCAAAAAAGGGCTTCAAAATAGATAACTGCACCGCTGAGTGGCAAAGATATTTTTTCTTTTTCCACTAATACAGGCCAAAAAAGCATTTACAACAGATAACTGCACCACTGAGTGGCAAATATATTGTTTGCATGCCCCTTTGGGTCAGTCCTACCAATTTGGTGATAGTTATGCTATAACTGGCTACACCTATGTGCAGATTACATATCATTTGATACATTCCCACTGTATATTTGTTGTTCTAACTGTATAAAAGCAAATTGTGATTAATGGTCTGTATTCTTGTACTTTATTGTTATATTACTCACGGCCATTGATCACAATAAATTCCCTGTTGTCTTGGTTTATGCAATCAATCTTCTTACTTTATTGTTTAATCTAAATGAATTTCTGTCAGATTACCATCTATATACTTTCTTGTTGGCTAGCAAACTCTGTAACTATTTTTATTTTTTTTTTTCTGTTATTGGAGAATGTTATGTTACAGTATGTATAAAAATCATTGGTTGTGGGGGTGCTGAGAACCTCTTTGTTCCTTGAGCCCTAAAAATATATTTACTATTTTGGGCTTTTAGGGCATAGAAAATATTTTTCATTGTTACTGTACTTTGGCACTTAAATTGCTTGGAGAAATTTATCCTAGCTGTATATATCTTCCATATGTATAGCCTTCGTTACATGGAAAGGATGAGACAAGCTAGAATGTAACAACCTGTTCCCTGAACTAGATTTGCAGTATGTTAATATAAAAAAAAAATCTACCGTATGTTAAATGAAAATCAGCCATAAACCTAAAAAGGTTGTTATTAAAATAGTTTATTAGATCTGGTATGGTCACCAAATCAAGACCCCAAGTAAAATCAGGTCATCGATGTAGCCACCATACCAAACCAAACAAAGAAAACAATTGTGGCACCTCCCCTCTCCCCTTTTTCACTGCTTGATGCATGCTGAGGCTGCTTTAATTACAGTATTTTTATTAGCTAAAAATATACAATAACAGCTAATATTTTACTGTTCGGGGAAGATACTAAAATTATTTTAGCTATATCTATTTCTCACTATTGATCTGTCTCTCAGCAGGGAGAATATAAATGGGATGCAGTCATTTAAATATCCATAATTATGAAGTGCGTTGTCTATGAGTGTATTAGGATGATAAAACGGAAAATATTTTCATTTATTTATTCTAGATAAACATGAAGGGTTTAAACAGAAATACATGCCTTGGAAAGGTCTAGTCAAAGCCCAGACCATGGAGAATCAGTGGCATAACTTGAAGACTGCTGTACACTAGTACAACCCATCTAACTTGAAGGAGTTGGAACAGTTTTGCCTGGAAGAATGGGCAAAAATCCTAGTGTTTATATGTGCTAAGCAAATAGAGACATGCATCCATAATTGTAGCAAAATGTAGCTCCTTTTAGAGGGTGAATACATGTGCACATTAAAGTTCTCTGTTTTATTGACTTACTGTGCTTATTATTGTCTTGATCAACGTGGCAGGCATGGCATGCAAATCAATGAATACAAGACCCCAAAAATAGACTTTAATTCCAGGTTGTAATAAAAAAACAGGGGAAACACTGATGGGGGTGAATATTTTCACAACACAATACATAGTGATAGACGGATGACTTCTGTCTCAGCGTGCTTTGTGAAAAGGGTATCTGAGTCATATTTTCATCAATGTCACAAAAAGGTAAAAGTTAAAGGGTAGCAGAGTGTTCTTTTCCTCTTCTGTCTTATTTCTCCCATTTCTTAGGTCAGTGATACCAGAACAGAAAACTACAAAACAAAGAAAGAACAAGTGGTTATCTGCAGAGCATCCAACACATTTTACTGCTGTCCTTCCATTCTAGCCGCTTTTCATTGCTTTCACTGTCACTAAATCATCATTTTCTGCAGCAGCTATATCCATATAAAAAATGCCTTGGAATTATTTCAATGCAGCCCCAGGGGCCCCTATTCTTCCTAACCTGCCTCCCTACAAAGATAATCAATTCATGTTATTGAAATTGAACATTGCCTGTTGCTGAACTTTTGTGCTAACCATGGTGGTGAGAAATCTTTGTTGTAAAGGATGGAAGCAAATTGTACATATTAACGGATTCACCAAAAGTATTTCTAAAGAACTCAATCTACAGTGCATTTACAAATGTAGATAACTGTCATGTGCAGTTAAATGTTGATAGCATAAACCAAATAACTAGAATTGTGCGCCAAATAACTAATGAAAGATACATTTTTGTAGCAGTTAATAGGTCACGTCTTTCAATAGGTTCTTCAAGCTCCGTTACAATGGAAGTTATTCACCGTAGCTTTATGAGAAATGTTCAGACACAGATTGGAAGTAGAGTCCTCCTGTACTATAAACTAAGCACATTGATTTTAATACTTAATAATAATAATAATATTAATATTATTATTATTATTAGGTAACCTCTTCCTGCCTGGATTCCTTGTTGACTCTTCCAAAGTCAATACTGGAACAGACAAGGTATAAATAGAGTTAATACAGCAGATGTAAAGGGAGAACCAAAGGCCAATGGCCCCCTGCCACATATGGTACCGGTATTATAAATGTCCCATTGATGGTGGAAGCCTTGTAACAGATTTTGCAATGTGGCCCAGGAACTTTAGGTTACACCTCTGCTGGCAACCACTGGGGCAGGTCTGCAGGCTTTCCTTCTTGGATGTGAGATAATGAGCAGATATGTCATATGTAGACATATGTGAGTGGCAGATAGCTTACAACTAAGGTACTGAATTATACATTTCCTTTAGATAAAACTGCCTGGATCCATGCATAACTAAATAAGATACAGAGGTAGTAGTATGGCACATGGTATGTGGGGTGGGTGGCTTATTGCAGATCTTGAATTGGAGCCATGAGGTTTATAGGGACACTAAAGAGGAATTCCACTAAAAATATTTGCGACTTTTTAAATGCCAAAACATGTGGCATAGGGGAATGATTAATCTCCCCATTAGTGCTGTCTACACTGTCCATTGTAGAACCCAGTAGATGGAAGAACTTCTAAATGTTTGTATTTATCCTGTGTATTGAGTAAGAGGATACACAAAGTTTAGGTCATCCAGGGGAGAATATAGGTTAACAATATGTAATAGAGTACAGATGCATGCTACCATGGCTGAAATACAAAAGCAGAAAACACGAAATGCAGTTAAGCACTGTTCCATGCGCAAAGACACTTGCAAACACAATATAAACACAATATAAACACAATAAATCTGAATTGTGTTACAGCATACTTATTACATGAAAATGAGAGGCTCTTTGTGCATTTATTTGATCAAAATTGTGTATGGTGCATCTACCAGCGACAAGGTGGCTTCCAAGAGATGGGCCCTACAGTATCAGACTTGCCTTTTCTGGGCCTAAATATACAATGTAGAATGCAGCTACATGATTAGAAGCACGGGGCTGATGGACGGTATTATAAGGTCCAAATGTAGTGCCTGCCTCCATTTGGATCTTGCACTCCCACTCATTTTCCCAGTACTTTTATTCAGAGTATAATGTTGCTGGATTCTACATTGCTCTGAATTTTGTAGGTTTAGGGCCAGGAAAGAAAAGTCTTGCCGCTAGTAGATGGGCCTGACAAAATTTTAACATAATTGTTTTAATTTTCATATAGTAAGTATAGCAGCAATGCAATTCAGATTCATCCATGATTCCAGTTGTTGCATTGTCTTTGTCATTGCAACATGCTTAATATCTTCACGACATCTGCTGCATATGTACAGCGGACGGCAGGTCTTTAAAAATAAAATAAAAGGACCCCTTGGCGCAAAAACCAGAGGAACACAACATGATAACGTGGATCTTCTTGTTTAGTCAGAGTACTACTCTGAATAAACAAGAATATCCACCTTAACACATTGTGTTGCTCTGATTTTTTGCACCGAGGGGTCTATTTATTTTATCTGCACTTTCCCTTCATCGGGAGTTTTGGCACCTTCATTTTTAAGATTCGACACCCTTGGCTGCATACCAGATAATCTTTGGGGATCATCACCCATACATGTCTACAAGAGATGAGCCAATCGAAGCTGGCAAAGTGGAATTCGATCCAAATCTCAGGAAAAATTTGATTCTCAAATTACCTCACGCTTCGTGGTAATGAATCGCATTTTTTCCTAAAATGGCTGCTGCACGTGTGAGGATATGGAGCAAGAAACTGCATGCAGCCAATCAACAGCCAGCCAGCCAGCCCCGTAATGTCACAGCCCTATAAATAGCGTCTGCCATTTACCAGTGTTCTTAGTGCAGAGTGAGACTTCAGCATTTTTTGACTTGTATTAGTGGGAAAAAAGGGCTTATTATCCGTTGTGTGGTGAAGTGCGAAAATTACAGCCCTTTTTCTCGTGCTCAGCGGTGCAGTTATCTGTTGTAAAGCCTTTTGTGGCGTGTATTAGTGTAAAAAGAAAAAATATATTTGCTGCTCAGTGGTGCAGTTATCTAGTGTAAAGCCCTTTGTGATGTGTATTAGTGTAAAAAAGAAAAGATACATTTGCCGCTCAGCTTTGCAGTTATCTGTTGTAAGGCCTTTTGTGGCGTGTATTATTGGAAAAGAAAAAATATATTTGCTGTTCAGAGGTGCAGTTATATGTTCTAAAGCCCCTTTTTTGCATGTATTTGTGGCACAAAAAAAGTATTTGCCGTTGTGTGGTGACGTGAGAAAATTACAGCCCTTTTTGGCGTGTTTTTGTAGAAAAAAAGGGCTTATTAGCCGTTGTGTGGTGAAGTGAGAAAATTGCAGACTTTTTTTGGGTGTTTTAATTTCCATTTTTTTTTTTTTTAACTAACAGTATGTCAGACAGAGAAGTGCCATGCCCTGCACAGGGCAGTAGCAGAGGCGTAAATGTTTCTGGCGCAGGCAGAGGTTGCAGCAGAGTAAGGGGCTGTGGCAGCAGGGGTCACTTCAAGAGGCTTGAGCTCCCAGTGTAAGCTAGCAGTTGTGTTGTGACCAGCAACCCAGTGGTTCTTGAGTGGTTGACTTGATCTCGTCGCAAGTGACATCAAACACCCCCAGCCAAGAGTCATGGGGTTTGTCAGACACAACCCTTAGTTGGCATGGCTCGGGAGCATGGCTCGAGAGTTGTGCACCTCAACTCTCCTCAACCTGCCTCTGTCCTTTTCTGTTCCCTCAGCCAGAGAAGTATTGTATGCTGCAGGCTTAGCTCCAGAATACAGTGAGGATGAGCTACTAGAAGAATGTCAGCAGCTACTGGCCAGCCAATATGTGGAGGAGACATCTGCCGCTTCCTCCACTAGGCGGGCAAGTAGTGATGAGGAGAGTGGCCTGGGAGCTGGTGTTGCGAGCGGTCAGGCTCCTGACCCAGATACGGTTGAGGAGGACATCAGTGATGTGCAGACAGTACTTGATGATGATGATGTAGCTGACCACACTTGGGAGCCGGGTGACGAAGGGGCTTTATCATCATCCGGAGAAGAGGGTGGCAACTTGCTCATGATCCAGCGGCGGAGCCAGCAAGTGGCTATTGTGGCCGGGAATAAGCAGGGTGGCAGCAGTGGCAGGTTGGGAGCCAAACATGCCTGGGGTAGACCACCCGCTTCGCAGAAGCCTACCTGCCCTGGAAGTAGCAGTCCCTCGAAAACTATATCAAACATAAAATTGTTATGAGGGGACCTAGGATCAGGCTGACCCCAGCGGGTAGATGCAGGAGCCCAACACTCATGCATAAGTGGGAGGAAGAACCCACAAATATCTGCCTCCGGTTTATGCATCTACTCTTGGAGGAAGAGAAAGCTACTTTAGTGATCTTGGAGAATACACTGAGGGAGAAAATTGAGCAAACTTATAAGTTTAAACAAGAGCCAGACTTCCCTAATAAGAAAATACAGCTTAAAAAAACTTAAGAGAAATTCCAATATCACTTAAAAGAACGCAAGCATTGACAATTTAATCGAGACTTACAAGATTTGAGAGAAAACCGTGTATATACAAGTATAGACCAGAGTCTGACTCAGTGGAAAGGAGACTCGGAACCCACCTCGAGTGACCCTGATTTCTCTGAAAGTGAGAAAGAAAGGGGGGTGGCAAAAGAGCAAAGGAAGGGGGAGAGGACATCAGCGGGGTGGAAGCCCACGTTGGGGTCAGGAAAACACAGGTTCACGTTTTTTAGAACAAGGAAATTGTTAACGTCTAAGTACCTGCAACCCACCTAGGTCTCCTCCCCACTCGTCAATTTGTCTTCTAGACCTCTGCAAGAGGCCAAAATGGCGCTATTGAGTAGGGGTTTATCTTTTGTGCCAACATTATCGTTCAATCTATTTAACTGGATAAAAGATGTGAATTTATTCGCCAGAAAGTTGCGATGGTAGAAACATTTTCAACTTGTCAATAAACGTGAGAGCAAAGAATTGGGCGTTCCTTCTGACATTTTGCAGTATGTGCGCCTCCTGTATAGTTTAGGAGATAGCACCCCCCAAGAGGGGAAGGGTCCCTTTAGAACACTCAAATAAAAGAGTTGTAAAATGCCTCCAATAGGGGACCCTTCCTGCATAGATGTTTTCGTCAATCAGGTTTCTTGTGAACTTGAAGGGCTCTCAGGCAACGCATGTAGGTACAATTGCACAAAGGCGTAGTTTAAGGCCATATCCTGCCTAGAAAAAGATATTGATATTCTATAGTCATCAAACCTTCTGATAAAAGGGGGGAATTTGGTGATTTTGGATGTGGCTCAATATAAACAAATGTGTCTTAGTCTCCTACAAGATAAGGAAACATATGAGAAGCTTCAGTCGGACCCACTCCAGTTTATCAAAAGAGATTGATGACAATCTTACAGGCAGCCAGGACTGAGGACTCCATCTCTGAGGCGTTTGAATTTATCCAGTGTTCAACACCTGACAGTGGCAACCTTTTACAGTCTACCTAAGGTCCACAAGAGGACGTCTCCTCTAAGGGGACATCCCATTGTGTCAGGCATTAATAGCCTGAGCCAGAATTCCGGGGTCACAATGTCACCTTGCCACTCTGTGGTCTCCTGATGCTGCTGCCACCTCCACACTATGTCACTTTGCCACTCTGTGGCTTCCTGATGTGGCTGCCACCTCCACACTATGTCACCTTGCCACTCTGCGGCCTCCTGATGCTGCTGCTTCCACCTCCACACTGTCATTGTGCCACTCTGTGGCCTCCTCATGCTGCTTTCACCTCACCACGAAGCCATAGTCCCACTCTGTGGACTTCTCATGCTGTTCCCACCCTCCCCACTTCATGACTGGGCCACTATTTTGCCTTTCGGCCTGGCTGACATCATTTATTTGACCGTTCTTTGATCTGTCAGAAGGAAAGAAAAATGTGATGCACAACAGATCCTGTCTATGTAGCAGCTGTAAGGCCTGTATGGTCCCATCAGAATTGGCTTGTGATTTGGTAGCCAAAAGCAGAAAAAAGTACAAAACAGATGCAAATTTTCCATTCATGTGTCATCTCTGTTTTCGATCCACTCCTGTTTGTTTTGGCATTAACAATACTGATGGATTACTGACCAAATGTTGACTGAGTGAAGGCGGATGCTCAACAGACAGGATCCGTTTTTTGGGGGTGTATTGTTCTGACGGATCAGAGGAAGGGCAAAATAATCAGTGACATTAACACAAATTTACTGCTGACATACTCTCCACACTGTTGGAGGCCTTTACTTGTAACAGCATTTAGTAGAACAAAGTATTTAATAATACTGTGTTGAAGCACTTTTAGATTTTATTACAGCACTCAGTCTTTTTGGGTATCAGTCTATTAGCATGGCACATTTTGACTTGGCAAGATTTGCCCACTTTTCTTTGCAAAAACACTCCAAATCTGTCAGATTACGAGGGCATCTCCTGTTCACAGCCCTTTTCAGATCACCCCACAGATTTTCAATCGGATTCAGGTCTGGGCTCTGGCTGGACCATTCCAAAACTTTAATCTTTTTCTGGTGAAGCCATTCCTTTGTTGATTTGGATGTATGCTTTGGGTCGTTGTCATGCTGAAAGATAAAGTTATTTTTCATGTTCAGCTTTCTAGCAGAAGCCTGAAGGTTTTGTGGCAATATTGACTGGCATTTGGAACTGTTCATAATTCCCTCTATCTTAACTAAGGCCCCAGTTCCAGCTGAAGAAAAACAGACCCAAAGCATGATGCTGCCACCGCCATGCTTCACTGTGGGTATGGTGTTCTTTTGGTGATGTGCAGTGTTGTTTTTGTTCGACACATATCTTTTGGAATTATGGCCAAAAAGTTCAACTTTGATTTCATCAGACCATAACACCTTTTCCCACGTGCTTTTGGGAGACCAGATGTGTTTTTGCAAAATGTAGCCTGGCTTGGATGGGTTTTTTTTGTAAGAAAAGGCTTTCGTCTTGTCACTCTACCTTATAGCCCAGACATATGAAGAATACAGGAGATTGTTGTCACATGTACCACACAGCCAGTACTTGCCAAATATTCCTGCAGCTCCATTAATGTTGCTGTAAGCCCAATGTTGCATGGCCCATCAAGCTATATCCATATCAATATAGCATACCCAGCTACACCTACCCAAACCCATTCCCCTTATTACACACATTCTTTCAAGATATACCTAGAAGTATAAGGACCTGTGTGTATTTTACTAACATTTTTAAAAAAATTTAAAACATTTTTTTTTCTACCTCTTTTATGAAATTTATTTTCATTTTATCATACTCTATAACTTAGTCTATCATCTATTATTGTCTCAATAAAACTGAATTGATTTTATCACAGATAAGAGAGTGCCAGCTTCTTTACTCTATAATGTCACTGTTGTGCCATATTTTCTCCACTTGATGATGGCTGTCTTCACTGTGTTCCATTGTATATCAAATGCCTTGGAAATTCTTTTGTACCCTTCTCCTGACTGATACCCTTTAACAATGAGATCCCTCTGATGCTTTGGAAGCTCTCTGCGGACCATGGCTTTTGCTGTGGGATGTGACTAAAAAAATTCAGGAAATTTCAGGAAAAATCAGGGGCACTGTAAATGATGGCAGGTGTATGCTGACTCCTATTTAACATGATTTTGAATGTGATTGCTTAATTCTGAACACAGCTACATCCCCAGTTATAAGAGAGTATGCACACTTATGCAACCACATTGTTTTAATTTTTTTTGTTTTTTCCCTCCACCTAAAAGATTTCAGTTTGTTTTTCAATTGAGTGGTACAGTTTATAGGTCACATTAAAGGTGGAAAAAGTTCTAAAATGATTTATCTTTGTCTCATTTTTTTACAGCACATAAACCTGACATTTTAACAGGGGTGTGTAGACTTTTTATATCCACTATATGTGGAATCAGCTGACGACGGTGTAAAAGGAGTGTGCTTCTTCTTGGCGCTAACATTGACCTGTCAATGTTTCATATTTCAGTTATTTGGTTAGTTTTGGCGCCGTGACTGCACAATAAGTGAAGTATGCAGTGATTCTAAGAGCAACGCCTGTCATCTGCATGTCATACTGACTCACAGTATTATTTCATTACCACAGCAGACTCCCTATGCGTGTTACTGCAAGGCCACCATAAAGGCTTTCTGCAGCCAGGAAATATCCTTTTTTTTATTCAAATTGAACCAAATGTTTTCCAAAAATTCGGCGAACTGGCCGATTTGAATTTTTGAACAATTCGCTCATCTCTAGTAGTGGTAGCACAGATAGGAGTAGCTGGGGTTCACAGTGGCTGTCCTCACTTTGGTGCTCCCTTGGTTTGTGCTGCAGTGAACAGAGTGCATGCCATTCCACTCAGGGAACATCCTATTATTGGGGTCCCTGCCTGGTGTTAGGTGGGGTGTCCATGATGTTGTGAGGTTTGGAAGAGCAAGGAAGGGTTCCTTCGTAGTGCACATAGTTTCAAAACAGTTAGCTAAAATATACTTTTTATCTGTCAAGAAAAAAAAAACCTTTATCTTATTCTCAACAACCCCTACAATAGAGTCATACAATAGATGTGCCTTCACAGATACCTATTCATTATAGGCGTTGTGTTCACATTTGTGCTGAGCTTTCCATTCTTCTAATCCATCACAAATACAGAAAAAGGTGAGCAAAAACAGATCCAATAAGTGTAACGTTTGACGGATGCAAAAACAACATATTCTGTTTGTATCTGACAACCACTGACTTTCATGTATTAAAAACTTTCATTCCAGCATGTATTTGTTATTTTTGATGGAAAGAAAAGTCCTGCACACAGAATTTTATTTTTCACCAAAAACAGTGGATACATGATGGAGTGAACACCAACTGAGCATAATAGAGGCTGTAAAGCACCCATTCAAAAAAATAGAGCATTAAATGGATATTTTTCTATTTCAAGAGACTGGAAAGGTCAGTGCAGATGTGAATCAGGAATTGTTATGTACAAAGAAATGTAATGGGGCAACAAATGAATAAAAATGTAAATAAAAAATAACTACATGTTTGACAATAAATAAATAAAACTATTACCAGTAGGAATGAGCGAATCAACTTCATCGATTCGCATAAAACTTTATTTCAATACTGTACCGAGCGAGAGCTCCTTACAATATTAAAATGTATTGCTTCTGATGAGCCGAAGTTATTACTTGCCGAAGTCTCGCGAGACTTCGCATAATAACTTCAGAAATTGATTTATAATGTAAAATAACATTTCCTGAACTCGGTTTCGGTTCCAAGTTGGAACCGAAACCAAGTTTGGGAGATGGTTTTTCACATTATAAATCAATTTCTGAAGTTATTATGCGATGTCTCGCGAGACTTCGGAAGTAATAACTAGGCTCATCAAAGCGAATGCATTCTAATACTGTACGGAGCGCTCGTTCTATACAGTATTGAAACGATATTTTATGTGAATCGACTTCGGATGTTTCATCCAAAGTCGATTCGCTCATCCCTAATTACCAGTATATAAAGTCATGAAAACAGTGTTAATGGAATAAATCTAAGCAAAAGTGCAATGGCAATTTCATTTTTTTCCATTAGAAATGAAAACTACACTCAATGGGTATTAAAGTTTCAGAAAATAAAGTATATTCTGTTCATTATACAATTTTCTAGTTTCCTATGCTCCATGGGTTTGTGCTGCAGTGAACAGAGTGCATGCCCTTCCCTCAGGGCAAATCCTAGTATTGGGGTCCCTGCCTGGTGTTAGCCGGGGTGTCCTTGATGTTGTGAGGTTTGGAAGAGCAAGGCAGGGTTCCTTTGTAGTGCACATAATTTCAACAGTTAGCTGAAATATACTTTTTATCTGTCAAGAAATAAAAGAACTTTATCTTATTCCCAACAAACCCTTTAAGTCATACAATAGATGTGCCTTCACAGATACCTATGCATTATAGGCGTTGTGTTCACATTTGTGCTGAGCTTTCCATTTTTGAAAAATTCTTCTTATCCATCACAAAAGCAGAAAAAGGTGGAAAAAAAAACAGATCCAATAAGTGGAATGCATGACGGATGCAAAAACAACATATTCTGTTTGTATCTGACAACCACTGACTTTCATGTATTAAAAACTTTCATTCCAGTATGTATTTGTGATTTTTGATTGAAAGAAAAGTCCTGCACACAGAATTTTATCTTCCACCAAAAACAGCGGATACATGATGGAGTTAACACCAACTGAGCATAATAGAGGCTGTAAAGCACCCATTCAAAAAAAAAAATAGAGCATAAAATGGAATGCAGTAATTACACTGTGCAACAATGATTTTGCTACTGAGAGAAAAACATCAGATTTCTACTAAAATGAGCATGCTGATTCCAAATATGAATTAAAATTCGGAATTTGCCTGACACGTCTAGATTTTAAGTTATGCATGCAAAGCCTATTCAGTTATAATATTAATGTATTATATTGAAGAAATTCCAATGGACATGTCCAGACCTATTCGGACGCACTCAGGCTGATGTCAGCAGTAAGTATATAAGGCAAGCTGGACAGATTTTGATAAAGTGATCTGTTATAGGGCTATCAGTTTTTAAACTTAAGATGGATAAACGCAAATGTGTTAACGATCCATACAATTTCTGCTACATATGTGGCAAATACACAACTTATGATCAGTGCAAGAATCTGACAAAGCGAGTGCGTATTGCTTACAAGTATTACTTTGACTGTAAAATTGGAGATCAAGATACAATCTGGGCACCTCATGTTTGTTGCACTGTGTGTTACTCTGGGCTAATGCAGTGGTGTAATGGTAAAAGGAAAGAAATGGCTTTTGCAGTGCCTATGGTTTGACGTGAGCTGAAAAATCACTATTCAGACTTTTACTTTTGCATGACTAAAATCGCCAGATATTCAAAGAGAAACAAGTCACAAATTGTGTATCCTGACTGTGAGTCTGCTTTTAAACCAGTACCACACAATGTAGATAATCCACTGCCTGCCCCTCTCACAGCAGGAACGGCAATTGAAACAGACTGAATCAGTTCTGATCCTGATGAAGAAGAAGATGTTGATTGTCACAATGTATTTCCTGATCCAGAACAACTGGAGGGTCAGCTGCACTTGCTGAGCCAATCAGATTTAGATGATCTGGTAAGAAATCTGTCATTATCTAAAGAAAAGTCAGAACTGCTAGCTTCTAGACTTCAGGAATTGAATTTGCTACAACGAGGCACCACAACTTCACACTTTCATCATCGACACACCAAGTTAGCTGCATACTATGCAATGGAAAGTGATGTCTGTTTCTGTACTGATATAAATGGTCTTATGATGGAGTTAGATGGTACACATGTTCCCAATGAATGGTGACTATTTATAGACGCTAGCAAAATAAGTTTGAAAGCTGTCTTGTTGCACAATGGTAACGAAAAAAACATCTGTTCCATTGGCTTATGAGGTTGGAATGAAAGAGACCCATGCTTCTATGGTGTTAATTTTGAAAATGATCAAATACTCAGAACATAAATGGAAAATTTGTGCTGACCTGAAAGTGGTAGCACTGCTGCTTGGCTTACAGTTAGGGTACACAAAGCATATGTGTTTCTTGTGCCTATGGAACAGTCTTGATGACAACAATCATTACAAAATGAGACAGTGGCCTTTCAGATTCGAGCACACAGTTGGTCAGTACAATGTACAACACAAATCAGTGGTCGATCCACTTCAAGTTTTCTTCCACCACTTCACATTAAACTTGGTTCAATGAAAAAATTTGCAATTGCACTTGGTCGTGATGGAAAACTGATGCTAAAATAAAGGCCGGAATTTTTTTTGGCCCCAAAATCAACAAACTAATGCATGATGACACATTCAGAACAAAACTCAACCCTCTAGAACTTGTAGCTTGGGATGAATTTGTGCTAGTAGTGCAGAACTTCTTTGGGAACAGATGAGCTGCAAACAATGCTGAATTAGTAGACAACATGCTTACAGCATATGAACAACTTGGCTGCCAAATGTCATTGAAAGAGCATTTCTTACATTCCCATCTTGACTTTTTCCCACCCAATTTGGGACACGCAAGTGACGAACATGGAGAGCGGTTCCATAAAGATATTTCTACAATGGAGAGCAGGTATCCAGGCCGCTGGAATCCCAACATGATGGGGGACTACTGCTGATTTTTGCAACAGGAAAATATGACCGTTCACAAACACAAAAGCAGATGCAGATTTTTTTTGTTATATGGTGTTATGCGAAGTCTTGTGAGACTTCGTGAAGTAATAACTTTGGCTCATCGAAGCCAATGCCTTCTAATACTGTACGGGGCATTCGCTTCATACAGTATTCAAGCAAAGTTTTGTGCGAATCGACTTTGGATGTTTTATCGAAATTCGATTCGCTCATCCCTAATTACCAGTATATAAAGTCATGCAAACAGTGTTAATGGAATAAATCTAAGCAAAAGTGCAATGGCAATTTCATTTTTTTCATTAGAAATGAAAACTACACTAAATGGCTATTACAGTTTCAGTAAATAAAGTATATTCTGTTCATTATACAATTTTCTAGTTTCCTATGCTTTAAAGAGAGCCTTTCAAGATTCCAGACATGCCTGTTTTAATAGGTACATGCATTCCCCATGTAATAACAATTCTGAAACATCTATTCTTATGGCTCTATGTTGTGCCATTCCGTTATTATTTCTACTAGAAGTTATGAATGAACTGCTAGCAGTCCGCAGTAAGGGTACAGAGGGGAGGTAACCAGTTGAGGGTGTGTACCTGCAAAGTCTGACAATGGCAGCACTGATTGGATTGAGTGAGTGTGTGCTGGTACACACCCCCAACTGGTTACCACCCCTCTGTACCGTTACTGCGTACCGTTACTGCGGACTGCTAGCAATTCAATCATAACTTCTAGTAGAAATAATAAAGGAATGGCACAACATAGAGTCATAAGAACAGATGCTCCAGAATCGTATTATATAGGGAATGTGTGATGCTATTAAAACAGGCATGTCAGTAGTGGTGAAAGGTCCTCTTTAAATCAGAGATTTAGAAAACCATAAGAAATTAATTCAGAAATTATATTGGAAAATTGTATGACTCCATTTTGCAGTGAATAACCTTATTTTGCATCCAAGTATAATCCAGGGTGCATGTTCGACCACCACCTCTAATCAAACTCCTCCTCATTGTGGTTGTACAAAATTCCCTCCCAACGATCAGACATTTACAGTATCTCACAAAACTGAGTACACCGCTCACATTTTTGCAAATATTTTATTATATCTTTTCATTGGACAACACGGAAGATCTGACACTTTGATACAATGTAAAGTAATGTGTACAGCTTGTATAACAGTGTAAATTTGGTGTGCCCTCCAAATAACTTAACACAGCCATTAACGTCAAAAACACTGGCAACAAAAGTGAGTACATAATAAGTGAATATGGCCAAATTGTGCCAAATGTGTCAATATTTTGTGTGGCCACCATTATTTTCCAGCACTGCCTTAACTTGAGCATGGAGCTCTTTAAAGCTTCATAGGTTACCTCTGGAATCTTCTTCCACTCCTCCGTGACGACATCACAGGGCTGGTGGATATTAGAGACCTTGCGCTCCTCTACCTTCTGTTTGAGGATGCCCCACAGATTCTCAATAGATTTTAGCACCTGCACCTTTACCCTCAGTTTCTTTAGCAAGGCAGTGGTCGTTTCAGAGTTGTATCTGGGGTCATTATCATGTTGGAATAC